>JAUIMM010000154.1:4215000-4637500 GCA_031769625.1 Taudactylus pleione | reverse complement strand
GCAGGAGTAGTATGCCCCCCAGTAGCAGTGCCCCATTAGCATGCCCCCAGTAGTATGCCCCCTGCAGCAGGCCCCCAGTAGTAGTGTCCCCAGTAGTAGTGTCCCCAGTAGCATGCCCCCAGTAGCAGTGCACCCAGTAGCATGCCCCCAGTAGTAGTAGGCCCCCAGTAGTAGTATGCCCCCAGTAGTAGTGCCCCCATTAGCAGGCCCTTAGTAGTATGCCCCCCAGTAGCAGTGCCCCATTAGCATGCCCCCCGTAGCATGCCCCCAGTAGTAGTATGCCCCCAGTAGTAGTATGCCCCCCAATAGCAGTGCCCCCAGTAGCAGGCCCCCAGTAGTAGTGCCCCCATTAGCAGGCCCCCAGTAGTAGTATGCCCCCATTAGCATGCCCCCAGTAGCGCTCCCTTACAAATACACACATAAAAAAAAGAAAGAAAAAAAACTTACCTGAATCCCCGCTCCTGCCACCGTCCGCTCTGCTCTGCAGTATAACGCGCGGAGGGTGCCGGAAGACGGAGCTCATGAGTGAGCTCCAACCGGCTCCCTCTGTGGTGGCTGTGTGTTTGTGTCTGTGTAGGGCAGACCGCTATCACAGCGGTCTGCCCTACACTAGAGGAGCTCTGACGTCGGATTCTCTTGTGAGAATCCGACATCAGGAGGCCGCCATTCGCCCCCGAACGGGGATCCGAGTCAGGTGGGGAACACCCGAACAGGGTTCGGGTGGACTCGGATCCCCTATGTTTGGAGCGGTTCGGATTCCACAGAATCCGAACCGCTCATCTCTAGTTTGGACCATTGACGTCCTTCCCCGTGGTGACACCTGCTGCGGATAGGATATTAGTAGGCGCAGCAAAAGAGTGTGTGGCCTCGAGGGTAGGGGACGTGGTTTTAGTCACTCCGGGGGTCTTGGAGATGAGGACTGCATGTAATGCTACAGTGCAGCACTCTGCTCCTGTCACTGAGGGGGAGTCAGCACTTTGGTGTCACCCTCGGCGGGTGACACCCGCGTGTGGCCTGCACCCCCCTTGTGACGCCACTGGTTTGGCCAAACTACAGCTTAATACATTGCCCAATCTGTTGGCTTCCCATTTGTAGAAATCGCAAGTGCGGTTTCTGAACTGGTTGTATTAATTCATGTGCTTTAATGTGCAATTTGGCCTTTGGTATATCATGTGGTGTACAAACCGCATCAGAGTGCATGAAAACCTGTGATTTGGCAAAACTGCTCTTTAGTAATTAAGAGAGAGGACTAATGCACTAATTGAAAGTAGAGATGAGCGGGTACGGTTCCCTGAGAACCGGACCCACCCGAATTTCGGGGATCCAGGGCGATCCGAGCGCAGCTCGGATCTCTCTGCCTGCCCCAGATCCCTGACCCGAGGCAAAACCTTGTGACCCCTCTGTCGAGTCGCAAGGTTTTGTTTTGAGCAGCTTAACGCTGATTGGCTGAGAGAGCCGTCTGCCACCGCTGGCACCCCCGCACTGCCGACACAGCCAGCAAACCTACACTAAAGACACCGCTGGCACCCCCGCACTGCCGGCACAGCCAGCAAACCTGCACTAAAGACACCGCTGGCACCCCTGCACTGCCGACACAACCAGCAAACCTGCACTAAAGACACCGCTGGCACCCCTGCACTGCCGACACAGCCAGCAAATCTGCACTAAAGACACCGCTGGCACCCCTGCACTGCCGACACAGCCAGCAAATCTGCACTAAAGACAATGCTGGCACCCCTGCACTGCCAACACAGCCAGCAAACCTGCACTACAGACACCGCTGGCACCCCCGCACTGCCGACACAGCCAGCAAACCTACACTAAAGACAGCGCTGGCACCCCCGCACTGCCGGCACAGCCAGCAAACCTGCACTAAAGACACCGCTGGCACCCTTTTGGCCTTAACTAGATTAAGCAAATAATATTGTGATGTGGTCAACATTGATTGGAAATTACTGGAAATAAATGTTATTGAGGTTAATTATACTGTAGGAACAAAAACAGGCCCATTTTATGTGATTTTAGCTGTTTTTATGATTTTTAAGAAAAAAATCAGATCCAAAACCAAAACACGAAAACAAAACACCAAGGAAAAAAATCCAAAACCAGATTCAGATCCAAAACCAGCAGAGATCCAGATCCAAATTCAAAACACGAGGGTCGAAGTGCTGTAGACCTAATAGAGTTAGGGCCTGATTCAGAGGTGGATACAAATGGCACCAGTGCTGCATCTTTGTACGCAGCGGCTGTGCTACATGATGCAAAAGCTCAGGAGGAGTCTTTGTAAAAAAAACACCCATTGCCGGCTTCTGTGATTCGCTGCTGCGCCCAAAGATGCAGTATTGCATACCTGGCAGAAACATCGGGCGGCCATCGGACATCTGAGTAACCGGGGCCAGTGAGACTGCGTCCAAGAACACGCCCATGTTTTCTGGAACGCTTCCCAGTCGCCACCCTCAAATGCCAGCATTATTTCAATCATGCTGCGGCTTTGGGGCACTGCAACCGACATTGCAGGATCAGATCTGCACATGTGCAGTGCAGCTCCTGTGCATGTGCAGATGAAACGACATTAGAAATCTGCATGACCATTGAAACAGCGTCCAGCTCTGATACAGGCCCTTAGACAAGACATCAAAATGAAATTGAACCCAGCTTTCAATCTTTCTGGTTTGTATAAGAAAAATACATTTGAGCTTACATATCCATTAGCTGTACATGAATTTCATCTCTCTTGTGTGATTATATTACTCTCAGCTCTCAGACCAAGCCACCTCATTCACCATGACATATCTCTTTCCCTTCCCCAGCTATCACCAGTTATACACAGGCTGTGCAGCTTGGGACAATTTAAGCTACAGACAGAACTGTTATCAAAAGTTCAAGAGTATTCACAGACAGTCTAAGTACCCGGGCACTTCACATGGCATGGGAGGTCATATTTAGGGAATTACATTTGTCACCAAAATGTAATCGAATATCAGCTAGAAATGCTTTAAATAGTTTCCTGCTATTACAGTCCCACCTGAAACAAGTCCATAAACACTACATACACTACATGGGCAGAAGTATGTGAATACTAGGGATACTTTCAACCATCCATGGCTATTGCCACCAATGGTCGATGGCTTTGTCATCGACAGGCAGAGATCAGATTGTTCTCCGTCATTGATGTCTTTCAGACGGCAATGTTTTTTTTCCTCGGTGCCGGGGGTACGAGGAGCTTATCTCTGCCACCAGCTTCCATCTACTGTAAGTCCTGCCCCCTTCTGTGATTGGCCCGATCACTGACGTAACTAGGGTATTTGGAGCCCAGGGCAAATTGAAAAATGGAAAGCATCCCCCATGTGCATGCGCCATTTGCGGGCACCGAAAATTGGGCATGGTCACTGAAAAATGGGGCATGTCAACATGAGACACACCCCTTTCTTGTCACTCTGGGAACATTCCTTTCCATTCCATATGCTCCTTAATGCAGTCCCCCCTATGCAGTGCCCCCAGTAGTGGTCCCCCTTATTCAGGCTCCCAGTAGTGCCCCTTATACAGTACTCCCAGTAGTGGTCCCCCTTATGCAGCCCCCCATTAGTTCCCCATATACAGTGCCCCCAGTAGTGGTCCCCTTTATACAGGCCCCCAGTAGTGATCCTCCTTATGCAGTGCCCTTTATACAGTGCCCCCTGTAATGGTCCCCCTGTATGCAGGCCCCCAGTAGTGCCCCTTATACAGTGCCCCCAGTAGTAATCCTCCTTATGCAGTGCCCCTTATACCGTGTCCCCTGTAGTGGTCCCCCTGTATGCAGGCCCCCAGTAGCGATCCCCCCCTATGCAGTGCCCCTTATACAGTGCCCTCTGTAGTGGTCCTCAATATTCAGTGCCCCCAGTAGTGGTCCCCCCAATGCAGTGCCCCCAGTAGTAAGCCCCTATATAGTGCCCCCAGTAGTGCCCCTTATGTAGTCCCCCCTATGCAGTGCCCCACCTATGCAGTGCCACCAGTAGTGGTCCTCCTTATGCAGGCCCCCAGTAGTGATCCCCCCTATGCAGTGCCCCTTTTACAGTGCCCTCTGTAGTGATCCTCCCTATTCAGTGTCCCCAGTAGTGATCCCCTTATGCAGTGCCCCTTATACAGTGCCCCCAGGAGCGGGGCTCCCCCTTATACAGGCCCCCAATAGTGATCCCCCCTATACAGTGCCCTCTATAGTGGTCCTCCCTATTCAGTGCCCCTTATACAGTGCCCTCTATAGTGGTCCTCCCTATTCAGTGCCCCTTATACAGTGCCCTCTATAGTGGTCCTCCCTATTCAGTGCCCCCAGTAGTGGTCCCCCCTATGCAGTGCCCCTTGTGCCCCTAAATAGTGCCCCCAGTAATGCCCCTTATGCAGTCCACCCTATGCAGTCCCCCCCTATGCAGTGCCCCAGGAGTAGTCCCCTCCCAGTAGTGGTCCCCCCGTTGCAGTGCCCCCAGTAGTGGTGCCCCCAGTAGAAGTCCACCCCCCTATGCAGTGCCTCCTGTAGTGCAGACAAAGACACACGTAAAAAATAAAAAAACACTTATCTGAAACCCCGCTCTGGCTCCTGCTCTCACCGCCATCCTCTCCTCCATCCTCCCGGGCCGACCCGCTCTGCCTTATGGGAGAGACGTCATGACATCTCTCCCATCCATCACCCACTGCGGGAGCAGGAAGATGGAGCTCATAAGTGAGCTCCAGCCCGGCTCCGGCAGTGGGTGCAGCAGTCAATTAGAGTCAGACTTTCATTGGCTGCTAATTAAAACAAACATACAGACGGCGGCTGTGTGTTTGTTACTGTGTAGTGCTGACCAAACTCCATCCGGTCAGCACTACACTGACCACAGTGTACTGGATCGCAGTCCAATGGTGCCCATGGCACAAGGCCAGCTCGACCCCCTCTAGTTACACCACTGGGCCCGATGCCTGACATCCTCCACACCAGGGGCACCATCGCTGGTTAACCTAAATGAATATCCCTTCTAACTACTGGTTTGACTACACACCCATTGCTTACAGGTAAGTACAATCAAGTCTTACAGCATGATATTTATTTAGTTAAACATAAGCAGTAGAATGGGTCGTAGTGAAGACTCGGGGCCCGAATCAGAGGTGCACACTATTGTGGCTGTGGCTTCTTGCAGAGTTGCAGCAGCGATAATATGCACATGCTAATATCGGCCTTCTCCTTGTTTACTAGCGTGCACCGGATTGTGCAAGCCCTGAGACGCCCACAGCGTTCGACATCAACATTTGCACCTGCCATAGGTAAGTGCAGTCTCTTTCTGAACTATGACTAAATATGGCCTCTGTGGCTGTGCATCCGAGAATGCAGACGCTTACACTGACACACCCGCTACACTCCCATATCAAGACCATGAGACAGACTTTGCGGGGTATATTTTCTAAGTGCAGATTTTTAGAAGTGGAGATGTTGCCCATAGCAACCAGTCAGATTCTACAGTGCAGTAGCAAATAATCGCTCAACTGCTCAAACATCGTGATTGTGTGCACCTCTGAATTTGAGCCTCAGTGCATTACAACATGGCACTGTCATTAAAGGCCGTCTTCCAAATCAGTTTGTAAAATTTCTGACCTGCTAGCTGAAACATGTACTGCATAAGAATTGTCTGTTTGTGATTGCTATACTCACTATCAAGTTCCAAACTGTCTCTGTAAGTGTAAGAAACGTCAGCATAAAATCTTTATTGGGTGCTTCATTGACTGGCTTGCCATTACCAAACAACCATGCACAAGACTCAAATCACCATGAAAAAATGCCAAATGTTTGGTTGAAGTTGAGTAAAGCTAAATGCCATTGGCCTCTGGAAATTTGGAAATGTGTTCTCTGGAGTGACTAATCGGCTTCACCATCTGGCAGACTAGGGATCAGTCTGGGTTTGGCCAATGCCAGGAGCATTGCTACCTGCTCGAATGCATACTTCCAACTGTAAATAATGTCCTGGTGTGATGTTTCATGGGTTGGCCCAATTTAGGGAAATCATACAGCACAGAATGATATTATAGAGAATTGTGTTCTTCCAACTTTGTGATAACAGTTTGGAAAAGACCCTTTCCTGTATCAGCAAAGAACCCTTCCACAAAGAGAGGTCCATCAAAAAGATGGTTTGCTGACCTGCACAGAGCCCTGATCTCAACTCCATTAAACACCTTTATGATAACTGCAAGCCAGGCCTTATCACCCAACATCAGTGTCAGACCTTACTAATGCTAATCCTTTTGGCTGAATGAATGTAAAACTTTTCTAGTAGAGTGGAGGCTGGTTATAGCAGCGAACGGGAAAAACAACTTCATATTGATGACCATGGTTTTGGCAGGGATGTAGTCAGGATCCCGGCGCTACGGATCCCGATGGTCAGAATACCAGCTCCAGAATTCTGCTGGTCATCAAAATACCGGCTCCGGAATACTAGCTCCGGAATTCTGGCGGTCACAATCCTGACGGCAAGTATTAGGGTTTGTGGTTAGGTTTAGGCTTCGGATTAGGCACTAGGGGAAGGGGTTAGGCTGTGGGAAGGGACGTTTAAGGTTAGGCTGCAGGAAGGTAAGTTTAGGGCTAGACTTCCAAAGGGGACAGTTAGGGTTAGGCTGCGGGAGGGGTGGGTTTGGGTTAGGGGGATGATTAGGGTAAGGGATAGAAAGAATACTTACCAACATGCGTCAGGATTTTGACCACCTGGATTCCTGAGCCGGCATTCTGACCAACGGGATTCTGTACCCTACCTTTTTTGGCAATTGGAATGAGATGTTAAACAAGCACATATGGGTGTGATCTTTGGGTGTCCACATACTTTTGTCCTTGTAGTGTTTATTGGACAAGAATATCATAACGTATCATGCCAATCTAATCACAAACCTGCCTCTGATATTGTAAGATCTACATTATGTATAAGAAAAACGTTGTACAGGATCAATATCAAGCATCAGAAAATAAGTTATATTCAGCTCGCACAGTGGCTCTGAAATATCACAAGTGAAATCAGGCACTTGACACAATACAACCGCAATCAGTAGATGACTAGTGTTTATCTACTGACTACGGTGTGCCATGTGGATCAAAAATGATCAGACCAACCAACCGGAGTGCTGAATGTCTAGATTGTATTTAATTTGGCCATCTAACTGTGTGGTCAAATTAGATAGTGATCTTGCTCCATGGTGTACAGGTCTAATGGCAGGATTGACTCATGTTTGGTCAGCATTAGACCCCAGAGATCTCTAGATCCATTGAAAACATAGACAGTGAATGGTAAAATCACATGAACTAAAGATATCTTACAAATTCTAATTAAGGGCCTGATTCAGAGTTGAATGCTATTCTGATGTTC
Source organism: Taudactylus pleione (assembly GCA_031769625.1). NCBI lineage: Eukaryota > Metazoa > Chordata > Amphibia > Anura > Myobatrachidae > Taudactylus > Taudactylus pleione. Next base: position 4,630,148 of record JAUIMM010000154.1, on the reverse strand, counting down.
ACGCAGTTGAACGATTATTGGTGGTTTGCGCATGCATCACAACCGAATTGCGCACGCGCTGCAAATGAATTGCACTCACTGAGAGGATAAACTAGCAAATTGATTGACAGGAAGAGATTGTTCTGTGGGTGATTACAGAGAGTTTTGGCCAAAACGCAGATGTCGGGTCATTTCCTGTGCGTGTATTAGCCATTGTCTGCGATCGCGCGTGCACAGAACAAAGCTCCAGAGTCTCAATTACTACGTCCATTCTGAGTGACCATAGACTCACTCGAGGAGTTGATGTTTTGAGGATCTGCGTCCAATGCTGCGTTTGTGTACGCAGTTGCGTGCAGCTACGAGGGCGCCCCGGTGGACGTCTCAATACAATTTCTGCTGGCTGATGCATTAGCATATTTTCGCAATTGCTAAGCGGCAAAATTCGCAAATGCATTTGCATTAGCGTATGACTCTACATCAGGCAATAAATCCAGATCCAGACACAAAATGAAATTAGAATTTGGAATACTCAAGGGTGATCTAGATGAAGTTAAGTGATCCAGCATTGAATCCACAGCAGAACATTCAAAGTGAAATCTTGCTAGTAGCTGCTGCAGGCAGCCATCCTTTAGCTGCCTGCTTTCCCTTTCCTATATTTTTTGTAGCTTCTGAAAATAAATCCTCTATATCTGGTGTCAGAGTATACCAGATTTCTCTACATTTATGTAAGTGTGTTAGCTGTGTACTGTGCATAAGTTTGTGCATATGGCTGTATGTTGGTTGGGGCTGTTTCCATGTGTATATACCCATGCAGGAATATAAATATCTGTGCAGCTGTGTTTAATGGGCTAAACACAGGCTATTTATAAAACTAAGACCCACACATGGATTAATTGAGCCACAGAGGAAAAACAAAAATCAGATTTTTAAATAGCTTATTTATTTGCATATACTACTGTATATTAACTTAAATCATATATTGTATTACCTATAGTCCACAGCATATATTATTGGTTAATAATGTTAATATTTTGCAGATTCCTGTATATTGAGCTGTGCTGATGTTACGGAATCTGAAGGACGGGATGCTGGCTGTCAGTACACTGACAGCGGCATCCCAATGGTTCAAATCCCGACAGGAGAACGGTGAGTAATCTTCCCCTGTCCTATTTAACCCCTAACCCTCCTTTCCTGCACCCTCATACTAACCTTCCCTACCCTGCACCCTAACTCTCCTGTTAAGTGCCTACACTGAACCCTCCCCGTTAGTGCCTAACCCTAACCCTCCCCTCTTAGTGCCTTCCCCTAACCTCCCCCCGGTGGTGCCTGAACCTAACCCCCCCCTGTGTAGAGCCTAATCCATTCTTCCCCCTATCCAGCAGCCTAACCCTAAGTCCCCCTGGGGTGCTTAAACGTAACCCCCCCCTCTCCGCGGCTGATACTTACCTTTCCCCGGTATCCTTAAGATCGGAATGCCGTCTGCCGGGATTCCGACGTTGGCATCCTCAGTCATGTCGGGATTCCGTTGCTGGTGTTCTCTCGGCGATTTGGATTCCAGTGACAGCATCCCAGTTGTCGGGATCTTAACCGTTTCCCAATGTTACTATTTTTACCACCTATTCTGTTAAAGGAAAGAAAAAGCTCTGTAAGTACTAGACAACGTAACACTTCACATAATGAACATATTGTGAATACAGTAAATTAAAGAATGTATTTTCTTTAATGACATTACAGCTCCTTAGGTACTGCTGGATAATTAGATATGTTACTGAAGTGTTTGAGTCAAATAGGTGTTAATAGAAGAGTCTCCTTAGTGTAATACATTTCACAATTGTGCCACTTTGACAACATTAGAGAACCTGCTGGGACTGACTTGTGAGAAGCTTTTCTCTTTGCTGGTAGTTATACCTATAAACAAAGTTACAGCTAGACTTGATTTCAATGCTCAATTCTTGTATGCATACCTATGTAAGAGGATGTGTCTTACCTCTCCTTTTTCCTTTTTCTCTTCTCATGACATGCCATTGGACAGGATAATCAAGTAGTTGTACTGTATTGTGCATGATTCCCTTTAGTAAAATGAAAATGGGATTTTCCACTATAATATTTATTTATTACCAGTTATTTATATAGCACACACATATTCTGCAGCGCTTTACAGAGCATATTTGGCCACTCACTTCATTTAAACAACTCCCCTCCCTTCCACTTCTACCATGTGGTGTACTTATATGGCCCAAATACTGACACCCACTGCAGTTGTGCAGAAAACGCTCTGATAGGGCCCGAATTCAATTCAATGCGATGATGAATAGCTGTGGGAGGGGGCTCCCGCAGCTATTCATTTCTGCGAGCTGTTTGGGCGGGCTAAAGAATTTCTTCTTGCACCCCCTTGGAGATGCGAGGAGAAATCCGACAAATGTGCCGGGTGTGCAGCTGTTTCCTGGCTTAGCACGGCACTAACAGCATCGCGGCCGGCACTTTGGTCGCGATAACCGTCATTCTCTGACTAAACACCCAGGTTAAGTCACTAGAACTGGCATTCTCTGACTTAACCAATTCCTGACCAGGCAAACAGACCAGTGTATTGAATAGCTGCTGGAACTTCCTCCCACGGCTATTCATCATCTCATTGAATTGAATTCGGCCCATTGAGTGAATTACACATACAGAAGAAAAGCAGTTACAGAGCTGAACGAAGTCTTTGGAGGGCCCTAATATTTAAAATTAAAAGAATATCATCATTCATGAGAGAGAGAGAGAGAGAGAGAGAGAGAGAGAGAGAGAGAGAGAGTTAGTAATAGGTAGTACAAGAGGCTGTCAGACCAAATAATATTTAACATGCATCCATGTGCAACAGTACAAATGTAACAGTTTAAAAGTTACTTTTACAGCATTGTTACAGTGAGGACAAATGAGACATGACTTGCAAGTCTGTGTGAAAGTGACAGAAATGCAGGAAAACTGGTTAGAGGTCACCAGGTAGGGCAGCATGCATCAAAAGGAATGGGAGTCAAATGCAATGGCCAGCTGGCAAGTTTTAGTCTGGTAGGAAAGTCCACTGCATACTGTACCTCTAGAAGGGTTATGGCCAAGTCACAGAGGGTTCCAAACAACACTCCAACCCCTTTCCTCTTCAGTCTCTCTGGAGATGCACACCACCACTAACACTAATCAAATATCGTAATATAATACCTTTTTTACACTGACATGAAATTCCCTGGTTGATGCACGTGAACGTGCATCAACCCGGGATTTGTGTCTGTGTAAATGGATCCACCCGGGTCCAGGGACCCAGGGATCCAACTCGGGTAAGTTGCAGGGTTGACCATGGGTTATTCCTGTGTCACTCTGCAGTGTAAACGGCACGATCTGGGATAATGCTGCATGCCGCCTGATTGGCCGGCTTCAGTGGCACCCCACCCAGAAAAAGCACTGCTCACCTGCGCCAGTAAAGCTGTGTTGGTGCTGTGGTTTAAAAGGGGGCTGTCCCGGGTTGGAAACGTGTTCCAAATCATATATATGTGTATATATTTATATATATATATATTTATACAAAACCTCCCCCCCCCCCCATAAATATTCTGCGTTTGCCCCTTGCGACTGTATCCATGCTCCAGGATGGCCACAATGTGGAGATGGAGATCTCGGCCCCTCAGGACTCCTCTGTATCCTGGCATGTCGGGGTAGCGTCTGTACCCCTGCCCAAGCACACCCACTCCCTGTCCTGCCTGCCTGACCATGCAGCTCTCCTGCACAAATATACATATATATACTTTTTATACAATTATATTGATAGGGGGCCCCACAAGTTTGTTGCTCCAGAGCCACCACAAACCTTAATCCAGCCCTGCTTGCGCCCCTCAACCAATGGCAAATCTATGGGGGAAGGGAGGTGATCATTGTGATCACTCAACCCGCACATCAAGTGCAGGAAGAGGAGACTGCTGCTGAGCTCCTGCTGCTGCTTGTTGGAAGGGCCCGGGTAATTAGTACATGCTCCCCCCTGTTCCTCTTGGCGTCCCTGAGATCACCATTATGTCTGCAATTATGTTCCAATCTCTGCTCACAGATAAGAGTTCCCTAGGTTGAACAGCTGAGTGGTCAAAATGAGATACATACTCCCTCTAGATTAGGGGTGGGCAATAAGATGCATAGGCAAACGCAGAGGGGTTTCCGTCTGCCTGGAAACCCCCCTCCCCAGCCCACACCATGACCACAATAGAAATAGTAAGGTAATGTTACTAGTGCTGCATGTTCTTCACAGTATCACAAATGAAATAATTAGCACCACCTGTGGATCTTTTAACATGTATCAGTAAGTAATAAATAACCTGTGCATCAACTAGGAGATCTGGAATACATTCACTGTTAGGGATATGCTGCTATAGAACCCAATATGTACATACAGTCAGGTCCATAAGTATTGGGACATTGTCAGAATTGTCATATTTTGGCCTCTATTCACCACCACAATGGCTTTGAAATGAAACAAACAAGATGTGCTTTAACTGCAGACTTTCAGATTTAATTTGAGGATAATTACATCCAAATAGGTGAACGGTGTAGGAATTACAACGGTTTCTATATGTGCCTCCCACTTTTTAAGGGGCCAAAAGTAATTCCATTTTTTAGCCTTAAAAAACTCTTTGGTTGCTTTTGCAGTATGCTTCGGGTCATTGTCCATCTGCACTGTGAAGCGCCGTCCAATGAGTTGTGAAGCATTTGATTGAATATGAGCATATAATATTGCCCGAAACACTTCAGAATTCATTCTGCTGCTTTTGTCAGCAGTCACATCATCAATAAATACAAGGGAACCAGTTCCATTGGCAGCCATACATGCCCACGCCATGACACTACCACCACCATGCTTCACTGATGAGGTGGTATGTTTTGGATCATGAGCAGTTCCTTTCCTTCTCCATACTCTTCTCTTCCTATCACTCTGGTACAAACTGATCTTTGTCTCATCTGTCCATAGGATATTGTTCCAGAACTATAATGGCTTTTTTAGATGTTGTTTGGCAAACTCTAATCTGGTCTTCCTGTTTTTGAGGCTCACCAATGGTTAACATCTTGTGGTGAACCCTCTATATTCACTCTTGTGAGTCTTCTCTTGATTGTTGACTTTGACACATATACACCTACCTCCTGGAGAGTGTTCTTGATTTGGCCAACTGTTGTGAAGGGGTTTCTCTTCACCAGGGAAATAATTCTTATGTCATCCACCACAGTTGTTTTCCGTGGTCTTCTGGGTCTTTTGATGTTGCTGAGCTCTCTGATGCATTCTTTCTTTTTAAGAATGTTCCAAACAGTTGATTTGGCCACACCTAATGTTTTTTCTATCTCTCTGATGGGTTTGTTTTGATTTCTCAGCCTAATGATGGCTTGCTTCACTGATAGTGACAGCTCTTTGGATCTCATATTGAGTGTCGACAGCAACTGATTCCAAATGCAACTGTCATACCTAGAATCAACTCCAGACCTTTTACCTGCTTAATTGATAATGAAATAATGAGGGAATAGCCCGCACCTGTCCATGAAATAGCTTTTCAGTTGATAGTCCCATTACTTTTGGCCCCTTAAAAAGTGGGCAGCACATATAGAAACCGTTGTAATTCCTACACCGTTTACCTGATTTGGATGTAATTACCCTCAAATTAAATCTGAAAGTCTGCAGTTAAAGCACATCTTGTTTGTTTCATTTCAAAGCCATTGTGGTGGTGAATAGAGGCCAAAATATCAAAATTCTGACAATGTCCCAATATTTATGGACCTGACTGTATATGTCCAGGGCAGTGCTAAATTATTCTGCTGCTCCTCCAGGCTCCCAGACTTGCTCTAATGCCCTGAAATGGTGCCCACATCTGACATAAATACATTCAGCTCAGGCAGGACGGCCCTATTGCCGCATTTAATGGGTTACTGTGATTGCTGGTCCTCTATATGCTGGAATTATGACACACAATATACTTTGTATGATGCATATTAAAGCTGGTTAACTGCTAATTCTACCCTCTTCATGGACTGGCCACACTCACTCTAAAATCAAGCATTTGTGGGCTGGGCACATTCTAACCTTTATTTTACATCTGCATCTCCTTCACCAACCTTCTCTGTATTTGTTTTCTTTTTATTTGCTATATCTCGCTGAACCTTCTAAATCTGCCCCACCAGGAGTGCAAGAAGGTTGTAACTATGGACAGTTATTTGCTCTTCTTTACTTTACTCCCAACTCAGAATCAGCCCAACAGTGTGGTCGTGGCTAGACAAGATGTAGTTCTACAAGCACCAGTATACTCTGGTAGCCATGAACATGCTGGCCCTTCTGTTTCTACCTTTGTAAGAGGCAAAACTTCATCCAGCTTGTCCTCACCCATTAGCCGTGAGAAGTCATAAGCACTGTTGTTGGTTTATCTTTTAGGTGATGGCAATAATTTTTTTTTTCTTTTAATATTAAGGGGTCTATTCATGTAGAACATGAAGTGGCTACTAAAAGATATCGCTATATATCGCTTCACATCGATGCGATATATAGTGATGTTTAGTAGCCATTCATGTACACTTACCTGTCCGGCCTCTTCGGGCGTTGTCTGGCCCCTCAGCGATCCCTGTAGCATAGTGAGAAGACAGACATATCGGGAGCCCGATATGCCTGATCCTCACTGCACATGCCCCGGCGTCCGAGAGCAGCAGGTCAGGTCAGACCTGCTTCAATGGATGCTGGGAAAAGGGGGCGGGGCCAGCGCCAGGCAGACGGCAGGGAAGTATGCAGCTTCCCCTGCTCTGTCCATCTTGCGGTACAGATAACGCTATCCTCATATGGCAAATCTGTACCGCAGGAGGGGACGGAAAGCTGAGCTTTCCGTTCCTTCATGAATCGCACTCACCATACAGTAGTACTGTGATACGATACAGGCATGGAGCAGGGGTACCGCTGGAGAAGTAATACACTTCTCCATGGTAAACTAGCTCCATGAATAGCACGAAGCAGAGAAGAGACCTGACTTCAGCTAAACAAGGCTCTTTCTCTGGTTCATGAATAGACCCCTTCATTAATATTTTTTTTTATTTCTTTAATACCATTTGTTTCTAAAGCAACACTATATTATGCAGTGCTGTACAGAAAATACTTGGGGCAGGACCTGATGTGAGCAATAAACATTCTCTATAAGATACACTGTGTAATATGTCAGCACTAATATAAAACAAATCATAATAATACCAATAAATAAAGGAAAGTTACCTCATAGCTACTGCTACTGGCAGACACATTCACTGACACAAAACTCTGCCCTCAATTTTGGAACCAATCAGAAATATGGGTGTGGTGATCTATTAGCATATCAAACAAAGGCAGAGTAGGAATGTTATGGGTGGGACTTGGAGAGGACAATGATTCAGTAAGGTGTGTGTTGGGGGGTAGGACAGACAATGGTGCTATATAGGAGTAGACAGAAATAATAGAGAGATAACGCAAGAACTGCACGGAGAGCAAAAGGAGATTGGGGCATGGGAACTGATTGATTGAGAGAGTGGCAGTCAGAGAGAAAGCTGCAATAGTACAGCAGAAAAATATTTGTTCTCTTTGTTAACAATAGATAAGGCAATAAAGTGGCAGAGGGAGATAGGTAGGAGACTGAAAGAAAGGGGATCTGCTGCAGTGACAGAGAATGGGATAGACAGACTGCAGCAGGGAGAACAGAGGAGAGATATAGTCTGCAGCAGAGAGGAGGGGGGGAGCAGGGGAGGGAGGGAGAAAGATAGATTGCAGTGGAGGAAGAAGAAAAGAGTAAAAGAGACAGTAGCAGGGGAGAATAGAGACTGCAGCTGCTGATAATTGTTATAGCCTGCAGCTACAGAGAGGACCTATAGTAAGAATGTTACAAACAGAAGAACCACTGCTGTGACTGCGCTGAGACTAATCCAAGAGTCTGCTATCCATCAGGACAAGTGCTGCAGGTTACAGAGTGCGACCACTGGAAGGAACACCAAGCATCAGCAGTCTGATAAGGGGACGTACAAGGAGAGTGTTCAGGTGGACCTGGTATGCAGGTGTCTGTCAGATAAAGAGGAGCATGCCCTGAAGCTTTTGTGTTCTCTGAATAACAGAAGAAGCTGTGCAATAAGAAGCCCATGAACATTCAGCGAGGAGAACGTCACCACAATACACATCATAGCAGGTGACATCACATACCACGTAGTAACACATTATATCACATAGCATCATTTACCAGCTTGTATCTTCTACAATATTAGATTAAACTGTAAACTATTACATCACAAAGTACCACAGTGCAACATCACTTGGCTGATTGGTGAACTCATTGAACAACATGACAGAAATAACAGAAATCGATCCACAAAATTCGGAGCAGCGACCACCGGTGACCAGCAGCAGCGGAGGGTGCGGACTTCCAGAGAGCAAGGTATCCTTGTAATAGAAAACACTCCCCATCTGCAAAAAATCTCATTCACATCCCATATACAACCTAGAACTTTAACAATACTCGCAAATACACATGTTAATTTAATCCCATAGAGAGTGAGCCACTAAGCATAAAGCAGTATAAAAATCTCATCCCGAAATGGGCATGACAAGCCCTCACCAAGAAGATCAACAAGGATTATCAGAACAGTTTCCATAAATCCCATTTATGCAATATTAGTACAAGTATCCATGTAATCTCTTCTCTACAATTTTTCAACCCTTTGGCTTGCTTGTACATCAAAATGATCTAATCAGTGTCCTCACATACTATTAGTTCTAGATCACTATCCCCAATTTCTTATCTTACATCAGTAAAATCTCTACTTCTGCTAATTTTACTATCTCCATGAAGGTCCACTAAGCCAGCTGCCTGACCTACTTTACACTCACACAAACTACATTCATCTCATGCCATCTCTGATACTGTGAGTTTTATCCTAAGCAATAACTGAATCTTACATAGTTATCTAATGATGTTTCTGACTAATCCAGTTATGTATGTCTTCACTTTATATGAACTTGCCTTTTCAGATATTTTTATAGTTTATATCAGCAGCATTTGTAAATATCTGACCAAATATAACTTTACTCCCCTGTTTGTTCACTGGCACAATTGTTACTTAAATAAGTTTGAGAAGCATCACAACATCAATAGAATTTGTTTCAGGCATCAAGACCATTCTTTCCATTTTGCAGAATCAACACTTCTGTACATATGTATCAATTTAGTCAAAATACGTACATGCTATACACATTGTAACCACAGCCTAGGCAATTGCAGGGGATTATGGGTAACCCACCTCTTGGTCAGACTTACTGATTCAAATATGACTCAAATCAGTTGTAATGTGCTTTAGAACCTAATGCACTGGCTCCTTTTTGCAGAGCATTGGTATGTGAAACATCCCACCTTACCCAACATGCACATTGGGGGACATCTTCCTTTACTGTCTGTCCCACGTCATCCACATCCACACTTTTCTTTCATGCAAACAACACAATTTCTCCAAGCAGATACACTGTTTCCATCTTTCTTTTCTATCAGCACCTCACTTCATTCACCAAACAACCACACTTTTCTTTCATGCAAACAACACAATTTCTCCAAGCAGATACACTGTTTCCATCTTTCTTTTCTATCAGCACCTCACTTCATTCACCAAACAACCACACTTCTCTTTCATGCAAACAGCTTAATTTCACCCAAAATGTACACTTTATCCATCTTCTTTTACTAGTACCCCAACTTCATCCACCTATATACATACATTTCATCTTTAGAAATAACTCAACTTTATCTAAAATGTACACTGTCCTTATCTTCCTTCATTATCAGCACCTCCCCTTCATCCACACATATATCCATTCTTATATGCAACCCAACTTCACCTAACATTGCTCTTCTTCAGATACTGTTCACACTCCTTTACCCACCACCATCAACATTCATCATCAATACAAACAACCCAATTTCACCCAGTATGTCCATTATTCCCATAATCCTGCACTATCAGCACATATTCTATTTCTGCCTCTCTCTGAGGTGCTAGAGATTGTCTTAACCAATATTTTCAATGTGCACTTTTAAAAAGCACTTCCTAAATGCACTCTAACCAACATGATAAAACATTAAGATAAGATACACAAAAGTAATGTACATAATAAAGCCGCTTAGTAAAATATTTCTAAAAGGGGGGTTACAAGGTTGGATTTTAATGTGATGTTTCAATTTATCCACTGTTCACATTTTCATGCAAATCTTCAAAAATAGGTACAGATTTATATTTCATGGTGGTTTCAAGTACCTGAAAGTGGGCATGCACCTTAAAACGAACTTGTTGGACAAAATAGATACACATTTTTATGGTTCTTTATTCTTCACTAATCTGGATAATACTGTACACATCAACTGCCTGATAGCACAGTGCTTAGTATTACTGTCTCACAGTGTTATTCTAGATCAGGGTACCATCTGTGTGAAGCAGGGGCGGCTCAAAGCCTGGTCCAGTGAAGCGGGTGCACCGGGGTGCCACACCAATGAGGGTTTAGTGCAGGGGCGTATCTATGATGGGTTCAGGATGTACGGTGCACACGGGCCCCTGGGTCCAGGATGGCCCACACCGGACGCCCTGCTCCCATATTTTCTAATACTAACCTCTCCGAGGTCCTGCGTCGGGTGCTCAACCCTGCACAAAGCGCCAGAAAATGGCCACCACGGCCATCTTCCCAATGTTTTGCGTATGCGCTGTGAGAAAAATCGCTGGGAAAATGGGGGCCGCAGTAAACTAGGCACAGATTATTTCCCAGAGTCTACTCCAGCTGCGGTCAGCAGTCAGTCTGTTGTCGGCCGCTGGGGTAAGAGGAGGGGGCCCTGGATGGGGAATGCACATGGGCCCCCTCCTCTCTTAATACGCCTCTGGGGTAGTGCAGCTGCTGCTGGGACCTGAGACTAATCTGGCTGGCCAATCTACCATGCTCGCTGCATCCTCAAAGCCTGGGCTTTTCCAGGTGGTCCGGGAGTGACCCTATAGATAGTGACGCAGCGGTATGACATCACTTAGCCACACGTGGTCCCGCACACATACACAGTGATGTAGCACTGCAGTGACTCAGCGAGTCACGGAGGCAGTCTGCTGCATGCCGGCATGGCCCCGCAGCTGAGGGTAGTGGATAGATCCCCTTCAGTAGATGTACCCTGATGTCATCAATTACTGTTCAACGTCATTAGTTACTATCCACGTGGACATAGAGGGGGAACGCAAACCTGTGGTGAGTAAAGTGAGCCACCGTGCCCGAAGTGCGGCGAGCGAACAAATATCTTCTTTTGGTGGCCTTTATGGGCATGGAGCCGCACTTCCACCTTCACTCAATGTCACTTCCACATACATCTACTGAAGGGGATCTATACACTACCCACAGCTGAGAGGTGAGGAAGAGACCAAAGCCCTGATTCAGAGACGCTCGCTATTTGCTCTGAATCAGGGCGGGACAGTTTTCTTTTTCACCGGCCTCCAGGCCACTCGCTAAGCTGTGGGTGACCACCCACAGCTTTAGCGGGTGGCCTGGCAATGGTCACTATTATCGCGACCATCAGGCTTGCGACGAGTCCCTTGTGGTAGGGTCTCGTCCACCGCAAGCCCCAGTGAACTTCCTGCTCTAATAGAGCAGGAAGTTCACTACTGACGTCACTGGTGATGTAAGTAGGGCCGCCCACAAACTGCAGGCGTTCCTTCAGGAACGCCTCCGTTTGTCCAGCCACCCCCCCCCTGCAAGCCTACGTCTTGTAGTGAGTCCCACAGAGAGTGAAAATTCACTCGCTATGGGGCTCGCGCGTGCACACTGCCCGGCCATCGACTCGCTCGCGAGCGCACAGTCTGAATCAGGCCCCAAGTTCCCATCCACTGGTGCTGGACTCTCTGGAGACACTCACTGGTCTTTTGGCTGAAGTGGAACACCCTCTGCAACTAGGCCTGCAGCTGTCTGTGACAGTTTAGCAGATGAGGTCACTCAGCCTGGGAGGGGTGGTGGATGGGGGGCGGCAATGAAAATTAATCAATAAATTTTTTTCTGGCTGGGGGGTCAATCATTGAATTAAGGTGTTTTATATTTTTCCTGTGGGGCCAGTGTGTGTTTAATATTTTTTTCCTGTGAGGGCAATAATTGAATCAATGTATTTTATTATTTCCTGTGGGGGCCAATGTGCGTTATATTTTTTTCCTGTTGGGGCCTATGTGCATGTTTTTCCTGTCATGAATTTGAGGTGAGGGGGGCTCCAAAATTTCTTGCACAGGGCGCTAGTAGAACTAGGACCAGCCCTGGTGTTAATGGTTTGTGTGGGATTCCACTGGGAACTCTGGCCCTGATTCAGAGCCGGACGCTCTGACAGAGCACTCGCTCTGAATCATGGCCGTCCTTCCTAATTTTAGAGCGGCCTCCTGGCCTCTCGCATAGCTGTGGGTGACCACCCACAGCTATAGCGAGCGGCCAAAAAGATGGTGGCGATGGTCAAGACCATCGCGACCATCGGGCTTGTGACGAGACCCTTGTGGTAGGGTCTTGTTGCTGCAGGCCTGGAGTGCTTTCGGCTCTATCAGAGCCGAGAGCACTCCCACTGACATCACTTGGGAGCGCCCAGCGCTCGCGAGCGGGTCTGAATTAGGCCCTCTGTTTTCCTACCACATTTTCAGAACACGTTGGTGGGTCTGCTTATGTAGCCCATATGATGCATACTAGCCTACTTTTGAAAAAGCATTTCAGAAAGATTGTGAAAGTAACACCTATGAGGGTGCGTTAAAGTGGACGTGTACTACTACATCTGAGAGACGTGTCATAAAATTGATTTCCATCCAAATGAATATGAGCCCCAAAGCAGTTAGTAAGATCTACTTGAAAATGAAAACACACTGATACTTTTAAAAAAATGCATGTAACCATAGGGATCATTGTGCCTAATTATAACCAATGCAGGGAAATGATACTAATGATTCCATTTGAAAGTATATATATATCTCTGTTTTTATACATATATAACAGCTTCATAATGGGGGTAAGGTGCAATCAGGGAGATTGGTAGACTCTTCAGGGAGTCAGGGAGATTGCTACTATATCAGGGAGAGTTGGCAAGTATGATATGATGTAATGGTAATGTCTAAATCCCCTTCACGAAGAGGACCCTGACGTCATCAGCCAGTGGCCAGTGTCGTTCCCTGCCATCCAAGTGGGCATAGAGGGGGAATATAACCTTGTGGTGAGCGTGATGTAATGGGCGGCATACTGTTTGTTGATAGACCATCTGAATTGGTTCCTATTTCAGATTATCCCTAATTTGATGCACCCTATCTCAATCTATTTTGAAGTGAGTAAGAAAGTGGTGGTATTGTAATTTCTTTGATGATGTGTTTCGGACAAAATTTGCTAGTAGACTTGGTACTGGCCCTGGTGTGAAAGGGTTGTGTGGGATTCCTCTGGGAAATCTGTTTCCCTGGTACAGTCTCAAAACATGCTGGTAGGTTAATAATAGTGTTTGTGTGGTTAGATTATATGACCCACTGTGGCAGGTACTCCTGTGTATGATTATTGTTCTCTGTGTCTAGAGTTTTCTTCCTTTGGCTAAACATAGTTAGAATTTCACACACACACACTGAGTGGCCAAATTATTATGACCGCTGTGTTAGTACTTTAATGGGCCAACTTTTACCCTTAATACTAACTTAATACTTCTAATCATAGTTTGTGCTAACTGTCCACACAAATCAATTGCCCCAGGCACTCCCGAGAAAATATGTCCCATACCAGTTGCCTCCGCTAGCCTGAAGAGTCGTGATGATGCAAGCAGGATCAATGCTTTCATGCTTTTGACTCCTAGGGGTCTATTCATGGAGCAGAGAAAAGTTCTGGATTGCAATAAATAGTGCTTTTCTCTGCTTGGTGCAATTCACAAAGTGGGTTACCGAGGTGAAGTTAATTACTTCTCCAACGGAACCTCCGCTCCGTGGCTGATTCGAAATATGGTGAGTGAGATTCATTAAAGAACGGAAATCTCAGCTTTCCGCTTCTCCTATATGTTCAGATTCGCCTTCTCAGGATAACATAATATGAACACCGTCACAAAGTGAGCAGGTAAGTTGTATGACTCCCTGTCCTCTGCCCGCAGCACCCGGCGCTGGATTCACCCCCTTGATGGCCCAGCAGCCACTGCAGCCTCCCTTGACCTCAGCCACTGGTGCATGCGCAGGAAGGACCTGCCTTCGCCTCCTGGCTACTCATCCTGGTCCGCAGCCGAAGACCGAATCTCCAGACCCTTGGATACCAGATTGCATTGGCGGAAAGGTAAGTATACATGAATGTCTGGGTGCACTTATTTAGACCTCATGAATCATATAAAATATATAGTATTTATTAAAAAGTATGTATATATAAAAAACAACAATCATAACATTATGCACATACAATGACAATTTGTACACCCTTAAGTTAGATTATCCACAATTTATGACATCTAGGCATCCATATATTCATTTATAATCAAGAAGCAATCTGCTTCTCCCAAGCAGCAAATATAGCTAAAAGAGCAGTCGCCTGGTCTCCGTTTTATTGCTGTTAATTTAGTATCAGTTCCAGCACGTGTATACTATATAGCTATGTTGGTAAGTCTCTCTGCAGTGTTAGCAGGCAATGATGGAATGTCAAATCCAATACAAAGTAACGAACCTGCTCTCTAGTGTAGTAGCAACTTGTGAGGATAGTGTAAAAACAAGCCAGGTGACGTGTACTATGATGCTGTCTTATAATTATGCTCACCTCTAAAACGCTGTTGAGATGCTCAGGCACTCCTGCGTTTGCACCTCCACTCCCCGTTTTTAATAGCCAGCCCCTGTTACCACCTACAAACGGCTTGCCCTGTCACTCTGCTGGGCTGTCTATGCGCCGCGAGCGAATGCATTGTGAACATTCACTAACACTGCATACCATCGGCAGCAGCAAGAGTATGCATCTTAGCGAGCGGATCTGAATGAGCTCCAGTGTACACACAGACAGTCCCAAAATAATTACTCAGCTACCTTCTCCCCGCTGATCCTCGGGAGTGACGCCACTGTGTAGTTTATACCTCCAGTGATTCTTCCCGTTGTTTAGGGAGACAATGCCGCAGGTATAGTCCAACGCACACTGCTGATCAGAGGTGTAACTAGGGTCTTTGGAGCCCAGGGCAAGTTGAAGAACGGTGCGCCACCCCTCCCCTCCCTATAATAAGAAAGCAAATTATAGGTGCGCTGTAAAAAAATGGGTGTGGTCACATACCAAAGGGGTGTGCCCATTGAAAATGGGGCGAGTCAACATGTCACACCACCCATGTCTCGTAACTCTGGGAACATTACTTTCCATTCCAAAGGTACCTTATCTATACGATGTTTCTCACAATGTGGAACTTCTGAAGAGATGTATCTACCCTGGGAAGATGGCATCTTCAGTCAGTATTAGGTCACATCGTCCGAAAGATGCCTATTTGATTAGGAATATTAACAAGGTCATCATCATACAACAGCGGTTCAACCAGACTCGTTCCCCCTGTGTAACTTCCCTCCCCCTGCATCTCTCAGCCACACAATCTCCCCCTGCGTCGTCCCTCAGCACACCATCGCCTCCCCCCTGCGTCATCTCTCAGCACACTATCTCCTCCCCACTGTGTCATCTATCAGCACACTATCTCCTCCCCCTGTATTGTATCTCAGCCACACCATCACCTCCCCACCGCTTCAGCTCTCAGTACACCATTACATTACCCCCTGCGCCATCTCTCAGCACGCTATCTCCTCCCCTCCTGCATTGTCTCTCAACCACACCACCACCTCCCCACCACGTTGTCTCTCAGTACACCATTACCTCTTCCTGCATCATCTCTCAGCACACTTTCTCCTCCCCTCCTGCGTCGTCTCTCAGCACACTATCTCCTCCCCCCTGCATTGTATCTCAGCCACACCATCACCTCCCCACCACTTCATCTCTCAGCCACACCGGCACACACTGACACACACTGACACATACACACACTGACACAGATACACACACTGACAGACACACATACACACTGACATAGATACACACACTGGCACATACACACACTGGCACATACACACACACACTGACACAGATACACACACACACTGACAGCCTACACAGAGACCAGCTCTCCCCCTCCCCTCCCCCACGGCAGTCTGCCCCCCCCTCCCGCTAATACATAGAAAGAAAGGGATTTGCCCTCCAGCACACTGTAGCAAAATTTTAAAAAATACTTAAATCCTACATAATAATAGAGATTCAGAGGTATTAGTTACATACTAAGAATTAAAATGTTTATTATTTATGTCATATTAATTCTTTCACATTTCATTAACACTTATTGATTTATCCTTACACATCTATCCTTTACACTTCACTATCACCTTTTTTCCCCTTTTTGTGTGATGCCCTGGGGATGATCCTTGGCTGGAATTTTTTGGGGTACCCTGCTTCTCGGACGTGAACCCCTTAATGTTAGGGACGCCAGTATAGAGGAGCCTTGACGATTGGCCTGGCGCTTATTCATATATTTGCAAATGTATGTAACTAATACCTCTGAATCTCTATTATTATGTAGGATTTAAGTATTTTTTTTTATTTTGCTACAGTGTGCTGGAGGGCAAGTCCTTTTTTTCTGTGTTCAGTGTAAACCCCGTCCTTTACAAGCACCTGTGCTAAGTCATTAAGCTGATCTGAGCAACCACCATACTTTTTTGCAGTCTTGAGACGTATGAAGGGAGCCAGCATTAGGAGGAGGTGCTGGTCCTTATAATGCCATATGGAGGTTTCTGGGGTACCTCCAAGGTGAGTTAGCTCTCAGCTTATACATGTGCTGTTATCATGCAGTACACCAATTTGTAATTATATGACCCAGAGTGGGTGCTACTATTATGTAGCAATAATTATCTTGGGGTGAGCATTTGGGAGTGGGGCCCCCGGAGTTGTTCTGGCTGGACCTTTTTCAGGGCATCACCACTTAATTCACATAGAATATTTTCATCACTCTTCTAATTGTTTGTTTATTATTTATGTCATTTTAATTCTTTCACATTTCATAATTATGTAGGATTTAAGTATTTTTTTTTATTTTGCTACAGTGTGATGGAGGGCAAATCCCTTTTTTTCTATGTTCAGTGTAAACCCCGCCCTTTACAAGCACCTATGCTAAATCATTAAGCTGATCTGAGCAATCACTATACTTTTTTGCAGATATTAATACATACCTGCTCCGGAGCGCTGGGGAAGGATTACCGTATATACTCGAGTATAAGCCGAGTTTTTCAGCACATTTTTTGTGCTGAAAAAGCACCCCCTCGGCATATACTCGAGTCATGCCCGCATGGTACGCAGCTGAGTAGCGTATAATGCGGGCCGTGGAGCAGACTGTGTCTCTGTGACACAGCTGCACCGCATGTGTAGCGCTGACGGGACGGAGTTCGGTCAGCACTACACATTACCAAACACATAGCCGCCGGCAACGGCAGCTGTGTGCTTTTTGTAATCAGCAGCTGATGAAAGTCTTCTGCTCCCACTGCGGGAGCCATCTTCCGGCTCCCGCAGTGGGTAATGGGAGAGATGTCGTCATGACGACGTCTCTCCCATAATGCAAAGCGGCCGGAGGAGCCAGTAGCAGCGTCGGGACCAGGAGCGGGGTTTCAGGTAAGTGTTTTTTTTATTATTATTACATCTCTACTGGGGGGGGCTACTACTGGGGGCATACCAGGGGGGGATTACTACTGGGGGCACTACCAGGGGGGATTAATACTGGGGGCACTACCAGGGGGGGATATTGCTACTGGGGGCACTACCAGGGGGGTATTACTACTGGGGGCACTACCAGGGGGGTATTACTACTGGGGGCACAACCAGAGGGGGAATATTACTACTGGGGGCAGTATCAGGGCGGGATTACTACTGGGGCAGTACCAGAGGGCGGTTAATACTGGGGGCACTACCAGGGGGGGGATATTGCTACTGGGGGCACTACCAGGGGGGTATTACTACTGGGGGCACTAACAGAGGGGGAATATTACTACTGGGGGCAGTACCAGGGGGGGATTACTACTGGGGGCAGTACCAGGGGGGGATTACTACTGGGGCAGTACCAGGGGGGGATTAATACTGGGGGCACTACCAGGGGGGGATATTGCTACTGGGGGCACTACCAGGGGGGGATTACTACCAGTAGCTGCTGCATTTCCCACCCTAGGCTTATACTCGGTTCAATAAGTTTTCCCAGTTTTTTGTGGTAAAATTAGGTACCTTGGCTTATATTCAGGTCGACTTATACTCGAGTATATACGGTAATCTGTCACCCGACGGCAGCTGCCTGGCTACAATATGGCAAGACTGCCTTAGAGGGGCTGCGCACTTCTGCAGCAGCTCCCCCTACAGTCAGACCAACCAGCTCCAGCAGGCACACTTGCCTGTTCTTTAAAGTGGTCCAGACGCAATGGTGGCAGCGAGGGGTGTTGGCAGGGGGCGGTGCAGGTACGATGCCCTGGCCTGCGGCGCCTCCCTCTGCTGGGTCTGCCACGGCACCCAGGGCACGTGCCTCGCTCGATCACCCCTAGTTATGCCACTGCTGCTGATACACGATGCAGGATGAAAATGAATAGATAGTGCCTCAAGAGCGCTTCCTATTATTTATATACTTATTTTCAATAGTCCTTATTGTGGCTCGTCACTTTCTTCAAATAAATCCTCTTCAAATGCTCGATACATAAAACGAAAAGAAGCACAAGAAGAAAACACAAATGTGTAGAATCGTTCAAGTGGCCAAAAATTTAAGTTTTCTACAGAAGCTGTTCAAGTGAAGAATCAATGTTTTTCTTCTCAATCAGAAGGTATAATTACGTACCATACTCACATAAATTGTGTATGGTATAAAACATATCATGGTTTCTTTATGAATGAATTTCTACCAATATTACATATGGCACAACGTACGTACCCTACTCACATAAAATCGAGTGGGATCAATCATATAAAGGTTTCTTTTCACAGGTTAATCACGTACCATAACTCACTTCAAAACAGATGCAGCATCAACATATAAAGGTTTTTTCTTTACATCCGGTTATCCAAAAAGACTTCAAAAATTATTCCTTGCTTAGTTATGGTAAATATTTATTGAATATACAAAAACAAAAACTAAAAGGCAATATGCCAGTCTCATATGGAAGACATCCAAGATAAGGGACAATTCACACAAACTCCCAGGTATAGTTGTTAAAAAGGTGTATAATCCCAGAGACAGTCCGGACTTGTCTCTGAGGAAAAAAACACCTGGTACCTTAGTGTAAATGTAATGTCCTCAGTCCAGATAATCTCCAAGTGATGCACTATAACTCCTCTAACCAACGCGTTTCGATTTTAAAATCTTTTTCAAGGTCTCCTGAGAAGTGCACACGGACTATCTTTTATGCCCTAAGGTGATTTAGGCAATCCGGTCATGTGATCGCAGCCTGAAGTGGATACTCACACTAATAAAATACTTTTCACGGCTTCCCATTATTAAACTATTTCATGGCCTTCCCCATAGATCCCCACGCCACTCCCGGGAATGGTGATCTGACATAGGGGCGCTATACAGAAAATCCGCCGATAGTGATTTTCGTGGCATGCCGGAAGTCCCGCTATGCGTTCCACAGCAGTGGAACGCAAGCCGCACCACTTGTTTCCTGTGCTGCAGACCGGGACTCCAGAATGTGAAGGAGCCCTAATGTTTACTGAGTCCTCCCGGAAGTGCGTCACACCCCGGAACTTCCGACTCTGCGTTCCACCGAGATGGAACGCAAGCCGCATTGGTTTCAATACAAACCACGTGTGCGCTCCATCTTAGCGATATATAACACTTTCATAAAATAAGCATTGTGTAAATACAAAATAAGAACATACCCTATTGGTAAAAATTACATATATCAACTAATCTTCATATTACAAAAAAAAAATTCATTAAAATCATGAATGATACTTTTTAAAATATTAGAGATAAAAACATATCCTATTAGCAAAACATTCCATATATGGACTTAAATTAATAATTCATTAAAATCATGAATAATAAATGTATTTTTAAATAATAAAAATCAATAAAATGTATTAAAAATTATCACTGTAGGAACCATTTTAACTCAAAATCAGCATTCAAACCTCCAGGTATCAATGTGTCCAATTTAAAAATCCATCTCATTTCAGCCCTAGCAAGGTTTCCTACTAAATCCCTATCTTTCCAGTTACTTTTTATATTCTGTATCCCTATAAATTTCACCAAATCTTTAGGTGAACATTTATGGGTATTTTTAAAATGATTAGATAGTGTGTGTATCTCCAGACCCTTTTTGATGTTACGTAGATGTTCTGAGAGTCTTGTTTTTAGAGCTCTTGATGTCCGTCCTACGTAACATAGGCCACACCTACACTCAACCATATAGACTATATTTGTTGTGTGGCAGGTAATAAATCCATCTATTTTATATTCCTTTCCTTTTACAAAAAATTTTGTGATTTTACTTTCTTTTGAGGGAATAGTCTTACATGCCATACAATCTCCGCATCTATGAAATCCTTTCGTACGTATGGGTTTTGGTATTGTGATAGGGAGTGCACTCCTTACTAAGGTATCTTTTAAATTGGGTGCCTTGTGGTAAATAAAAAGTGGTTTGGATGGGATGGAATCTTTTAACACAGGGTCTTTCAACAAAATCTCCCAGTGTTTCTTAATAATTTTTTCTATATTTCTATAGTCTGAGCTGAAACCTGTGATAAATGCCCACTCGGTATTCTTATGCTTTTTATTTATCTTCTTATCTTTATTATTTTTTATAATTTCTTCTCTATTCATTACCAGAACTTCATTTTCTGCTTCTTTAATGGAGTCTTGTTTGTAACCTTTTTTAATGAATTTTTCACTCATGGTTATCAACTGAGTCTTAAGGTGTTCTTCTTCGCTACAATTTCTTTTGAGGCGCAAAAATTGGCCCTTTGGGATTCCCTTCAACCAGTTAGGGTGATGATTGCTAGTCCGGGGAATATAACTATTTGAATCAGTAGGTTTGATATAACCTTTAGTATGATTTCTTTTATCTTTTAAATAGATTGTAAGGTCTAAAAAATTAACCTGTGTCTTACTAATATCAAAAACCAAATTAATATTTTTATCGTTTTGATTTAGTTTCTCACAAAATTATTTCAAATCTACTTCACTTCCCTTCCATATGAACATGATGTCATCGATAAATCTCATCCAGGATACCAAGTCCGTGCCCACCACCCATACCGCATCATGCTCCCAATGGGACATGAATAGGTTGACATAGGGGGGCGCGAACTTGGTACCCATGGCTGTTCCTACCCGTTGAAGATAATAATTGCCTTCAAAAAAGAAATAATTATTATTTAAAATAAATTCTATACATTCCAAAATAAACTCAGTTTTGTCTGATGGCATTTCCGTTTGAGATAAATGCCACCTAACTGCGTCTATGCCATCTATATGTTTAATGCTGGTATAAAGCAACGCTACATCGGCTGTTATCAAAGCCATCAGACAAAATTGAGTTTATTTTGGAAGGTATAGAATTTATTTTAAATAATAATTATTTCTTTTTTGAAGGCAATTATTATCTTCAACGGGTAGGAACAGCCATGGGTACCAAGTTTGCGCCCACCTGTGCCAACCTATTCATGTCCCGTTGGGAGCATGATGCGGTGTGGGCGGTGGGCACGGACTTGGTATCCTGGATGAGATTTATCGATGACATCATGTTCATATGGAAGGGAAGTGAAGTAGATTTGAAATTATTTTGTGAGAAACTAAATCAAAACGATAAAAATATTAATTTGGTTTTTGATATTAGTAAGACACAGGTTAATTTTTTAGACCTTACAATCTATTTAAAAGATAAAAGAATTCATACTAAAGGTTATATCAAACCTACTGATTCAAATAGTTATATTCCCCGGACTAGCAATCATCACCCTAACTGGTTGAAGGGAATCCCAAAGGGCCAATTTTTGCGCTTCAAAAGAAATTGTAGCGAAGAAGAACACCTTAAGACTCAGTTGATAACCATGAGTGAAAAATTCATTAAAAAAGGTTACAAACAAGACTCCATTAAAGAAGCAGAAAATGAAGTTCTAGTAATGAATAGAGAAGAAATTATAAAAAATAATAAAGATAAGAAGATAAATAAAAAGCATAAGAATACCGAGTGGGCATTTATCACAGATTTCAGCTCAGACTATAGAAATATAGAAAAAATTATTAAGAAACACTGGGAGATTTTATTGAAAGACCCTGTGTTAAAAGATTCCATCCCATCCAAACCACTTTTTATTTACCGCAAGGCACCCAATTTAAAAGATACCTTAGTAAGGAGTGCACTCCCTATCACAATACCAAAACCCATACGTACGAAAGGATTTCATAGATGCGGAGATTGTATGGCATGTAAGACTATTCCCTCAAAAGAAAGTAAAATCACAACATTTTTTGTAAAAGGAAAGGAATATAAAATAGACGGATTTATTACCTGCCACACAACAAATATAGTCTATATGGTTGAGTGTAGGTGTGGCCTATGTTACGTAGGACAGACATCAAGAGCTCTAAAAACAAGACTCTCAGAACATCTACGTAACATCAAAAAGGGTCTGGAGACACACACTATGTAATCATTTTAAAAATACCCATAAATGTTCACCTAAAGATTTGGTGAAATTTATAGGGATACAGAATATAAAAAGTAACTGGAAAGATAGGGATTTAGAAGGAAACCTTGCTAGGGCTGAAATGAGATGGATTTTTAAATTGGACACATTGATACCTGGAGGTTTGAATGCTGATTTTGAGTTAAAATGGTTCCTACAGTGATAATTTTTAATACATTTTATTGATTTTTATTATTTAAAAATACATTTATTATTCATGATTTTAATGAATTATTAATTTAAGTCCATATATGGAATGTTTTGCTAATAGGATATGTTTTTATCTCTAATATTTTAAAAAGTATCATTCATGATTTTAATGAATTTTTTTTGTAATATGAAGATTAGTTGATATATGTAATTTTTACCAATAGGGTATGTTCTTATTTTGTATTTACACAATGCTTATTTTATGAAAGTGTTATATATCGCTAAGATGGAGCGCACATGTGGTTTGTATTGAAACCAATGTGGCTTGCGTTCCATCTCGGTGGAACGCAGAGTCGGAAGTTCCGGGGTGTGATTCACTTCCGGGAGGACTCAGTAAACATTAGGGCTCCTTCACATTCTGGAGTCCCGGTCTGCAGCACAGGAAACAAGTGGTGCGGCTTGCGTTCCACTGCTGTGGAACGCATAGCGGGACTTCCGGCATGCCACGAAAATCACTATCGGGTTTTCTGTATAGCGCCCCTATGTCAGATCACCATTCCCGGGAGTGGCGTGGGGATCTATGGGGAAGGCTATGAAATAGTTAAATAATGGGAAGCCGCGAAAAGTATTTTATTAGTGTGAGTATCCACTTCCGGCTGCGATCACATGACCGGATTGCCTAAATCACCTTAGGGTATAAAAGATAGTCAGGGTGCACTTCTCAGGAGACCTTGAAAAAGATTTTAAAATCGAAACGCGTTGGTTAGAGGAGTTATAGTGCATCACTTGGAGATTATCTGGACTGAGGACATTACATTTACACTAAGGTACCAGGTGTTTTTTTCCTCAGAGACAAGTCCGGACTGGCTCTGGGATTATACACCTTTTTAACAACTATACCTGGGAGTTTGTGTGAATTGTCCCTTATCTTGGATGTCTTCCATATGAGACTGGCATATTGCCTTTTAGTTTTTGTTTTTGTATATTCAATAAATACTTACCATAACTAAGCAAGGAATAATTTTTGAAGTCTTTTTGGATAACCGGATGTAAAGAAAAAACCTTTATATGTTGATGCTGCATCTGTTTTGAAGTGAGTTATGGTACGTGATTAACCTGTGAAAAGAAACCTTTATATGATTGATCCCACTCGATTTTATGTGAGTAGGGTACGTACGTTGTGCCATATGTAATATTGGTAGAAATTCATTCATAAAGAAACCATGATATGTTTTATACCATACACAATTTATGTGAGTAAGGTACGTAATTATACCTTCTGATTGAGAAGAAAAACATTGATTCTTCACTTGAACAGCTTCTGTAGAAAACTTAAATTTTTGGCCACTTGAACGATTCTACACATTTGTGTTTTCTTCTTGTGCTTCTTTTCGTTTTATGTATCGAGCATTTGAAGAGGATTTATTTGAAGAAAGTGACGAGCCACAATAAGGACTATTGAAAATAAGTATATAAATAATAGGAAGCGCACTTGAGGCACTATCTATTCATTTTCATTTGTATTGTTTTTCTTGTATTTGGGCAAGACCTGATAGAGTTTTGGAGCTGCTACCTTTTTGACATTTGCGCCGTGAGTGTTCAAATATATTTACACTACACGATGCAGGATGTTAGAAGAATGCCAGTATATGAAAGTTGGATAATGGGTGAAGTAGTATCAGAATTTCTGACGCGTTTCTCCATCTTGTGGTGGTTTTCTCAAAGGCTCAGTACCTTGCTCTCCATTGAGGTGGCATATGAGAAAGGACTGCTATAACACCTAAAACTGGGACTGTGTCCATCTTATGGAGTGAACACAGTAGGAAACAGTGGTGCAGATATAGTGAGTAGGAGTGTGCAAGACACCTTACATGACAGTGTTGATTTGGTAATATGCCTAAGAAAATTTTATATTTGGTATGAGTCAGTTTTCAGTGGATGTTTTATAAATAATACTTGCAATATGGAATGCCCCCTCTATTTTACAGTAGGTATAATATATATATATATATATATATATATATATATTGTGGTGAGAGGGTTGTCTCTCACCTGAATTACCCACATTCTGGTGGAATCAGCTCCTTCCAAGGGAGGCTGGAATGAAACATGTGCTTTCTGTATAAGCAGTGGAGGTGTGGAATTCCAGGTTTTCACATTTACACAGACCTAGCTGGAATAATCACTGGAGCACAGGAAGGGTTTAAAACTCTCACACTCCTGATGCTCGTTATTATCATTATTATCATTTATTTATATGGCGCCACAAATGTTCCGCAGCGCCTTACAAAGCGTCCTCATGTTGAGTAGCAGCCAGGAAGTAGGGACACAGTGTTGTAGTGCCAGGGTACAAGGGCTATGCTGGGAGAGCATGCCCAACTTGTGGCTGCAAGCCACTGCTGACTGGTTAGTGCAAGGAGTGCTGATACTTTTGTGTTTTTATGTTTATTTCTATGTTATGTGCCTGTATGTGTGCAGGCCTAAACTCACATATGCTAAGGAGCAGTGCTTGCTGCTATTAAAAAGCCACTGCTTTACAAAATATACCTGCCTGGAGTCCTCATTTCTATACCCCGTGTTACTATATATATATATGTATATATATATATATATATATTATTTGAGTATGATTAATATATACAAGTTTAAATATATATTATTAGGACATGCCCTCAAGATTTTAGCAGAATTATGATTATTGCTGGAAACTTATCTTTAAAACTCTTAGGATAATATCAATATCCAAATAAATGCTTTTTCCAAATTGGGTATTTGAATTTGAACCTATGTTCTATATATGGTGTATGTGATGTCATGTATTCTTCTATAGGGATTTTCCTATATACTGTTTGTCCTTTAATGTTGTTATTGGTGATATTTTTGTGTATATTGTATATGTTTATAGTCTGATTGGCGTTGCCACCTCCGATTCCCTGTGTTTCAGTGCGGCTGTCCTTTTGGACTGCTTCCTGTTACCATGGTGACTGGGAAGAGCATGCTATCAGACACATGTCATTTGTTTACATTTGGTCATGGCCGGGACGTCACTTCCGGTTAGACAGAACTCTGCAGCTGATTTTGGTGTTGATGGGAAAGCTGCAGGAGTTCCGTCGTGTCCGGGACGTCACTTCCAGTTAGACGGAACTCTGCGGCTGATTTTGGTGTTGGTGGGGAAGCTGCAGGAGTTCCGTCGTGTCCGGGATGTCACTTCCGGTTAGACGGAACTCTGCGGCTGACCATAGAGTTGGTGGAGAAGCTGCATGGGTTCCGCTGTCCAGTGGTAGACGTCCGGTCGTTGGTGGGGTGACATGCGCTAGGTGCGCACACAGGTGAATGTCTTCATCATTAGGTAGTTTGGTATTTATATGGCCTCTGCTGACACAGTTAGTATAACTGACCCTTGATGAAGGTGGTAACACCGAAACAGCTGTCGGAGCTGGGAGCCATCATTATGCCTGAAACTGCACTACTATGATAAGTACTAAGTTGCAATTGAACCCTATTGTATGCAGCTAGATGGATTTTTTTCTGTCTTGAAATAAATGTATCAACTTTTTTGCTACAAGGCTGGTGTGCTGGTTTGCTGTTATTGTTCCTATGGATGCAGTTAAGTATATATAATATTTTGCCCCTCCAACAGGCCCGGGTAAATAGTACCTGCCCCCCTCTCGGTGCCCCTGCTTATGACAGCTTACATTCTAAAGGGAGGGAAGGGGCAGACATACAGGGGTGACACAGAGGGGTTAGACAATGAGGAAGGAGCTGTCACACAGCCCCCCTTTTGCTTGCTCACTGGCTTGTGCTGATGCAAATTAGGTTTTATGACCCTTTGTCCAGAGTATGCTGTCACTTAAGGCCCCCATACATCAGCAATTGATTGCAGCAATTCTGCAATTTGCAATCGATTGTGTATAATAATCTTTCCCTATTTCAATCGATTGTGGCAAATCTGCAATCAATTGAAAAAGGGAAAGATTATTATACACAATCGATTGCAAATTGCAGAATTGCCGCAATCAATTACTGATGTATGGGGGCCTTTAGGTATGGAGTGGTAACGCTCCCCATGTTAACCTCATGTTGTTGAGAAGTGCAAGCCCTGGAATCTATAAAGCCCCATAATTTTACCATTATCTGTCTATAGGATCATTTGCTGACAGACAGTCAGCAATCAATTGTGTATAAACATCTGCAATGTATGGGCTTCACAGATTGCAACCAAAAGTGATTGGAATTGTTAAATCAGATTGTCCAACATGTTGGATTTCACAGATGGATTGGGGCTGTAGATTGCTATGTGTATGGACATGATCAGCAGATGTGCAGACTGTGAAGACCCCCATACATCAGCAATTGATTGCAGCAATTCTGCAATTTGCAATCGATTGTGTATAAAAATCGTTTCCTTTTTCAATCGATTGCAGAATTGCCACAATCGATTGTGTATAAAAATTGTTTACTTTTTCAATCGATTGCAAATTGCAGAATTGCTGCAATCAATTGCTGATGTATGGAGTCCTTTACTAGTAAAATGATGGGCCTTTCAAGATTGGCAGATCTGTGTTTGCTGCAATCTATCTGCAAATCACTGAAAAAGATCTGTAATGTATGTGCGCGGATTGCTAGATTGGTAAAAAGATCGGGCAATAAATCTTCAAATTGTTCAATTGTGGTTTTCAGATTGCTGATGTATGGGGGCCTTAAGTCTGACAGGCTCCACTTTACATGACATCTTCCCAGACAAATAATTACCCCTACAGCTGGACAGTAGACATCAAAGTCATTCACTGGTCACCATGCTGATAATTAAAAGAAAGAAGTACACTTAATAAGCAGAAAGGGGGTTACATGT
The DNA here is from genome assembly GCA_031769625.1 of Taudactylus pleione. NCBI lineage: Eukaryota > Metazoa > Chordata > Amphibia > Anura > Myobatrachidae > Taudactylus > Taudactylus pleione. Next base: position 4,602,402 of record JAUIMM010000154.1, on the reverse strand, counting down.
TGCATAATATCTTGTGATCCATAGCATAATTACAACATTATCTATCTATCTATCTTATTATTTAACAGCACACAATGGTGGCACTCAACATATGAGATGTACCAATATTCAACCTATTACCTCACTATCAACAAAGCCATTGGGCCTTTTGCATCTCATGTTCTTGTGATGAATGACAATACACAAAAGGTAGGCATTGAATACCCACAGGACTTTACACCCTTTAAGCTGGCCACACACTAGATCAATTTACATCCAACCATCTAACAAGTTATTGGTTGGAATGAAAATCTGGTAAGGAATGAAAGCAAATGACAATCAGCAATTTGCTCCCAAACACCAGAAAATGACTAAAAACTGTTGTTTGAACAAATAGTTTTGATCAAACATTTAACAAACTTGTCTGACGACCATTTCCATCTGTTTTCTGGCATTTAGGAGCAAATTGCTGATCATCAGTTACTCCCATACGTTACCAGATTTACATTCCAACCAATCAACTAGTTGGCTGGTTGGATGAAAGTTGGTCTAGTGTGTGGCCAGCTTTACACATGCTCACCTTTTTTTCTGGATTAGTGTTATCCAGGCCATCGGTCAATATATGACCTCAGTAGAATGCAATATAAAGAAAGATTGTGGTCACAACTGCACTAGGCTAATGGGGCAGAACTACATCTGGGCAGATAATATAAATCAGTAGAACTACAGCAGGGTCTAAAACAGCCTTATACATAAATAAACCATGCTAATCAAAATGGAGGTGATGCGTTGACATAATTAAGCCAGGATTCTGTAAAGGTCTTTTTGGAGTAGCAGACAATACTTGCTATTGATTCCATAGAGTATGTTTGCCATATGCTGTTGATTATCAGGTCTGCCTCCTCTTTCCAGAGAACATATTGTAGGGCGCTCCCACCAGATATGTTTAAATATGCCTATCTGGCCACAGTATCTCCAGCAAAGGTAAGAATCTCTATGTAGAGTAAACTGCAGAGGACGAAGGTATAGATGTACTAAGCCTTGAGGGCCCATTTATTAATGATCGCATTTGCAATGCGATCTGGGAATGACATTACCGCCCATGATCGCCTTGCAAAATGCGCTCATATCACCGGAATGTATCATCTGGCACATGCAGGGACAGGGGCTCCTAAAGGAACCCGTCCCTGCAATGTGCCCGTAAAGCTGACGGACCTGCTGCGCGTATGCAGTCCAGCTGACTGGACATGCACAGCCGCCATTGCCCAGGACGGTTCCGGAGGCGACTGCTCTTACAATTTTACACCCAAAGCAGTGCCACCTCTGTGGGCGTGCATATGCAAGAAATTCCTGAAGTCATCAGGGTTGTTCTCACGTATCTCCTGAACCAAAGGCATATAGTAGAAGGTGTCTCACTTCCGCAGCCAATCCTTGGTCCAGAAACTCCAATTCCAATTCTTGCTCCTCTTTTTCTTCATGAGAGCTTGCATTGTTGTAACCATAGCAGCAGCAATACATGTGTGGTGCTCTCTAAGTGTTTCTACAGATGCACCACTAGAATTAAGTTCAGGTGTGGGTGTTTACTTTCTTGTGGCTGAGCTTCCCGTCTGTGAGAGGCAAGCCTAAGGTTCCCCTATAAACAGACACATGACCGGATGCGTTGTTCTTCCAAAACACAGATTCCTTTTATTGTTGCAGTCATTAATAACATAACAGACAGTTTGAATTGTCTCTGAATAAATTATGTGGAGAAGACTTCTTGTCCAGGAGAAAACAGTAAAGAGGATACAAATTGATTGACAGTGTCACAAAATAACTAATCAGAGCTAAACACAATCTATACAAATTTAGAATCTTAAAATTTACAAGATACAACGTAACAAATTAATACAGTTTCCCTGTCTTCTACCGGTGACCCCAGCTGGCAAATAAAAGGGGGAAGAAAGCAAAATAAACAAGCAGTTTGCAGCTTCTGTCAAAGATCGACCAAGAATTAATCAAATAGTGAACTCAGTGACGTGTAGGCACAACACAAGGACAATTGTTAAACCAATATGGATTGGTATGGGCTAGAAAAAAACTATGCAATGCCAGCTTTATTAAAAATGAAGAAGAGTCTATGCTGCGTAGCTGTTTTACTGAAGCAAGAGTTACAGGTAACATGCACTTTAGACACAGGTGTATATACAGAATCACAGGCCTTGGCACACAGCAATGAGAAGAGTCTATGTTGCGTAGCTGTATTCCTGAAGCAAGAGTCACAGGTAGCATGCACTTTAAACACAGTTTTTAAGCAGCAAAGCGAGACACTGTCATATACTGTACGTAAATGCAGTTTCAAAAGATAAATGCACCTTTCACTACCGAGTGAGCTTTGCCAGCTGAGATCACACAGGGATAAATCAAGCATTCATACTGCACCAATTATGTTTCAATATCAGCATATGAATGAACAATGCATTACTGAAAAACTAACATTTAAGCTTGTACCAGTCAATGAATGGACAATACAGCCCAGAACTTAGCATTCACAATAATATCAGCAGGTGAACATGCATTGCAGTAAACAAAACCAGGAATTTAAATAATTTCCAGAAAATACACATACAAGCCTTAAGAGAAATTAATATGTAAGGGGTGTAATATACATTGCATTAAAGGGAAACCAGTATTTGACGAATTACCAGCAACTGTACATATAAGGCTTTTTGAGAAATGAGCGTTTAAATAAATACCAGCAGATAATCATGCAATGCATTAAAGAAAAACAGCAATTTAACATTCCCAATACAAACAGTTGCACCAGACATGAGCTGGTGCAAATACAACATAACACATTACCACCCAGCATGAGACTAGACCAGACACAACACCTTACCCAGACACCTAAACTGACCCCTAACTGACAGATAATGGAGCGTACACACGGTCAGATTTGTCAGACTTGTCAGATTTGTCAGATGAACGACTGAACGATTGAACGATTTGAACGACTTGAACGATTTTACCAAAGTTTTGAACGATTGAACGATTTGAACGATTTTACCAAAGTTTTGAACGATTTGAATGATTGAACGATTTTTGCCTGCATTAAAATGAATGGAATCGTCCAAGTCTGACTGCAAACCCATCAGATGTCAGATATCGTTATCTGACAAACGGGAACGCGCATCGTTGATCGTCCATCGTTCAGGCATGTCAGATATGTCAGATTTTCCTTCAGATATGAACGACTGAACGATTTTTAAATCGTTATCGTTCATATCTGAAGGAAAAATCTGACCGTGTGTATGCACCATAAGAGGGCTTCGTAGCTTGAGACCCCTCTCCAAGGATTCTGAATTTGCTCAGTATAAGGCTACCAGAACCCACTAACAAGGCCCTTGGGAAGAATGACACACACTGCCTCCCGCGTTGCCCAGGATGCAGAGCACTGCACTGGGCTACACTTAGGCACTGGAGCCCCTCTGGTAGTAAGTAATCCACAAGGGCTGATCACGGTTCGTGAATGTCACTTCACTCCAGGCAGTGCTACCGGCGAAATCTCTTCAATATATGGCTGCCGCCCCTCAATCGGGGATCTTCACACCAGCATCCAGCAGCACTTCTTCCCTCTGGGTTCCTTGCAGGGGGCGCGTCATCAGCGATATTGCGGGTCCTCTCCCCCATGCTCTGGTATAGTCTCTTTGGCAGCGGGCTCTTCCTCCTGTCCGGCAGGACAGTGGGCAGTCTCTTGGGGTCCTCACAGGTCTTCTCCTGTCTCGGCGGGGGCGATGGGGAAGAACTATCTGGTCGATGACGGAAAAGAACAGGCTGCTCTCCTTTCAGCTAACGGCGGCGCTGAACTCTTCTTCCATTTAGGTACAGCTCCTCGGTGTTCAGCGGTGGAGGTAAGTCACTGGCAGAGGCATGGGCAGCAATCCACAGCTCCAGGGGGTCCTCTCAGCAGCGGCAGCTGTCACTCTTCTGTGCCGTGACTTACAGTCCTCTTCACCCAGCCACTCTAAGCTCCGCTCCATCTAGGCATTAGTCTTTACAAAGTCCTCTCAGCTGCAACCTCTTCCGCGGTCCGATTCAGAGTGGTAGGTACGGTAACCCACGCTTCTCCCTACACCTGCAGCAGTTAGATAGCAGACCCCCACACTTCAGTGGAGCCTCCTCATATCCTTCTTCCCAACCCGCTCTCATCGTCTCTCCTTCTTCATTGACCAGGCCTTCCCCATAACGGACTGCCCCAGGGGATTTCTGCTTAACACCCAGGCCACCAATGAGGGAGGGAACACCTTGTTGGGCTCGGCCTGTTGCTGGCCGACATACAAGGTTTCCCCTGTGGCTGTGCAGGCTCAGAGCACAGGGGTCACCAGAAGTTCATGCTATACTGTAGGGGCGGTATAGATTTTTCCCGCTGTTGTGTGATCTCCTCCTCCTAGGGACTTTCTTTATGGTGGGCTAACTGTCCACTGCCCGGCATCCTCTCTCCTGCTCCTCCTCCAGGCAGCGCAGATGTGCTATACGGTATCTCAGCTTCTCGTTCTCGGCCCACAGCTGCTCTAGCTCCAGGCTCGGGTTGTTGCTCACAGTCTCATGCATGCCCAGCTCCAGCAGCCAGCCGATTTCAGCGCTCAGCTAGCAGATTTCCTGAACGGTCAGGCGTTCTGTGATCTGGGCAGCCGTGAGCCTCCACAATCAGTCAGTACATACACAGAGAGATGGTGACAGCTGCTGCAGGCCGGAGAACTCACACCCACTGGCTGTCTGCTACTAGTCACTGTGGTGGTGGTGATTAGTAACTCTCCTATTGCCTTACACAGCTGAGGTCTATTCAATTATAACTAATCTGGCACATATTGCACACCAGCATTATTACCATCTGTGCATGGAAAGGTTATTTATTTTATTTATTTAAAAAACAAAAACTATATAACAACCAAAATAATGACAGCTGATGATGTTAATCATAGATGGCTTCCTGTTGAAAGTTTCTTGCCATCAATGGGAAACAGTCTATGCACATCCCTGCATCCAGCAAATTTGAATGTTGGAAGCATGGCCACAGGAGGGGAGTAGTCACAAACAGGGGCCTTCCTTCTTCTCCCCTCCCCTCCCTCTCTCTCTCTTACCTGACTGAGCGGTGGGTGGCCAGCGCGGACCATCAGGGGCTGTGCTTTATAGAAGTAGGCTGCACAGCGGTATTTTAACTTACAGGGGCCATTTATTAATGATCGCATTTTACAATGTGATCAGGGCATGCAGTACCGCCCATGAACACATTGCAAAATGCGATCATAGCGGCCGAATGTATGATCTGGCACATGCAGGGTGACGGGCTCCGAAAGGGTGGAGGCTGCTGCGCATGCGCAGTCCCGCGGACTGCACATGAGCGGCCCCCATTGCCAATGGAGGGATCTGGGAGATCCCTCCGCCGGCTGACATGCGGTAAGTCCCCATAGGCTACAGCGGCTAACGCTATCTTCAGATGGCATTAGCTGCTGGTGCCAATATCGAGAATGCTTTGCATTCCCGATATTGATAGATTTGGCAGCATCCCCCATAGAAACCTATGGGGGAGGCGGCTGCCAGTGGCAATGGAGGCACCGCAGCAGGTATCGGAGATACCTGCTGTGGTCCCTCCTTCATACATACGGGGGATACTTAGTATTTGAGGTAAACCCCTGAAAACAGGTGATTTTGGGGAATTTACCTCAATTTCCCTTTGATAAATGGGCCCCAAAGACTGCACATTACACCTCCTCCTCTGTGGGGTGCAGGGGCCGACGGGCGTGCATCATATCGCAATAAAGCACAGTCCCAGTCCGTCCCTGGCTGCACGCCGCTCCTTTCAGAGGTTTGGGAGAAGGGTGAGCCGCCCCCTTCCGGTTCCGTTCCGACGCCCTTGTGTGTAAGTATATATCGTAGAACAAAGTGCAGATTTGAAGGTGTTGAAAGAATTGGTAAACTGATAGAAGCAGTTTGAAAGCAGTTTGAAAGGAAAAGTCTGGGTTATTCCACAGAGAGACAAATCCTGGTATTGAGCAAATATGCTCTTCATGCTCGGTCCCAGATAGTGCATGAGAAAGTTGCTGTTGTAAGATTATATAAAGTGGGTGAAATGAGACTGCCGAGGTATTCAATGTGTATTCTAAAAAACTAAGGATATTGCCTTAATATAACTATTACCAGATAGTGCATATATCCCATCCTGTGCATAACAGCAAGAATACAAGAGATGGAGTGCTATATTTATACAGCTGCCGCTTTTGTAAGGTAACATTTGTTACCTATATCACATTCCAAACTGTACTTACCTAAATTAATATACCAAGATCATTACCCATCAGGAATGCATTAAATTCAATAAATAAACATCAACATCCCATCAATATTATTATAAGTAGCATCCAATCATCATCGTTACCCGTCTCAGGGGTATATTTACTAAAGTGCAGGTTTTTAGAAGTGGAAATGTTGCCCATAGCAACCAATCAGATTCTGCTTACCATTTATCGAACACCTTCTAGAAGATAATAGTTAGAATCTGATTGGTTTCTATGGGGAACATCACTTCTAGAAACTCTCACTTTAGTAAATATACACCCCAGTCTCCAAAGTATGCATTTAAAAAGCCAGTCATCATCCGTAACCACCATCTCACTGGCACTGATAGGACCTTAAAGATGGTGGACTATGGATCGGCAGGGCAAAGTCAGGGGAAACTCTGTTGGAGGTCCGCAGCAGTCCTGATGTACAAATCGATCGTCTGACCTGGGTATAGGAACGAAAGACTAAACCAACCATCTAGTGGCTAGTTTCCTCCGAAGTTTCCATCAGGATACTTGGTGCTCGACTCATTATCCATATAGCTCACCGATCATAGGCCCTCATTCAGAGCCGCTCGTTAGCGGCAGTACGCTCGTTCCGAGCGATGTTTGCACATCTGCGCATGCGTACGGTTTTTAGTACGCATGCGCGAACCAGTCAGTGCGGGCGAAAATCGTTTGTACGCTATATAGCGAGTGCCTGCTATTTTGAGTGACAGAATGAGGCGTATGTGGGTGGTAACAGGGGAAGGTGCTTGAAAATGGGGAGTGGAGATCCGAACGCAGGCGTGCTTAAAGGTCAAAACGGGCGTTTTATGGGTGTGTATATTTAAAACAGCAGCGTCATTGACCACGTCACTGGGTTATTTTAGAGCCAGAACTGCTCGCAAATTTGTGGTAGCAAACACCAACCACAAGAATAGCGAGCAGTTCATACGCTGGTCGATGTACTCGATTAATCTAATAAATAGCGGACATGACGTATGGTGCGAGCGGCCAGGGGGCGTTTTTAACAAATAAACGAGCGTATGTTTTGCTCGCTCGTTCAGACTTAGAGGTGTGAACAGACTGCAATGTGCGTACGGATCATTTGAATAGCCACCCCTTGTTTTTAAACGAACGACCGCAAATAGCGAACGGCTCTGAATGAGGGCCATAGTTTCCCAAATCATCATGCCAAGTACACCTTTATACACAAACTATTCCATTATCAATGTTACCTGGCTCAATATCTCAATTAAACAATTTTACATACAAACATACTATCATCCTTATTGGTATCCCAACTCCACCATTAAACACATAAACATCCCATCATCATAGTTACGCAACTTAGGGGTATATTTACTAAAGTGAGAGTTTTTAGAAGTGGAGAATCTGTACTTTAGAATCCAGTCTCAGGTAATTGCTTACGCACCATTAATATAAAAGAGTGGCTTCCACTCTAAAAAACAGCACCGTTTCTGTAGTAAGGCCAACACAATGTTGGCTAAGAAAAAGGCCCATGGTCTGAATGGGGAGATCAGACTAGACCTTGATACCTCTCCAATCTATGACATCCTAAAAAAATTTAAAGCGTTCCGAAGATATCACAAATCCTTATATAATGTATCTAGTTCCTCATCCTGTCCCTAATTTCAGATAGAGGAGATTGATAATTAAACCTTCAAACCAAGACCATACCTAAATTATCCAGAGTACTGTAGGAGATTTTTTAATGAAGATATTATATTGGAGGAAAACCAACAAGCCATTAAATCTATTAAAGCATCCTTCAGTCCTCATTAGTGTATCTATCATGGGTTTAAGGTTGGGTTGGTGCACAAGTGCCCACTGCGGTACCTCCCCCACATTTACTCATCCTGCAGCGCAATCTTTCTGGTGATTTATTTGGAAGAAGGCTCTACACAGGAGCTTCAAAGACTCACAGTGCCAGAGTCAATCATTTTTCTGCACATCCTATCATTGGAAATATATGGGTGCCAAAACAGGTATGGGGGAAGCATGCTGCATACAGACAATTAGCCTCTTAAACGTGGATTTAAACATTTTTGCTAAAATAATGGATAGATATTAAACTGGTTCACTGCCTCTCACAGCTCACATCGATGAATCAATCGGATTCTTTAACCATCAAACATATATATAAAAAACCAACAGAAAGAATGTTATAGTGTAATATGTTCAAAATGTTCATGAGATCCCAATGTGCTTCACAACAGTCCAATGGAAAGGTATATAATTCTCCTTCACTAACAGGATAGGTCCCTCTTCTTCACACCCCTATGTGATTGCCCTTACTTCAAAGGAAAAGATATACAGTGTTGTACAGCTTTCTTATAGTAAGTTTTCTTCTCCCACATCAATTTTCCAGCAATCAATTGTGCTTGCAACATAAATGGATGAAAGGATCAAGCACATCATCCCAATGGGAAACAATCTTTAATATAATACACTGACTGAAAAAAAAACATCTTTAAAAATGCATTATAAAAAATAATAATTAAAAGTCCCAGCTCTCCTACCTTGTCACAGTAGTGTAGCAAGATCTTTCTATGCCACAGTGGTTAGCAAGTCCATGGGCTAAAGTTACATGTCCATCCAATATTCCACTCCGGCAGGGCTTGGGGCAAGTACCAACTTAACACGTTTCGACGTTGCAGCGACAATAGCTAACTGGTTGTACGTTCTTTTCTCGTCCTTAATGCACCAAGCTGGCTCTGTCCCCATCAACATTATTATTATTATTATTTTTATCCTTTATTTATATGGCGCCACAAGTATTCTGCAGAGCCCTACATAGTACATAAATAAGTGAACAAGAAACGAGTGACCTACAGTACAGTACAATGCAGGACAAGGACAAGGTTTATACACATTGCTGCATTAGCTATCATAATACTCAAAATAAGCAGCAGGAAGTCAGCAATCAAGTCTTAGATGCCGTTGTGGGTAGTAAGGAGTAGAAGAAAGTATAAGGAGAAGTACATGGGGGAAGAGGGCCCTGCTCGTGAGCTTACATTCTAAAGGGGAGGGGCAGACAAACAGGCGTGACACAGATGGGGTAGACAGGGAGGAGAGAGCACGTAGTAGTGGGTTAGGATGAGGCTTACTATCAGGGGCATTTGAAGAGAGGAGGGGGCCGATGTGTAGTCTCCATCCCGTGCTCCCTCCTCTCAATCCGGTGGCCGGCAGCGCACTGAGCGCAGTGTCGCACTGATAGACTCTGGGCACTAGAGTGTGCCCATAGTCTACAGGGAAAATGGCCGGGGTGGCAATTTTCCCTGTGTTTTCCATACTGCGCATGCGCAAAACGCCGGGATCTTGGCCGTTCCTTGCTCTATGGAAAATTAGCGTTTCTGTATTTTACTCACTTTCTGAGTACTTTTTATTAGGGATGTGCAGGCTCGGATAGGTTCGAGTTTGCACGCCGAGTTCGGATTTTTTTGTCCAGGAATGATGATGTTTAGCCTCTTTCTGAGTTCCGTTTTTTTGGAGGGAAAAATCCGAACTCGGCGTGCAAACTCGAACCTATCCGAGCCTGCACATCCCTACTTTTTATGCAGTGTGTATGCCGTATCTCCAGCACCCGGCACAGCATAGGTGAAAAGTCTGATGACTGCTGCTGGGGCGTTGCATACATAAAGTTACATACAGTTCAGAATATTGCTGGAGAATTGCATTTGCATGCCAATCATAATGTGTCTGCGGTGTGTATATGCAGATGTATATGTATTACATGAGACTCAGAATCAGACCCTATATTCTGAACTCTCTGTCCCTGGATCCCTTCTCATTGCATCAGTCACCCATACACACCTGGGAGACCTTGGCTAGAGAAAACTGGGCAAAAATATGGCTGTAAGTCTCATCCAGCTCCTTTTGTGTACAGACCACAGAAAATGCATAACATCTGCTACAATGGTATTACACTCCGACTAGATTAAGCAAGATTATTCCTGGTGCTTCAGATGGCTGCTGGAGGGGGTGAGCAGCTCCAAGCACATTTTTACATATCTTGTCCAAAAATATCAAGTATATTGGAAAGCCCTGAGTGATTTAATATGCTCAGTCCTACATTTCACCCTCCAATGACGTCCTACATTCTTTTTACTCCCTCGAGCCCCTGCCTCAGAGCTACAAAACACCAATCCAAAATGATTCACCATTTTGATCCTGCTGCCAGCTTGTTGCTGTCTGGAAATCCTATTTTGTTGCTGTTCTGCAGAGATTAATTTAGTGACTGAGATTATGCTGCAAATGCAGAAACCTACTAACTTCCATTACACAGGTTCTGGAGATAGTCCTTCATCTTGTATAAGGAGGTGCCTGGAAAAAGGACAAGCCCTGAGCTCAAGGTGCAGGTTTCTTCTCTATCAGTTTTCTTTCACTTCTTCTCAAAGAGTAGAAGAGCAGTTCACATTAAGCTGTCCTTCCTTTCTCCAGTTTCACTATGGGGTTCTTCAACTTGTTCTGTAGAGTGCTTTCTTTAAGGCCCATCATCAGCTGTCCCCTGCGATCCCTAATGCCTCCTCAGTTGATCTCCTGCTGGAATAATATTGAAATTATGAAACCTTTTCTGTGATGGGGTACAGTTTTTCTCTGTACCAGGGCAGTCGGTCTACCCAGGGAAGTACGTCATATAGCCTTAGTAAATCAGGTCTGCAGAATAGCTTGATCGTCTCACATGCTACAATGTAAATATATCATTCCACCCTTCCAGTATGGGTTGGCTTCAGGACATTATGGCATCTGTGTCCCTCTACTGCAGAAACAGAAAGAGAGATTTTATTTTAGATTTACCACTATATATCTTTCTCCTATGCTGTAAGAGGACATGACCTACCTACCAGAAATGCTGAGTCTCTGGAGCAGCGGAGGAGGGATATAGGGGAGGGTGGAACATAACCTGTTGCACGTGTCCCCCTTCCTCAAAAGAGAAAGAGTTTTACTTTGTTTTAAAACATTTACTTACTCTACTACTGTATTTATTTTTCTTTCTTATCTCTAACCTGTTCCCTGGAACAAGTGTTAAGTTCCAACATGATTGGCATGGAATACCATACTTACAACATATACTACTAACAAACAGTCCAACTCTTCTGAGTATGTCCGGCATGCTCCTAGATTTGATAGTCATTATAAACTCCCAAGAAAGCTGCAATTCTCCTGGATTGCAGAGAGCACAATGATCTCATCATCATGGCTCATCCACCGCTACTTTAATGCAAGATTAATCAAGAACCAGTGGAGGCATGCTATGACGGGTATCGCAACAGGACAGACTGAACACCAATGCTTGATTTTAAGCACTGTGCATCAGCACTTTTCACGTCACCCGACTTGCCCAGCTTGACTTTGTAGACCTGCCCTCTGCTGACTCTGGCGGCCAGGTCTACAAAATGATCAAATATTATTATACCATGCATACACAACTGGTCTTTGGAGTAAAGTCTGACGATAAAGCAGTCCTGTAAAGTTGTCACCTGTTAAGACAAGTTTGCAACATTTTCGTTTTTTTGTACATCATTTAAGCATTGTATTGCTTTCTTGGTTAACATTTTAGTTGTGTTTTATTTATTTTTTTAAACAAAGAATACTTTTATAAATCTGTCTGTGTGAGTTTAATCCATTAATACAAACTGCTGCGCATAAATATGTATTTTGTGGGAAGAGCAGCTTTAAGGTCCTCATATATAAGCAATGGATTGGGCCAATTCCCTGATTTGTAGACATCGGGGTTAGTGCATCTGTGAATTTCAACATATTGGATTTCCCTGATTTGCAAATTCCAACCAAAATATGATTGCAATCAGCAAATCGGGGATTTTGAACATGAAGAAATTCACTGTTTCCCAGACGGATCGGCGATCATTGATGGCCGACGATCAGCATTTGCAACCGGCGGATCGGCGGTTCCTTTCGGACCGGGAAATCGGTGAAACGGTCGCCTGATATATGGGGGCCTTAATTCCCATTAATCTAAATTTACTGTTTATTGGCAATTAACTTCAGCTGCAAAATAGGCTATTTTGGGCATTATGGCAAACAAATGGTTACATGCATTGTAGAAAATGCTGCTTGTATGTATCACTTGAATGAAATGGTTGCATATGCATAAACAGTCACATATCGGAAAGGGATGCACCAGACTAAATTGATAGAAGAATATTAATCTGTTATCAAGAACATCGTGGCTGTAAAAAAAAAAAAAAAAAAAAAAAAAAGGAAATTGCCAAATTTGGTAGAGATGTTGTATTTAAAGCATAGGGGGACAACTTTGGGCTCTGCTGCTGCTGTTGAACAATGTCCCAGCATGTATATTTCTAACAGAACATGCTTGGTATTGTAATTCCAGAACAGCTAGAGAGATATAGGTCGTCCAAGCCTGATGTAAGGTATACAAGGAAAATAACTCATTTTAACCACTTCCATGCTGGATTTATATGGCCATGCAGAACATTGTAGAGAAACTGAAAACAAAGGTGCTACAATTCACTGTAGAAAATTTAAAATAACCTCTGGTAGTGACATATGACTTACCTCACCACCGGAGAGCTGAGTCAAGGCTGAGCAATACTTTACAGGGCTGTGTCAAAGTAATTGCACGTTGTGCATGAGGACCATTGCAAAAATGCTAATTACCGCGCACTGTGACATGTAATTACACAGACAGAGCCCACGCTCTGTCATACTCACAGGGATGGAAGGTAATAAGGCACTCAGGAGGAAAAACATACGCTGTTCACGCCATGACTCTTACCCACCCAGTGCCTGGTCTGTTAATTAATAGCCAAAATGTTTGTACTGACCATTCTTATAATGACCTTCTTTCCTTATACCTCTGCCAAAGTGCTATTGTATTATTACATTAAGGCAAATTGTGGCTCGCCTACTGTTGTGGAACTACAAGTCCAAGCAATCTCTGCAAGCATCTAGTGCTTCTGAGATTTGTAGTTCCCAAAAGAGCCACAAATTGGCTATGTTTATCCAAGATTCTATCAAAGTGTTTTGCACTGTATTTTCCATTAATGTCCCTGAAAAAATATTTAGCTAAAACAGTTTTAGGAAATTGTGGTATAAGTACAACCAGCCAATATAAATCATCTTCTTCTACGTCTACCCGTACTACCTGTGTCTGCATAAAAGCCTGATTAGCTTTCCCTCCATACCTATAAATGACCACTCTGTCTGCGGTCATGATTGGCATGGACCCAGAATTAAAGGTGAGTGGTATCCTGATAAGGAGTTATTCTTGGCAAACAAAAGAGCTGCGACATGGCCAGACAGATGGCCTCCTATATCAGCGGACATGTAAAATCCGTGCAATTTTTAATGGGTGTACAATTCTGTCTCTATTTCCACTTCCACTTCTCAGCTGAATACATTGAGCTTATTTCACAATGTGCAGCCAGAGGGCCTCATTGTCAAGTGCAAAACAGGCAAGTTGCAGCGAATACTAGTCTATGGCGGTGTTGTATTTCTTATTTTCCATAGTGTACCTAGTAGTTTTTGCTAATGCAGAACCAAATACAGGGGTACAAAACCAAATACAGGGGTAGAATACGGCATTGCTGGGCCCCAAAGCAAAATTTGGGGTAGTGTCCAGAGATGCTGAGCCACCCTCTCAAGGCTATTGGTCAGCTATTGTGAGCTGCATGGCACCGGTACATATGCAGAGAAGCCCAATTTACTAGCCTCACACATGCTCAAAAGAAGAGAACAGGGCTGTCCCTCACCTCTGGATCCCATAGTGGCAGCACTCACTGCAGGCATGGTAGTGTGCCACTGGCAAGATGGCAGAGTTTACCCATGAGCAGAAACTTGTAGTGCCAAATGAAAGAATTTGGGGAAGTAGAAGAGTTCTTTGCTAAGTGCACAGTAGGTGCATCAGAGCACCTAGTGTTGGTGGAGGCGAAAAAATGGATAAGATGTTGGACTTTGATGTGATGTTTACACTTTTGTCAGCGTGCTAGATTTTGTACACCTCTCTGCTAGCCCAGGAATATATATATTTTGTGGAGGTATCTCCTAAGAGTGTAGAATAGGCATAAGCATTAATATGTGCAACAGTGCAAAGATAAAGGCCCTCATTCAGAGGCGGTCGCAAGAAGCGAGCGCTCGCTCTGAATGAGGACGGCCGCTTGCTTTTTCAAGTGCGGCGTCCTGGTCGCTAGCTAAGCTGTGGGTTACCACCCACAGCTTTAGCGAACGACCAGGTTGATGGTCGCGATGGTCAAGACCATCGCGACCATCGGGGCTTGCGACAAGACCCTAAGGTTGGGTCTCGGCAACCGCAAGCCCCAGGGAGCTTCCTGCTCTGATCGAGCAGGAAGCTCCCCGCTGACATCACTGCTGATGTCAGTACGGCCACCTACAAAACAGCAGGCGTTCCTTAAGGAACGTCCTCCGTTTGTAAAACCACCACCCCGCCACGCCTACAAAATGGGTCAAGCTGTCGATCACCATCGACAGCCGCCCCTTTTGTAGTGAGCTCCGGAGCGAGAGAATTTCTCTTGCTCCAGAGCTTGTGCACGCGCAGTGCGCCGCTGCGCGTGCGCAGGGCCTAAACATCAACCCGGTTGCGAGCGCTCAGCGCTTGCGGCCGGGTCTGAATGAGGTCCAAAGTATTTAGCTCTGCACAACCAGTGCACTTCATAAGCTCCACTGACTAACTTGCAGTATACTGATAATAGCTAATTACTGATCGGTTGCCATGTTTTTAGCCTATTTCAGCAATATTTGTAAATAACTCTCAGTGATTTTTACCGACTTATCTTAAACAAGTACTACATTTTGCCCATTTTTAACAGTTAGATCATAATTTTGGTTTAGATAATGCTTTATGAAGAACTGTATGATTCTGTAGTCTTCCTCTTACATGTATCATTGACTTCATCACATATTTCTGTAGTGTCTCTCATGCTGGCCCTCCTGTATTCCTCTGTTGTCCCTCTCCTTCCTGCTCCCCGCTGTGACCTAATATTTTTCTTTATTCCCCAATCTGCTCTATTTTCAGATTCTTTTGTTTGTTCACCAACTTTTCTTTTCTCATCCCTTTCATTGCTGTCTAATAACGGTGATTTTTGTATCACCACTTTGCCCAGGGAATTGGTCATCCTCCCTATACCCACTCTGTAGCATGTCACCAGTCCTCGGGGCCTGTCACTTCCCATCTGAACATTTGCTTGTCCTGAGTGCTCTGTGACCCCCTGAGAGGCTGAAATGCAATGTCACATTGTCTCACAATACCAGTATGAAGAAAGTGAATTGTGCAATGAGTTCCTAGTCTCTCTTCAGCGAAATAGCATTCTTCTCTCCTCTGTTTTTCCTGTCACTCCACATTTTTCCTTTTGCTTGGCGCACTCTAATCTCATAGAAATTTTCCCTTTCTTCTTCAGCTGCAGCGCTTTCGACGTTCTATCTCTTTAAAGACCATTCTACGAAGTAAAAGTGTTGAGAATTTCTTCCAGAAGCCGAACAATGAAGCAAAGATTCCTTCTGATGTCCTCCTTAGCCCACCTGTGCCACCTCCACCTCCTTCTCCCCCACCTGTCCCAACTGAGCCTCCTCTACAAGCTGACCAGTCCCCTCACCCAAATCACAAACCCCTGTCTTTGCTACAGCCGGTCCTTACTCATAGTTTCCATGACCATGTCTTCAAGAAGCAGTGCCCCTGCCATCTATGCCACCATATTATTGTTGGTGAGTGACAACTACCAAAGTTGTAAAAAATACATTAAAGGACAATTATATCTTAATATCTGTCATATGGTATATTCTGCCCCCACAGCGTAGTGGTAACTGCAAGGAAAATTATGCAAAGATTATTTTCTCGTAGTCACTTCACTGCATATTTCATTGTTACCGAGGTGACGTCAGGGCATGAAGTACAATACGTCTCTATCTGGCAGCATTTTATTGGCTGCTTGGAACACAAGAAAGAACTTCTAGGAAAAGGGAAGTTTGCATAAGTTAAATATTTGTGATAGTTGTTACTAGCTTTTTTAACATGGGTTAACTTAAATTGTATTGTTTTAAATTAACAAACAAAAAAAAGACGAATACAACAACATAGACCAATGCAAATATCTGTGCAATTTGTGTAATCTTACTTGAGAAGTAAGATTACACAACACTTGACTAGCACTTATCTTTAAGAAACATGTGAGACTTCCATGAAAAAATGATTGCACTACAAACATCTTTGAATGTCATGAGAAAATATGTATTTCCTATTAGCACGAGGGAGAGAGAGCCCAGGTTTCTCGGGATGTCTACGTATTCACTACATGCAGCTCAATCTGTCGATGCGACGGACAACCCCATGCAGCGGGATGCGGCAAGGGCTGACACATCATGCAGTCGGGCACCGGATCATCTAATGTATACTGGCCTGCCCGATATGTCAGCCCGTGGGCAGGGGTGGTCGTCAGTCGGATCGCTGAGTACACGTATCGTAATGTGTACCCAGCTTTAGTGTAGCAAAAGTTCTCACAGATAATAAGGGTGATCTCTCCAGAACACAAATGCTCCCATGCCAGTGATGCTGCTGTGTTTGCTGCAGATTTCAGCATTCCCAGTATTTGTGCTACCACATCTAAGAACCATGTCCATGCATAACATTATTCACTCAAGCAGTGGTGGGGATTAAAAAATTTTCAAATATGGACAATATTCAGCCCCTTCATTCATTTAGCCAAATGGCATCAATGAGACCTGAGATTCAAAGTCCAAAAAATACATCTTCTACTGATTGTAGATAATTTATTTATTAACCATTATCCATATAGCACTTACACATTACCTAGTGTTTTACAGAGAATATTGTAATCATTCACATTAGTTACTGCACCGGTGGAACTTGCATTTCCCTAGAACATGGACTCACACACTATAGTTCATTTTGTCAGTCTTTTAAATTAATTTACCAGTAGGACTTTGGGGTAACAATGCTAACCACTGTGCTTCAATGTCACATGCTAAGTGCATCGGCTACAAGACTGCAGCTAACACATTTTGTGTGATCTCTGTCTTCACGTTTGTACAAACATAGGTATTACTTCATTTACAAAACAAAAAAAATCAAAAAAATATACTAATTTAATTTTTGTGACAAAATCAGAGGGTGAGCTTAGTAAGTGTGGTCCTCTGTGAATAAAACTAAAGGCCATTTCTTATACTTGTTTCTCTATGACAGCTATGTATCTGATTTTAGTCAGATTATTGCACTGTGTATACATCAACACAGGTGTAATATTTTGTCTAGGGATCCAAATGGCACATCGGCCACTTCTGTGACAAGTTCTCAGAGGTGAGAGGCCAGAAATGTTGTTAGGCAATATAATCAGGCAGTAGGAAATGCCAGGGGCACACGGGGTCATGAAGAAATGGGAATTACAGTTATAAAAACAGAAATATTAGTCCCAGTTTAGGCTGGTGTTTACTCCGATGAGAATAGCAGCCAACAATAATTGGAACAGTGAGTGAATTGCATGGGCTCGCTTTGGTGGCCGGGCTGCAGGGTGACATGCCCAGAGAATACACACTCTTGCCACTGCTCCTTTACTGATATTTGTAGAATTGACAGAATTCTGTTAAAACAAAATAAGTGGAGCAACACAGGGGAAATATAAAAATGACACACAGATAGGGCCCTGATAAAAGCTGAACCCATGAACCCAGCATTGTGATCCAGCAATGATAACCACTGTGCCACCGTACAGCCTTGAGATGTGTTGACTGGAGGGCTGAAATCTCAGGGTCTGGAAGTGGTGCAGTGACATACTATATTATGTTGTAGTATAAAATAATTTCTGACAGACACACCTACAGTACAGTCTGTTCTGAAGTAAAATACTAAATTTAAATCAGTCATATAATAAGCAATGTATTCCTGTTTTATCTTCGCTAAACTGCCTAATGTCTCTATCATTCACTATTTATGTTTTTATCCATCATCTCACCAATGTCTAGGTAACTCCAAGCAGGGTTTGCGCTGTAAGATGTGTAAGATCGGGGTCCATCTGTGGTGCTCAGAAGAAGTATCACACCAACAATGTCTGGGGAAGATGGTAAGAGTCATGTTCAACACTCACAAATGATTTCCTTTTCTTCTCTTATTTCTGAAGTTCTAGTATTGGTCATTTATGATGTCCACTTGATGCGTAGAGAAAAATGCCTTGGTCTTGCACCCAACTTCCTATCCAGCTCCCCTAGTGCATCTCAAGGTCTATTTACATCTATCAGGAGAACCCTTCATAAACTAGAAGTGCACTTTGATGTGCGGAGAGCCAGGAAAATCTCAAGAGGTCCATTATACAAAAAATGCAAGGGTGACATCAAGGTTCAACCTCCTATCACTTTAGAACCACCCATTTTATTATATTTAATGTTTCCTTTCCTATTTTGTGCTAACATAGTGCTTGGCTTCACCTTATTTGTGAATTAGGGTGGAGGGGAGTGCTCTGTGGCATTTGGGGTGTGATTACAACCACAATATGGCAGGTATATAGCGTAAACTTATAGTCAATATGTGGACCAATTTATCAGTTACCTTATTTTTGGCTTAAATTAACCATAACAGTAAGGGGACTGGAGGGCTGTTTTTATTACATGTAACTTTTAGGTGTGTTTAGCTTGTTTTACATTTGGCATTTTATGTGCACATAACATGTGCTACAGCTCAATGGGAAAGAAAAAGAGCTGGTGCAAAAATCAGATTTTTTTGTAGGCCGGAAATGTTCATTTGTCCTTCTGTACAACAAAGTATGCTGCTAAACTGTACCCTCTCCGTTCCTCTCAATATTCTCACGACACAATGAGGTATCACATTGTTGCACTGCTCCACAAAACTAAACACACTAGTGAGCCTACATTAAACTTTGCACGGAATTCCTTCACTCCAAACTTCACCCTATCAATGGTGCAAAATTCTGTTCTCAGGCAAATGTTGCCATCTTGCTAGCTGTTTTAGCACAAATCATGGTACAAAATACCTGCAAAGATGCATCCTGGAGGTTTTGAATTTCATAAATGACTTTCCCTGATTCTCTGCATATACTGTATAATGTTCCCTTTATTTAGTTTTCTTTATTTTTATAACTTTGTTATGCCTCAGGTGACTGTTGTACAGTTCCCAACACACTGTCACTGAACAAACCTCTCATTGTTATTTATTATTCGTATCCCTATCTTCTATCTACCATTTTATTCTAGTCTACATCTTTTCGACGGAATTTCAGTTCTCCGCTACTAATCCAAGAGCCTCATTCCAGCCCCAAGGAGTCACCAGTACCTGGTAAGATATAAAGATTGCCATTTGATAATGTACGAACTTTGGGGAACTACGATTTGTCAAAATCTATAATATTTGTCAATTTTTGACATGGGACACAGCAAAAATGACAGAAGATCAAAAACTTTGTCAAATGCTTATTAAATAAACCCCCTGATCTCTCTTTGGGCTTCTGTATGTTTATTAGAAACATACATTTCTTTCAGGAGGCTCCAATAACAAATGTAGAATAAAAGCCCACCAGAAGATAGTCAGTGCTTGGCCATAAACGATTACTTCGGATGAAAAACTGTTGTGACAAACTGTGGAAAGTACTACAGGCTTTTCTTTTAAACAGCAATAGTCACAAGCACATGCTTTCTGTTTTTCTATTGGTTGTTGCCTATTTAACGTGTCAACTAATTATATATATTCAAAGAGATAGTGGTCAAACAAAAATGGGACTTTTTCACAGCCGGTTTTCTTGTAGAAGATTGGTAGAATACTACCAAGAGCAAGTAGCTGGTCTAGAACAGGGTTTCTTAATTCCAATCTTCAAGTACCCCCAACAAGTTATAATTTGATGAGTTTACCCATCCCAAAAAATGAAGTAATTATTGAACTACTGACTAATTAATCTAAGTATTATTATAGAATGTAGAAAAATATGGTTACACACAGCATTAACCAGTTTTTGGATGTCATTTTTGTTTTTGTGATTAAGGAGCTCAATGGGGAAATGCTGGTTTCTGCAAGTTTTTAATAACGGGACCATTCATTATTAGGGGCCCGATGGGGCCGTCTACTATTCAGTAAACTTCAAAAACATAGGGGTTTATTTACTAAGCTTTGTTAGGACTCAGAGATAAAGGTACCAGCCAATCAGTTCCTAACTGCCAAGTCACAGGCTGTGATTGAAAAATGACAGTTAGGAGCTGATTGGCTGGTACCTTACCTCCGTTCACTTTATCTCCTATCAAAGCTTAGTAAATAGATCCCTTAAAGTTTTAAAGGTTTGCCTGTATGAATCTACTGTATGCCATCTTCGGATAGCATTGGTTCCCATTGCTCCGTTCCTTCCTATGGAAAAAATGTCCAGGTTGCATAGAGGGATGTGATCGGTCATGAATGCCCAGTGCGCAAGCATTATCTCAGGTCATGCATGCACACGAACACTGCCAGGTCAGTCCCGGCCAGCAAGGTAAACTTACACCGCTACTTATTAGAGGAGGGATTATCAGTGATAGGTACAGTATCTTGAGAATGTATGCTTTTTGGAGCAGCCATCCCAGCACCGAAGCAATATTGAATTGCTCTGGTTTTTAATATACTCTGCCGCAACCCCCAAATATGTTTATATGTATAAGAGGTATTAGAGTATAATAAGAGTATTTTCACTGAGTAACATGTAGTTTAAGTTAAAGCCTCCCTTGACATGCAGAAAGGTATGGTATCTACCCTTAAACTATGTTGCCTGAAATTCTAGTACAAAAAGTCTACTACTTTGCAGACTTTTAAATGTATCTACATGCTTGGAATGTGTCACTGGCATTATCTGCTATAACTCTCTATCTGTACAGATTTATAATTGTCTGTCTTTCTCTCTTGCTTATCAGTTTCTATCTGTTCCTCCCTTTCCTTATAGCTGGTCCCAGAGGTAAGGTTGATCCTGTGTATGAGGCATTGCGCTATGGAACCTCTCTAGCCCATGTAAATCGTTCCACATGTAGCAGCGTGTCCGAGTCACCCACCCGCAGCCTGGTAAGTGAGATTACATCTATTTGAGAGTAAATTGCATCTTGCAGAGGTCAAATAGACAATAATCACAGACGTAGCCAATGCCTAACACTTAGTATAGTTTTTGCCAGTATCAGATTACTATATGCCTGCGTTACTTGCAGAGTGAGAAGGAGGAGAGACCAGATGACCCAGAGGGCAGCATCCAAAGTAGTGAGGACAGTCCAAGCCACCCAGGTGAGAGTCCCACTGCATCCTCTCTACTTCTTACTGTCCTTATCCTGCCCCTACGTCTCTCAACTCTATTGTTCGTCACTGTCCTCTTATCTATTGCTTTCCTCTGCTCTCAGTGTTCTCTGCAGATGAGGCCATCATAAGTGAAGATACACAGAGTGTGTCGGTGAGTGATTGACAAATGGGGGTTATGGATATTTTAGTTTTGTGAAACTAACCTGCATGTTTCTGTGTGCACAGAGCTCATTGTCAGGCGGCAGGACTAGGAAGGAAATCTCTCCTATGTACTGCTATGTGGCTTTATATAAGTTCCTGCCTCAAGAGATCAATGATCTTCCACTGCAGTGAGTACCAGCCATTGTGTCCCTATAACATGCAATTTAATCGCTGCATGCCCATCCTATATACCATGTTCTGTTCTAGACAAGACCATACATCAAAATGTTTTTCAAACACTTAGACATTTACCATAATACACTGTGCACCCACCTACCACTTATTTATGTGTACTGACTATATTAACATTGCTATCTAAATGTGTTACTTCCTTGTCTGTCTGTTATTACCCAGTCTTGTCTTATCACTGTTTTGTTCTCAATTGTAGAGCACAACAGAATATTTTTTCACACCAACTAGATATGATTACCACTTTCTCACATGTTTTAGCTAAGTTGTCTGCAAACCTAATAAAACAAACTTATGAGGGCCATAAGAGCTGCAATTCCCCGATCCCCCAAAGCCAATCCGTTCAGCCGATCGGCGGGCATCAAAGATCAGTGATCTGTTTGGGAATCAGTGAAATACTGCATGTTAAAAATCTCCAATTTGCTGATCCTTTTTTGGTTGATATTGGCAAATCTGGGAAATCCAACATGTTGGATTTCCTTGATCCCCCGAGCCAGGTGCTGGTGAGTCGGGAATTTGAGGCAATAAGTCGGGCCTCTTCCCGGGGAGGTTTAAGAGAGGAGGGGGCCGGTGTGCAGCTTTCGTGCGGAACACCTACTCTTCGGCAGCGCAGCAGATTCTGTCTTGTGCCAGAGTCTACTGCGCATCCTCAGGTATCCGGGAACATGCCGTGTCCTGTATGTTCCAGGATACTTCTCTTTTGCGCATGCGCAAATCTCCGGGAAAATGGCCAGTGAGTAATTTTTCCAGTGATTTCTGTATGCAGCGCTGGCTGAAGCGGGACTTAGATGAGGTAAGTATAATATAATATGGGTGCATGGTGTACGGCATAAGCTCCCCATATACCCAGGAGCCTGTGTGTACCGTACACCCTGCACCCATTATAGATACTCCAATGGGCTCCGTAAGTCTAAAACAGTGATGGGATGCCCAACTTAATGTACCTGGGTTCAGCTAGTTAAGAAAGACTCTGGCTGATGTCTTAGCCAGGGGTTAAAGTGGGCTGGAACGGGGAGGAACTGTGTTCCGTCAGTTCTATTTGGAGATGGAACCAGTTCCGCCTCCTCCAGCCCACCTTACCTGGCCAGTCAGCCCTGCACCGCAGGGAGTTGCTGGGCACGCGCAGCAGCAGCAGGAGGAGGCTGAAGTTCATTCATGAGCTCCCAGCTTCTGGCTCCCGGAGTTGGCACTATAGAGTATATCTCTTTATTAAGATAGCGCCGAGGATTGGGGGGGGGGGAAGGGTGGGGTGAGTTCCACCACGTCTCTAGGACCACTTTACTCACTGGTCTCAGCTA
Organism: Taudactylus pleione; assembly: GCA_031769625.1. NCBI lineage: Eukaryota > Metazoa > Chordata > Amphibia > Anura > Myobatrachidae > Taudactylus > Taudactylus pleione. The sequence goes on along the minus strand of JAUIMM010000154.1, from coordinate 4,579,156 downwards.
AGCTAGTCTGCCAAGTTCTGGTAGAGATATATATGAATGGCCGGTGATACCACTAGGCAGCTTTAGGCAACTGCTTAAGTGCGCCAGCCACTGGAGAGCACGCTGAGTCCACATAAAAAAAAAAAGAAGAAAGTTGTCTTTCTGTTCTGACTACTGATGATTACCAAAGCTGATGCAGGAGCTCCCTCAGCCCCCTGAAGCCCCTGGCACTGCACACTTTCCTGTCAGTGTGGTAGAGTCAGCAGCAGTGGTGCTGCCTCCAGTACTCTCCTTCCCTCTAGGTGCCAGCCTGTCACTCACATAAGTAGCTCCACCCCTCAGACAACATGAGGAGCTGCTGCTGAATGGAGGCTGGTACGGCATATCTCTTATTACTTTTTGGTGAGGGGAAAGGATCAATGAGTGAGTGTGTGTAAAGTGTTGGTGGGGCTTGTGTGTATAGGGTGTGGGGGGGGGGCGGTTTAATTGACTGCTGGCAGGGTTAGTGTGTGGGCGGTAGTTTTTTTGATTGCTGGCAGTGGAAGTGTGTGTGTGTGTGTGTGTGTGTGTGTGGTGGGGGGGATAATGAGTGCAGACCTGGTTAGTGCGTGTGCTTGGTTGGTTTTATTGAGTTCTGGCCTGGTGAGTGTGTGTGTGCGTGTGTGTGTGTGTGTGTGTGTGTATGTGTTGGGGGGGTACATGAGTGCAGGCAGGGTGAGTGTGTGGGGAGTTAATAGGTGCTGACATATATTATGGCACAGATGTGTGCCATAAATATGTGTTAGGACATGGATGTGTGGCATAATGTATTGGAGATACAACTGTATGGCATATAAATAATTTGGGGCATATGTATGACATATGTATTGGGGCATTGTGTGGCATAATTCATGGCTATGTGGCATACAATAAATTTGGGGCACAGCTGTGTGGCATATTATGTTTTGGGGCACAAATGTGTGGCACATTATGTATAGGGCACAAATGTGTGGCATGTTATGTATTGGGGGCCACAAATGTTTGGCATATTACGCATTGGGGGCACAAATGTGTGGCATGTTTTATGTATTTGAGGCATTGGTGTGTAGCATAATTATGAAGTGGGGATACAGCTGTGTAGCCTGTAATGAATTTGTGGCACAGATGTGTGGCATATTATGAATTGGCAGCAGTGTTATGAGGTACATTATGATTTGGGGGTTCTGCTGTGTGACATATTAGTTGGGGCATTTCTATATAGTATATTATGAATTTGGCACACTGCACAAACTGAACCCATTAGAATGTTGGGTAGTTGCATGGTCATTTTCAGTAACTAAAGTAAATTAAATAAATGAATCCCTGGTTTAGTCATTGTATGTTTGATCTTAATATTTATCAGACATCTGTCACTCAATACAGTTACTAAGATGAGCAGGGGCTGGCTGGCAACTTTTAGTCTGGGGGGCACATGCTATGAAGTGGCCTGGGCGGGGCATAGACCGAGGCCTGGCACCGTAGATGCAGATGGGGGGCCGGGCCCCGGGACGGTCCGGGCCCCATAGCATCTGCACTTACTGCACCTGCAGTAGTTACACCACTGCACACATATACAATAACACACATACATACAGTTACACACATACATACAGACACATTTTGCAGTCACACACTAATACACACCTAGTCACAAATTAATACACACACACATAGTCACATACGCACATACAGTTACACACATGCATATACACATTTATTCACTGTCACACACTAATACACACATACATACAGTTACACACTGATACACACATACATACAGTTACACACTGATACACACCTACAGTCACAAATTAATACACACACAGTCCACATATAATCACATACACACACTGATAAATATAGTCAGACACACATACCCACAGTCACAGACATACATACACACACTTATACAGACATACACACAGTCACACACAAACATGCATAACACACTTAAATATAAACACATACACAGACAAACACATATACATACAGTTATAGAGACACATATATACACACATGCATACAGTTACAGAGACACATACATACACACAGATACATGCATACAGTTACAGAGACACATACATACACACAGATACAGTTACAGAGACTCACACTTATACACACAGATACATACACAGTCACAGGATCCCCCCCTCTCTATCACCTTACTGTCAGACAGGATACAGTATACTCACTGTTTATGTACTCTGTCTCCTCCACCCACTCTCATCCATGCTGCTGCTGGCCTGGCACTGACTGCCGTGTAGCCCCGCCCCCTGTCCCGACTCCACCTCCCTGTTAGCCTACTTCGAACTGCACTGTACTGTGACACTGTCACTGACTGCAGCTGCAATTAATGGCCTGGGGCCCGCTGCGAGAGAACGGAGAACAGGAAGCGGGGCAAGAGGTAGGAAGTCCGATGGAGCAGAGAGGAGAGGAGGACCAGCCCCAGCCGACGGCCTTCCACAGCCTGCGCTGCTATGTATATGCAGAGCATGGCTGCGTGCGGCCCCTGGACACTAAAATGTTACCGGCCTGGGGGGCACATGGCACCCTGCCCCCCGGCCCAGCCCGCCACTGAAGATGTTAGACTAAACATTTTACATTCAAATAATGTAGGCACATTTAAAATAAATGCTATCAATTTTGTGTTTCTTAAACATGATCTTTTTTGTACTTGAAATATGCAAAAGTAATGAAATCTAATTATTTTTGTGTATTTATAACAAAGCATAAGCATGCAGTAACACATAGCAACTAGCTGTCAACTTGTTTTAATCAATCTAGTGTTAGACATTGCTGTAGGTTGTTACTCTCTGCATTTTTGTTTCTCTATATTCTTTTTTTTTTATTTGTTACATGTTTACATATGAAGAGTGTACCCTGACCCATTATTAATATTTATTTATTACCAGTTATTTATATAGTGCACACATATTCTGCAGCACTTTACAGAGAGAATATTTGGCCATTCACATCAGTCCCTGCCCCAGTGGAGATTACACTCTATGGGCCTGATTCAGACCCACTCGCGAGCAGCTGTCCGCTCGCAAGTGGGTCGATGGTGTGCACTGAGCATGCGCACGACGGAGGGAGCTCCGTCGTGCGCATGCGCGAGACGCAACGAGAGAAGGACTTTCTTTCGCTCGTTGTGTCTGATCAAAGGGGACGTGCTGTCGATGTTGATTGACAGCACGCCCCCTTTGGTGGGCGTGCCTCCCAGACGGGGGCGTTCCCAAGGGAACGCCTACCGTCAGAAGCCAAAATCACTCCAGGGCTTGTGGTCGAAAAACCCGACCACAGGCTTCTGGTCGCACTGGCGATGGTCGCGATGGTCAAGACCATCGCGACCATCATCCTGCACGCTCGTATGTGCTGTGGGTGGTGACCCACAGCTATACGAGCGTCCAGGAGGACGCTCCATTTTTATGGAGGATGGCCCTCATTCAGAGCGAGCGCTCTGCTCAGAGCGTCCGGCTCTGAATGAGGGCCTATATTCCCTACCACATGTACATGCACACACATACACATACACACTAGGGTTCATTTTTGCAGGGAGCCAATTAACCTATCAGTATATTTTTAGAGTGAGGGAGGAAACCGGATAACCCAACCCACCTCAAGCACAGGGAGAATATACAAACTCACACATTTAGGGCCAAAGTGGGAATTGAACCCACGATCTCAGTGCTGTGAGGCAGTAATGCTAACCATTACACCATCTGTGCTGCCCGTATGAGCATTGAGCACATGCATATTGTCTATAATAATTACATATCATCATTTGACCACTGTTCTGTCTTTTCTAAATATTAGGATTTTAATATATTATTTAAGGTGGGTACACACCTGACAGATATATCTGCAGATCGAGTGATATGCAGATATATTTGTAGATGCTGGTCGTTCCAGGGGTGCCGACAGCCGCTCTGGGCCTGGGGGAAGAAGGGGCGTGGCCTAATCACAGGAGGTGTGGCCATGCCTCCTCAGGGAAAAGAAACAAAACAAAACACATTTTTTGGGAGGAGGAGGGTGCTGTGAGCCGAGCCCCTCAGCCTGGCGCATAGCAAGTGGGGGGCACAATCAGTGTGATCGCTCTCCCCACAGGCATAGGAGACTGCTGTGGCTGCTACTTAGCAGCCGCAAGCAGTCTCCCAGTGCAGCCCAGCACACAGCAGCGTGTGCTGGGCTGCTTTCATGTAAGATGGAGGGGGGCGGCGCCGGACCTGGGCCCCCGCCAGGCCCCTCCAGCAAGCCCGGGCCCGGGTAATTAGTACCAGCTCCCCCCCTCTCGGCGCCCCTAGGTCGCTCATACACACTGAACGACCATCATCTATCCGGCAACCGCGTGTCCCACTGGCTGGTGGGCAGATAGGGGACGGATCCCCTCCTGTGCGGCTCCTGCTGCATGTGTACGACCGTTCTGCAGACGGCCCATACACACTTGCTGATGGACAGATATGTCTGCAGATATATCTGTCTATCGGCTGTGCAGCACAGCCAATGTCTGTGAATGACGTCGTTCACAGACATATAGTCTATACACACTGGCCAACAGGCAGCAGATATATTGGCCAGTCAATTGATCGGCCAATATATCGGCCAGTTTGTACCCAGCTTTAGTCTATTTATTTAATCAATTTTAATAATTTCAGTCTGACCTTTGTGAATCCCCATATCCATCATTATTTCTTCTTTGTACAATGAAGCACAATGTAATGGACATCTCCTTATCTCTTTGTTTTCCCAATTTCTGTTTATTTGATCATCTTATCTCAAATCTACTCTTTCATTTTATCATATATAGTCTTCAATATATTACTTAGTTTGGCTTCTCCACATTACTTTGTATGCCTATATATAAACAATAATAGTAACTCTCCTCTATATGTCTTTCATTCTCCTATCTATAACTATATCCCCCTTTCTCTACATCCCTCCCTCTTTCAATTTGTCTCCTGTTCTCCTCCTCCCCCCACAGGCCCGGTGACAGAGTTATGGTGATGGATGACTCAAGTGAGGATTGGTGGAAGGTGAGAAATCCAGATTTCATGGTCTCAGCAGGTAGAGGTAGGAGAGAGATACCGTAAACAAGTGATAATAGAGTGGAGAATGGCAGATCTTTGATTCTATATCTTTGTATAGTGCTAGGAATACTAAAAAGAAATAAGTGATAGAGAGGTGTGAAACAATAAGTTTGGACAGATATAATAGAGGGATGAGAAGATAGTTTCTTATGGGTTTCATTTCTACACATCTGTGAGCATGTAATTATTCATGACCCCCTCCACCCACAATATACTGCTGGCTGTCAGCCTCGCTCTATATACTTCATTGTCACAGGTTCCATACCCTCCTTTCAGTGTGGGCAGATGGGTGAGGTCACACTGTGATACACACAGCGGGAGGTCATTGGAAGATGAAAGAAGAGGGGAGAGGAGTAAGGGAAAGATGAAATGCTTAAGAAGGATACAAATACAATGTTCCTGCCAGTCTATTGCAGTCATATTGGTGGGAACACATGCAGTGGATACAGGGCCCGATTCAGAGGTTGACACTAACGCGGCAGCTACTGCATCTTTTTCTACAGCGCAACTGCAGTTTTATGCTATTGTAGCAGCCGATGGGATTTGTACAGAGACGCTGTCTGCAGCCCTAATCCGCCGCTTTGTGTATTAAGGAACACCAATCGGTCGCATCATCGATGGAAGCGCAGAATGTCTGTCTGAACATGGCTGCCAAAATCAGTTCAGCTGTGGAAAAAGATGCAGTCGATGATCACGTCATGTCCGCACCTGGCTAGCCACTCCCATGTTACCACCCAGGAATGCCCACTGAAATTGCCTATCACTGCATCCAAATTCTTTCTACGTGCTCGGTGGTCACCATCAGGATGCATGCGCAGTACGGCTCGGGCACATGCAACAATTTCCACTGGCGTCTGACATCGACACTGAATCAGGCCCACAGTATGGGTTAGTAATGAAGATGGAAGTCATATTATGTAATTATATTGCAGGGAAAATGCTGTGACCGGACTGGCTTCTTCCCTGCAAACTTTGTGCAGCGGGTGCGACTGGGAGAGACTGTGTGGAAGAGCACAATGACTTTCCAAGGAGTCAAGGAGCAGGGACAACTAAGTTTGAAAGAAGGACAAGTGAGTATATACTGTATGTCTTCCGTGGTGGAAGCAATCGCAAACAAGCAGGGATACAGTTCTTAAAGGTTTTCAACTGGAGCTAAGATCCTTCATAATCAATGAATTTTAGGAAAAGGTCCAATTTTGAGATTATTGTTAATTTCTAAGTCTATTACTGTAAATGACTGTATGTTCTGGAAACCAGTGTACTGTAGTTGGAGCTGACTGGGATTATAGGGATACATGTCTATACCATTGCACAGTTCCAGAAATGCATACTTTCATAAACAGCACATATCACTGCCTCAACATGTGATGACAGAACTAAGCCCATTTCAATAGCAGTGGGTGTTACACAAATGATCACATTCAGAAGTACACTTTGGGTTTCAGAGTAGGGCTCTTTTCCCCACTGAAAGACCAGGAACTCACTACCCAGAGCCCAATATGGAGTGCATGACATACTATCATTTACATGGACAAGGCGATATATTGTCTCCAAAACTGGTCAGTTCAAGGACATCTCTAGCAACACAAGGCCCTAGATGACATGTTTCATTCATAAGCTAGGCCATTGTTATCCTTTGGCTGGAAGATCCGATATCTACTCCTTCGTCATCACAGCATGGCCAATGCAGACTAGTAATAGTATTATCTTGATAATACTCTTTACTCACAGGTCAAGGTAATGCGGCAATTAGCCTTCCCTTTGCCAAGAGGCCTGTATTTCTGCTACACTCAGTGGGATACCAAGAAAGTAATTCATTCCTTTCTACACAACTTAATTTCACTTTGACAACATATGGCTCCCATGTCCCCATCCTACCTGGGGTATTGAGTTGAATTTAGACAAATAACTAGAGACTGCTTAATAGAAGGCCAGTAACATTCCCACATGACATTACTAAATGGCAATGATACCCACCTGTAATATATCTGATATGTATTCATCAAAAGTGACACACTTGACTAATACAATTGTCACAATGATGTGATTGTTTGTGATTATGGGATCACAAGTCCCACCCACTGTCTAAACTCTGGCTATGGGTCATGACTGTCTACAGCAGTGAAATTCAACCTTTTTCAACTTGCGGCACACCGTACAAGATTTTAAAATGACTAAGGCACACCATCACACACACATTGTGCCCCATGGGAAAAACACTCACTAATTGGCACCCCCAAAGGAAAAGAACAGACATTGGCCCCCACATAAAAACAGACACACACATCGCCCGCACAGGAAAAAAATAAAACATTAAGGCCCCCACATAACAAAAACAAACACATTGGGCACCACAGAAAAAAAACATAAAACAAAATGGTCCCCACAGGAAGAAAATAGTCACATTGGCTGGCGACCACAGAGAAAAAAAAAATCACATTGGCCTTCCTGAAAAGCCCAACACTGCCTGGGCCAGCAGTACAAGTAAAGTCAGCTCTGACTGCACTGACCTCGCAGCACACTTGACAACTGCTCAGTATGCCACCGCACAGTGGTTGAAAAACACTGGTCTACAGTATCCATATATGAAAAGCTGTAAAAAATGTATTTTGTACAAATCCCTAAAGTAATCTAGGTTTTGCTCATTCATACAACAAATCATAGAGGTGAAACTCTACAGAAAAACAATAGTGGTCTTCCAAATGGTACTAGACCAAAAGAAAATCTACCAATATCACTGCTGACAGTCATGGCCCTTACATCGCTATATAATTTCTCACTTTTCTCTCTTAATTCATTATGTTGCTTCTCTCGCCCTGTAGTAAATTTTTACTGGCTTCTTTTTCCTTAGGTATGCGTGGGAGTTGGAAAGGTGGAGTCTGAAGGTTTTGTTAAAGTGTCCAGTGGGAAAAAGAGGGGCCTGGTGCCTCAGGACTGCTTGGTTGAGATCTGAGGGGCTGTACTTGCCCTGGCACAGAGGCACACTGCACCCCAGAGAGTGACTGAGCTCAGAGACTCCAGAACTATATGTGATAAGCAATAAGGCATTCAGGAGGCTCTGATTACTACTAAGCACAGTGGTAATACTGAGATAACCCAACTCCCACCTAAGAACCCTGACAGTGACATCTTATTGCAGAACCTATAAATGCTGCATCAAGTCTCTTCCACTCTGTATATATAATCACAAATATGTAAATGCATATTTTGCAATATGTCCACTGGGTGTCTATGACATCATCACTCAGGGCCACCTATTCAGGTAAAGCTACTCAGTGACCTCATGCCAGGGCTGGTATGTCACCAAAATCAGTTTTCGATTAATGCAACCCTGCAAGTCTACTGCAGGACAATATATCTCTCCCAGTGGAAAGCGCTTCCGAAGTTGGGTAATTGTCACAGTCACATCATCTCCTCATTTTAGATTTAAGCGGAGTGAATACATCAGCATTTATTTACCTCTTTAACAAAAGTGTCATGGGTGCGCAGATGAAAGAGAACAAAAGGTGCAGACTCAACAGAAGGATTGTTGCAAGTAGCTATTTAATGACATGCTATGTGCATTTTTAATGTAGCAGATATGAAATATTCATTTTTATGTGTCTTTCACTAAACCTGTGATCCCTGATACCTTTAGGAAAAACAAAACAAGTAGAGCTCATAAATAGGAGAAAAAAGCACTGGTGTTATTTACAATAATGGTTGCAGGTATAAATGGAGATTGATAGCATGCATTGTCAACGCTCGTAACAGAAAAGAAAGAAGAGCATGGGGAGCAGTCATTTATCAAGAGACAAGAGAACAGGGTGTAGCTTCCATGTGTAAAGGAGGGGAGGCTGCTTCTTGCAAAGGCAGATGAGGGCATAGAGAAGGCTGCATCAATTTATGTCAACAGCTAATTACAGCTTTTAAAGACAGCACGGTACACACAGGGTGCAACTATATACAGAGAGAATACAGTATTACTTTATAAAGAGAGATCAGGGTGCAGCTTCTTATGGACAGGGTAAGATGTTGCTATTTACAGAGGGAACAAGTTACAACTTAGTGAAAAAAGGAACGGCGCAGTTATTTACAGAGATCAAAGGTGTACGTGTTTTGGAGAGAGGGATAAAACCTTTTAGAGAGCAATAAGCATGGCATCGCCTTTAAGAGTGCAAGAATGCTAGAGCTCATAATGTAGAGAAAGAAAAAAGATAATAGTGTATGGAGAGCTCAGTACAAGCGATAGAAGTGTGCCCACCCGCATCTATTCTCTTTTTCCACTGCTCATCGTCTCATCATGTGTATATATATATATTTATAAATCTGTGTGTATGACGTCCACCCCCACATCCAGCCTCCAGGCTATTCTGTGTCCTGTGCTCTGCGCTCTGCCTGTACATATCTGTCCTACGCAGTGCAAACTTCACAAGCACCACTGGCAGCTACAGCAGCTCTATCATTACCCTTTCAGCGCTGAACAAGAGTTACAATAATGGTGTAAATATACTCTGGTGTTTAAATATCTGTGAAAGTTGTCATTAAGATAATGTGTGTCAAGTATATGAAATATGTCCCCAGCAATAGCAGTCCTATAGCTAACTGCGCTTTTCCTGCTTCTCTCTTCTCTTTATTATTACTGTGTCACCCATTGAGATCTGATGAATAATTCATTTGTCTTCCCCTATGAATACTTTCCAGCTCTCTTGTGCACTTTCACCTTTTAGTTCTCATGTTCTCTCTTTGCTGTGTCCTTCCATTGTCCTCTGTGTTTCCCTTTTCTTCTCCTATACATATTGTTTTCTGTATTTAATGTAGTTGATCTTCAGACTCATTCTATTCTATTTTTATTTCTCAGTACATTTTTTTCTAACCATGTTAATTCGGTGTTTTCCTGCCTATTGCTTGCTCCATCAGTCTCTGTTTTCTAGCCCCTTCCCTTTTCACCAATCACATCTTGCCTATCCCATCTGTCATTCACCCCTTACTCCCTACCCTCATATCTAAATTCTTCTCACTCCATTCATCATTCACCCCTACACTATTCAGATATCAAATTCCCTCCCTCTCTCTCTTTCTCTCTCTCTCTCTTCCTCCATCTCTCTCTTTCTCTCTCTCTCTCTCTCTCTCTCTCTCTCGTGCTCCATCATCATTTCTATCAACCTCTTTCCATCACCACTCTGAGCCACCTCACATTTCTCTTTCTTCTTCTCTCATCGCTCTCTCTGTTCCTCTGCCTCTATACGGATGACATTTTCTCCCCATCCCTCCCATCATTCATCAATAGTTGGCTTTTCCCTATTCTTCTTTTCTTATTACAGGTACCATCATTCCCTTGAGTCTCTCATTCATCTTTTCCCTATTGTCATATCTGATTTCTACCCCTTTTCCCAACCCTCCTACTCTTTCTTTCCTCTATCATTCATGTATCTTGATCACACTATTATCTACTTTAACTCACTAGAATTGTCATTCACTTTTCTCTTTCAACCTCTCTCTTCCCCTCATGTCCTCATTTTCAGTCTCTCTTTCCCTCCTATCTCTGATTCCTCTCCTTTCTCAGTCCGCTCTGTTGCCCACATTCATTCCGCTCCATTTCTTAGTCTTGTCCTTAGGGCCTGTAATGCTTTTTAATGCCATATTCTGTCTTGCCCTTACTGCATTGTATTGCAGCGCTGGGTACTTTTACCCTTGGTTTGCTTTCCTGTAGCACGACACTATCATTAATTCTAAACTCCTCTGAAAATATCAGGACCCAATTACCCATTTTCCCATGCAGGGGAGTATACCACTGTTGCAGGTTGCATGGCCTTAAGGGTTTACCTATCTATTCACTATAATTATTATCCCCCCTAAGCAGCAATAAATTAAATACTAAGGGCAATAACATATTAAAACTATCATTAAAAGTGTTATTTACCCTATTTACCTGGATTGTGTCAATTTATTTTATGACTGAGACAAAATGCATTACTACACAAATGAGTGTCATACTGGGGTGAGTTTCATTGAGGATCATCTGTTTATAAAATAAAAATTGTGAATGTCTTTCATATGATCTTATAGTCAATGTATGTGGCGTTTACAGTATGTTTGCTGTATAAGAATGGTTTCTTTAGCATAGGTTTATGCAAGGTGGCAGATTATATGCAGAAGACAGCACAGGATTTCAAATTTGCATTTTTCATTAAACTTCTTATATTCTGTGCTTACTCCTCAAACCATATACATTTATCCTGTAATGATAGTTTACAAATGAATAACCTTGTATAAAAAAGCAAGTACAGCGCAGACTGCAGTAAGAACCAGTATTACTTTTCCTTCATGGTTTAAACAGAATGGGCCAGATGTAATAGGGTGCGAGATTTTGCTGCGGGACAAACTCTGATTTTCTCGCACATGTAAATGTCCGAGTTTGTAATAGCCTGCAAAGTTTTGAGTTTGAGGCTATTAACTATGCAAATCTGTACGAGTATTTCCCTATGTAAATTCGGACCTTTTAATGCGACTAGCATTAAAAGGTCCGAGTTATACAGAAGTCCTCACAGATCAATGAGAAGATCAGGGAGATCCGTGAAGGCTTCTGTGTGTAAAAGCAAGTAGTAACTGAAAATTATTAAAAAATAAATAAATAACGCACCCCCCCAACCCACAAGCATAACCACCCCTGGGCTCTGTAGAGCCTGTCCTGGTTCTTAAAATACATGGAACAAAATGCGTAGGGGTCCCCTGTATTTTAAGAACCAGCACCAGGCTCTGCTGAGCCAGTCCTGGTTGTGAAAACACAGGGGACAAAATGAGTAGGGGTCCCCTGTATTTACACATACCCTTCCTCTGAGCGAATAACCGAGACCCACGTGAGTCCTGTCAATGCAGGAGCTGCCAGTCAATTAGCGGGCGCCTCTGTAGGAGTTGCCTGCTGATCGGCTCTAAGTGGTCAGGCTGCCTGTCAGACTTTCACGCATAGACTTCAATGGTGGGAAAACTCCATTGAAGTTTATGGTGGGAATCATTATATTGTAGCCATTGATGGTAACCGCAACGTTCACCTCAATTAACTTTGTGGTTACCATCAAAGGCTACAACGTAGCGGTTCCTGCCATAGACTTCAATGGAGCTTTCTCACCATTGAAGTCTATGGGGGAAAGTCTGACAGGCAGCCTGACTGCTTAGAGCAATCATGGAAACTATATGAAAATGACCACACTGACATAGGTTAGAGAATGAAACCATTGTATAAGAGGTCAAGGATCTGTCACATAAACTTACCTTTTCTACTGCCTTTCTTCTTAGCTAATGTGAATTCCTAGAGATTAGAACAAGAAATGGTTTACATGTGGTCACTACGTACACCAGTAAATTAAAATATACTTTCAGAGTTTAAAGATAAGTGATTATAGATAAGTGAGTTTACTGATGACCCAGAATATGAAGTTATGGCTGTGAGAATATGTAGAGATCACTATATGCTGTCAGCCAGTCCAGCTACAAGCCACTGAATACACACTTTTTCCAGTGGCTTATGTACTACAATATGTTTATATTTAGCTACCACATAAATCCCCAATCACTTTCATGAGTGCGCTTACCAAGTTTCAATCAGCTAAAAGGGTGCTTTTAGCTGGATGAGCTATGAAAAGCAAGGCTCATTCACCATCGCACCTCACCTCTCTCGCACAAAGCTGATCAAGCCAGATAGCAAAGCAAAGTCAGAATCCTACACCAGTCAACATCAGACAAGATATGTGATTCTGTCTATTATGTATACCCAGTTAGCTTTATGAATTACGCTCCATTAACTCCTTCCCTGCTAAGAAGCAGGCTAGACTGTGTAATTGTTAGGAAGTCTCTGGTTCAAAAATTACTCATTTGGATTAATTTGCGGAGAATTAAGATTGAAAGGATTCTTTTTAACTTGTTAAATGCTACTGGAGATAAAATTGGTCAAATCTGCTTATGTCTTTAATTAATAGTGATCATGACATCATTACACGCAGAACAACAGAAGAGAAAAAAGTAGGGCTATTTTCTGGGCCACTCTTGTGAAATGATTATAAATGGAATAAAATATAACTTTTATTATACTGTACATCAATAAAATAATACAGTACCATACAGTTTAGTCATAATAGTCAGATGATATGAATCCATCATCTGTTAAAATCAGACTTCATAAACATAGTGAAATCTGATGGCGAAATGATAATGAATTCTACATTACACAGGATAAAGATTGATATAAATTGTTGATACTATATAGGTATAGTTAATAAGCTTTATAATGCTTGGCCGTGTGCAAAAACAATCCCAGGTTTTTATTTTACCTACAGCACCTGGTATTCCCAGGAGGTCTCCCTTCCAGGTACTAACCAGGCCAATTACTGTTTGGCTTCCAAGATCAGACGAGATTGGGCAAATCAAGTAATGTATGGCTGTAGGTGTGCTTATACAGGGAAAATTGCACCAATACCTGGTCAAAACAATATATATGTAGGACTAGTTCAATGTATAGTCCATTTTATTAGTAAATAACAACATTCACAAAAAGTAATGCATAAGCAAACTTTATTTGTTACACGTGGATGTTATGTAATCAATGTATCAAAAGTACCTGGAAGGGAGACCTCCTGGGAATACCAGGTGCTGTAGGTAAAATAAAAACCTGGGATTGTTTTTGCACACGGCCAAGCATTATAAAGCTTATTAACTATACCTATATAGTATCAACAATTTGGGCAAAATTTACTAAGCGGCAGTTTCTATTCTATTCTAAACCCCGGGGGTTTGGTGGCAGTTTCTATTCTATTCTAAACCCCGGGGGTTTGGTGGCGGTTTTGCAGCGGTTTCTAAATGACAGCCCTGTTCTATTCTATTCTAAAATGTGTTTTGATGGCAGTTTTGCAGCGGTTTTGGACTTTGTAAATCTGCAGATAGCAAAACCGCCGCCAAACCACAGTCAAAACACATCTTAGAATAGAAAAGAACAGGGCTGTCATTTAGAAACTGCTGCAAAACCGCCACCAACCCCCGGGGTTTAGAATAGAATAAAACCCACCACCAAACCGCCGGGGTTTAGAGTAGAATGGAAACCGCCGTCAAACCACCGCTTAGTAAATGTTGCCCTTTATATCAATCTTTATCCTGTGTAATGTAGAATTAATTATAATTTCGCCATCAGATTTCACAATGTTTATGAAGTCTGATTTTAACAGATGATGGATTCACATCATCTGACTATTATGACTAAACTGTATGGTACTGTATTATTTTACTGATGTATAATAAAAGTTATATTTTATTACATATATAATCATTTCACAAGAGTGCCCCAGAAAATAGCCCTACTTTTTCTCTTCTGTTGTTTAACATATGTACTATTGGGCTTTGGGAGCACCACCAACAATAACTGATTATATAATTAGCTCATTAATGTTATACCCCTTTTACACCGGAGCTAAAACCCGGGTTTTTGAAGGGTTAACCCGGGCAGCTCCCTGGTGTAAAAGGGCAGAGGGTTGGATCGCCGGGTCGAGTGACCCGGCAATCCAACCCAGGTAACTAGCAGGGTTTAACACGGGCGTAGCCCGTGAAACCCTGCTATGGGAACAGCGCACTCCGGGTCACGAAGACCTGGAGTGCGCTGCTAGCCGGCCGATTGGTCCGGCTTCAGTGGCGCTTGGAGATGACGTCATCTCCAAGCGTCCACTTTCACTCCGCAAAAGCCGCGTCTATGCAGACCCGACTGCGGTGTGAGCGGCGCTGACTCGGGAATATCCCGAGTCAGCGCCGGCAAAATTCCGGGTCTGATCCGGATAGGAACTTTGTTCCAACTCCGGGTCAGACCCGGAATTTAGGTGGAAAAGGGGTATAAGATGGTTGGTATATATTATTGAATTTATCTAAAGTTCTGTGCAGAATCTTCCCTCTTTTCCCTTGATCACTACATGCTAAAAATAGTAAACATTACAGATGTGCACAGAACCCCATGTTTTGGTTCTAAATCATCGTCGTGTTTTGGTTTTCGTTTGCCAAAACCACCCTCAAGTGTTTTGGTTTTGGATCTGGATTACAAAAAAAAAAAAAAGCAGAAATCATGTAATTTGGGCCTATTTTGTATAATTAACCACAATAACCTTAATTTCCAGTAATTTCCAGTCAATGTTGACCACCTCACAGCTAGCAATATTGTTTTCTCCCATATTGGCCAAGACTAAACTAAGGGACAGAGGAGCGACACAAACAAATGGCAGTTTAAGAAAGAATATAGCACATCTAGGAAACAGAGTGGCACTGCAGTGGCAGACAGGATGGCAGTTTAATACTTAGTACTAGGGATGTTAGGGACCCATCTTATGGGGCTCACCTTGACACGGTGGATGGGCAAACATGTACTAAGAACCTCACTTATACTCCATGTTAATTGTAGAGTTTATTAGGTTTATTTTGTCTATCATTGTTCTTAGTACATAGAGTGTGTGCCTGCATTCTATGTCCCCAGCTAACAGTGTTGTTAATCATCTCTACACATGCTCATCCTCCTCACCCTCATCAGTGTTAACATCATCACACAAGATTAGCTCATCCCCACTGGCATCCACCATTACAGAAGTCTCTGTACTTTGCTGCATTTGGTGGCAAAGGTCTTTCTCATAGAATTTGCAGTTAAGTTCCTGATTTATTTTCATCATATTCTATTAGTTTGTACTATGACTTACCTCTGCCACCTGTTCTGCAGGTTAGTATATCCATATTTGCCTGAGAGATCTGTTCAGCATACAAGCTGCAGCATGTGTATGTGTTAAGGTGCATACACACACAATGATTTTTTGAACGATTATCGATAACGATATCGTTTATTGTTCAATCATTGAAAAAATCGTTCACTTTCTGAGTTAAAACGATGAACGATTATCGTTCATGCGAGTTCACGTTTGTAGTTCAGTCAGACTGACCAACTGAACGATTTTCATTAAGGGAATATGCAAAAATCGTTTGTACTTCACAAAAATCGTTCATTACACTTTAAAAAATCTGACAGATCTGGTAGGGGTAGATTTTAACATGACTCTTGCTCCTCACCTGGACAAATCAGGCTCCCCCTCGTAGAGACATATCAACCCCATCCTTAGCGCTACAAAAAAATATAGCTGAAAATGGGCTTTTTGATGTATGGCGTTTTCTTAACCCTACCACCCAAGATTATACCTTTTATTCCATACCTCATGATGTATATTTCTGTATTGATTTAATTCTTTGCTGTGCCTCTCTCTCGCAATCTGCAATTCATTCTGAGATAATTCCTAACACTTGGTCAGACCATTCAATTTTGTCAGTAACATTTGACCTCTTAGAATCTAAGAATGGTAGATCACCATGGAGACTCAACGAGACTTTATTAAAAATCCCCCAGTTTCAAGAATTGATAAAATCTAAAATTCAGGATTCTTTCGTCCTTAATTTACAGGGGGAGTGTACTATGTCGACGGTCTGGGAGGCCCATAAAGTCATACGAGGATCGATTATTCAATATGCCTCTTGTAGAAAAAGAGAACAGAAGCAACAGATGGATCACCTGACTAACTCCATTGCAGATCTTGACAGAGAACATAAGCGCACTCAGTCCAAGACTACTCTTACCCAACATTCTAAAGCAAGAGCTGAAGTGCAATCTCTCCAAGCTGAAGAGGTTGAGCGATCTCTGCGCTGGGCTAATCAAAATTTCTATGACAAAAGCCACAAGGCTCATTATTATTATTATTATTATTATTATCCTTTATATGGCGCCACAAGGGTTCCGCAGCGCCTCATAAAGTACATTAACAAATGAGCAAACTTGTAAAACAGCGACTTACAGTACAAGACAATACAGAACATGGTATATAAACATTGCTGCAGCGATCATAACACTCAAAAAGCAGTAGGGCGTCAGCTACCAAGGGCGTCAGCCCTTGTGGAGAGTTTTGAGTAGATGATCGTATGAGTGAGGGTAGGAAAAGCACATAAGGGAAGAGGGCCCTGCTCGTGAGAGCTTACATTCTATAGGAGAGGGGTGACACAGACAGGGTAGACAGGAAGAAGCATGTGAGCAGCAGGTTAGGATTAGAGCTGGAAGGTTTTGAAGTAGTGAGTCTTGAGAGCCCGTTTGAAGATTTTAGAGAGGTGGAGAATCAGAGGGAGAGAGTTCCAGAGGTAGGGAGCAGCACTGGTGAGATCTTGGAGGCAGGAGTGGAAGGAAGTGATCAATAGGCAAGAGATGTGGCATGCATTTGTAGGAAAGGGAGGGAGATTAGT
This sequence comes from Taudactylus pleione, assembly GCA_031769625.1. Taxonomy (NCBI): domain Eukaryota; kingdom Metazoa; phylum Chordata; class Amphibia; order Anura; family Myobatrachidae; genus Taudactylus; species Taudactylus pleione. The sequence continues at coordinate 4,561,799 of JAUIMM010000154.1, read as the reverse complement.
GTTAGTGTGATGTAGATAAAGGTGTGGTGAAGGGAGAGGGAGAGGAGGGTGGGTGCTGAGCTTAGTGGTTGGGTAGTAGGACCATTGTGGGGGAGAAGAGAATGAAAGAGGAGTAACAGGAGAGGAGAAGGAGGGAAGCAGAGGGGAGGAATACAGACAGAGGAGGGGAGAGAAGGAGAGGAAGAAGTGGAGGAGACTAGGAGGGAAGGATAGAGGTGGGAACAGGGGGGCAGAATAAAGAATTAGGTAGGCACTGAGTAAAGTGAGAATTTGAAGACAACATGGTCACGATGTGGATGAGGTAAGAATAGTGTATGTGTGAGAACGACAGTGTTGTAGGTTTTTTAAAAATGCTGGTGAAAGAACACGGTTGGTGAATGTGTATGCTTGATGAACAAAGTTGTGGGTTTTTTTTTTTATTGAGGGGAATATATGTGATTTAAAGTGTTTTGAAAATGAGTAATAAAAAAGAAGTTCAAACTTGTGAGGCTAGGCAAAAGCAATGGTAAATCAGACCGTATATGCAAGGTTTAGAGGTTACTTTGCATTGGTACAAATAAGAATTTTGTATTTTGTGAAAAAAGAGGCAACACAAATAGTAGCAAGTGATGTATTGTCTTTGCAATGATCAAACAAGGAGTTCAGTGTTGCATGTCCTGGTTATGCAGGCAGCAGGTGTTTGTTGTGAAGAGGTAGTGAACTCAAACTTGATGCTCCAAAGGTGTCCATATGCAGTATTGATAGCAGTTTAGTTTTGTTTGATGAAATGTTCCCCTATTTTCCTTCGGTTTAACGCCGGTGTAATGCTGACATTTTCCCTAAAATTTATTTTGCACTTAGGAGTCTGCTAACTCCAGCCAAGGCTAAAACAGCCTAGTGAATGATATTTAAGTAGAGAAGTTGCCAAGTGTGCATCCTAATTAATGACAACCCCCCACTGGCCAGCCAATACAGACCAAGCAATAAAATGGCTTAAATAAATATGTAGCATATACCAAACATTTAGGACTTAAGTTCAATCATGCCTACATACAATCTAAAGACTGGAGATAGTACTTATTGCAATTTATATACAATAAAATAGTATAAGACTGCAGCAGACTTGCGATAATAATTGCTGATTACCTAAATATATTATTCAAATAAAGCAGCACATCAGGAGTAATGTTCTGCATTACTCCTGATGCAATTATTGTTTGGTAAATTCCTTCGGTGTGCTTTAAACAATTCTTTAGTCCATTTTAGGAACATTTTATATATCACTTGCTATTAAAAGGTTAGGTTTCAAATGGAGCGCTCCTCACTGCCGCCGCACCTAGCACCCGCACCCATCAGCCAGATGCTTCTAATTAAATATAGAAAGAATTTTGTGTAAACACTGTCAAGAAAAAACAACACTGTGATCTTTTACTTTGTTCTCATTGGCAAAACAACTTCAATATGTGTTCAATAAAGTCTTAATGGACAGATGATACTCCTAAAAAAAACTTGAATGGTGGGAACAACAAAAAACGAAATGTCTCTGTCTCCAAATAATAACGTTGGTGATAAACCCAAAATAAAAATACAAAAACATTACTATTCCATAAAAAACGATTTTTTAATATACAAACTTCAGATAAAAAATAAAAATAATTTTTCTTCCAATCTCTTTGAATAAAAATTGTCACAATCTCCTCAGAAAGGAAAAAAAACTTCTATATCATTCCACGATATATAATCTGTACATGCTAATGTAAGGCGGGTTTACCGGACCTGCAGGGACCCCACATTCATGGCACAAAATGTGCTCCGTCTCATGAGTGTTTGTTCAAGAGGAAATCCTATAACACCTTGGAATGGTCAGGATGGTATCTCCCTTGTTCGATGGATGTAATGTGGACTCGGCTCTCACCCGAGACCTTCACCGCTTCTCCAGACACTCTCCTATGAGTGCTCGTGACTCTCACTCACGACTGTTATTAGCGGGTCTCACCCACAACTGATAGTCTATGTGCGCCCAGTAGTGTGCAGGTCCTAGATGTTCCGGCTGACAGCTTTCACCTGTCCGCTTTGTCCCCTCTTATTTAGCATTTGTGGGATGTCAAATGATATGCGCCCGATTTCAAGGCAGCTTCCGACGCGTTTCTACCCTCCACGGGTTTTCTACCCTCCACCGTGTTTTACACAAAATTCTTTCCATATTTTATATATCGCGACTTATACCTTATTGGCTAATAAACTCCGCAATAAAAAAGCTGCCCAGGCCATCTACTCAATTAAAGACCCCACTGGTTGTTTGACCTATGACCCTAAATGTATCAACAAGGTTTTCTTGGATTACTATCGAGCTCTATATAATTCAAAACCAACTGTTGACTCATCCTCTCATACCACTGAGTCCCAAATGTATTTAGACTTCTGTGCCCTCCCCCAAATTGATACATCTGCTCGCCAGCTCCTATATAATGATATCTCAATTGAGGAAATTAAAGCGGCACTAAAAATCCAGAAACCATTTAAGGCTCCAGGCGCAGATTGATATTCAATGGCCTACTACAAAACATTTGCCCCTCAGCTGTTACCATACATGGTTAAACTATTTAATGGAGTCATGAACGGAACCCCGTTCCACACTGATTCTTTGGCTTCTCGCATTATAGTTATCCCCAAGCCCGGTAAAGACCCTTCCCTTTGTACCAATTATAGGCCCATCTCTTTAATAAACACTGATCTTAAATTATTTGCCAAGGTACTTGCTACTAGATTAAATTCTGTATTAACGTCTTTAATCGACTCTGATCAAGTAGGCTTTATGCCGGGAAGTCAGGCCTCAGACAATACAAGACGCACTATCAATTTGATCCATCATATTAATACTTCCAAAACACCTTCTATAGTCCTAGCACTCGACGCTGAGAAGGCGTTTGACCGCATTTCATGGCCCTTCTTATTCTCTACTCTCTCTTCATTTGGATTCAGGGGCCACTTTATCATGGCTGTTAAAGCCCTCTATTCCTGTCCCTCTTCTATGGTTCTGACAAATGGGATCTGTTCCCCCCAATCAACCCTTACCAATGGCACATGACAAGGATGCCCATTGTCACTCCTTATATTTGCCCTATGTATCGAACCACGAGCAGCCCGTATTCGAGCTAATACTGATATTCAGGGCATCACAGTCGGTCAAAACCATTACAAAATATCCCTCTTCGCGGATGATGTCCTCCTGACCCTTTCCAATCTGTTAATATCCCTTCTTAATTTTCAAAGGGAGCTCTCCATTTAGCATTATTTAGCATTTGTGGATACAAAATTATTCATTCTAAATCGGAAGCTTTCGCTTTACATGTCTCTCCCCAAATTCAGGCCACGTTAACCTCTACGTTTCCTTTTCTTTGGAGACCATCCGCTATAAAATATCTTGGGATATCCATCACTAACACCTACTCTTCTCAGTATCAGGCTGATTTTGTCCCTCTAATATTTTGACACAGGATCTTCATGGGATCGGATGTATATCTCGTGGTTTGGTAGAATAAACGCTCTCAAAATGAACCTTCTCCCCCGTTTATTATATCTTTTCCAGACTCTCCCAATTTCGGTAACCTGCGCAACCCTCGTCTCTTTACAAAAACTATGTAACAGATTTGTATGGGCGGGCCGTAGACCCCATATCAAAAGATCAATTCTTAGCAAAAGTACAATCACAGGGGGATTGGGACTCCCTATTCTACAGTCTTACTATGAAGCATGTCATCTTAATCACATCCTGTCATGGCATTCTGACCCAGGAGTTAAAAAGTGGGTTGATATTGAGAATTCCTTGACTCAATGTGGTACGCTTAATTCTTTGGTTTGGCTGTTGTTTATATCATTAATATTTACTTATTTTTGTAAAAGTATAAAGTTTGAATGTGTTTTAATTTCATATTCAAGACAATGTTTTGTTTGCTTGTTTTTCTTTATGCAAACTTATGTTGTCCTCCACTAAAATATTTTGTTTAAAAAAAAAAAAAATCTGACAGAGAATCGTTCATAAAATCGTTGGTAACAAAATCGTTGTGTGTGTATGCAGCTTTACTAATTGCTGGATTCCCTTCTGGACTGATTATGCACCTGAGAGCTTCTCTGTCTGTGAGATCTGCAGATTATTGATTACAGCAGAGTTTGCAGTCCAGCTGGTATGCTGGACCTGAACTGCAGAGATCATGTGGCTGTATTGTTTCCAATCCTTTATTGCTTGCCATTCTCTCTGCAAATCCACAGTGTGCTCCACGCCTGAGTTCCCTCCAAAATCAGAGATGGACGCAGCCATGAATGTCTGGAACAGGTGATTAGCTAAACACCAACCAGAAGCCAGGTTGCAATCACATGATACACTCGGCCATTCCCTGGACAGCCAGGGGTATATAGGGAGCTTCTAGGACACTCCCAATTTGTTGTCTCATAACCTGCTGCAAGCTTGTCTGTGTTTCCACAGTTACCTTCAACCAACAGACTTTCAGCACAGTATCCTTCTCAAGTGCTTCCTGGCTCCTGTATTGCTGGAACCATCCCAGTGAAAACTGCAGCATCGAATCCTGTATCACTGGCGCAATCCCTGTATCCGCTGCAACATCGGTACCTGTATCATTGGTGCCATCCCAGTGAAAACCGCAGCATCAAATCCTGTATCGCTGGTGCAATCCCAGTATCTGAACAATTTCCTGTTCCTGTATAAAATGGTTCCATCCCAGTGTCTGCACACCTGCCAGATCTTGTATTGGTTGGTTTCATCCCAGTGTCTGCACAATTGCCAGATCTTGTATTGGCTGGTTCCATCCCAGTGTCTGCACAATTGCCGGTTCCTGTATTAACTGATTTCATCTCAGTGTCTGCACACATGTCGGATCTTGTATTAGCTAGTTCCATCCCAGTGCCTGCACAACTGCCAGATCTTTTATTAGCTGGTTTCATCCCAGTGTCTGCACAATTGCCAGATATTGTATAGCTGGTTCCAACCCAGTGTCTGCACAATTGCCGATTCCTATATTAACTGTTTCAATCCCAGTGACAGCATCCTTATTGATTCTATCTCGGAGACTCACCAGTTCCACCAGCTCTGTAATCCTGATCTGATTTGGTGCATCACAGGTCCTGAGTCTCCATAGTCTGCAAACCTAAAACTGTATTGTCTGTGTATCCCCAGATAGCTATTCACACAGTTCTTCATTATCCAGCTGTCTCTCTCTAATCTCTTGACTGCATATAGAAGAGTTATAATTGATCTCAAAGTTTCCGTCCAAGCCTCACAGACCACATTCCAGCTACACCTAGTCCGGATCCACAGCCAAACACATCCGTGACACACAGTAGAGGTGTCAATAATGTTGGCTAATCACTTTAAGCCTGACTGACCAGATATCAAAATGTTTTTCACTTTAGTGCGCTGATTTGACTCATCATCCTCACCCCAATAGGTATCTTGTAAGAGGTCAGTTTTTTCCTGGCAGCAACATTTGCAGGAGAAAACTGAAGCAGGAGACATCATCGTGTCATGTGCCATTTGAGATAACAACTTGCCGGCAAGGAGGTTTTTTCATTTAATAAAATCAGTTGTGTCAGTTGGAAAGAAAGACATTATGAATGACTTAAATCTAGGATCAAGCATGGTTGCCAAAATGTAATGATCTAATTCCTCCTTCAGTTTATCTATCTTTTCCAGTAGTTGTATTAAGGGAATCATCTGACTCAGACTGACAGTGTCTGAACTTACTTCATTAGTTACTACTTCAAACGGTGTCAGTAGCTTGCATAAAACAGGGAGTATTCTCCAGTGTGCTGGACTAAGGTACATTCCCCCTCCTCTCCATATGTCATAGCTTATTGTGTAGGTCTGTATGGTTTGTTGCTGTTCCTACATTTGCTGAAGTATCTTAAGGGTGGAATGCCACCTGGCCACTACCTTTTGCTTCAGTTGGTGGCATAGCAAATTTAACTATTCTCGCAGCCGCTGCAAACTTCTACATGCGGTTGCTGAATACAGACAATTTTCAGAATTTTTATGGGGCCACAGGCAGCATTTCTTGCATGACCCTTTATTATTTTTTAAATTCTGAACCACCAAGTTTATTGTGTGGGCAAAACATGGGATGTGTTCAAATTTACCCAGTTGTAATGTTCTCACAATGTTACCTACATTTTTGGAAATGACAAATCCTGAGGAGAGTCCGGCGGGGTAAGCCATTTTGATATGACATGTCTGAGTTTTTCTAACAGGTTAACACTGATATACCTTTTAGTGAACCCAGTGATAGAGAGAGTAGCCTGCCTGTGAATTAGCTAGCATTGTTTGTTAGATATTGCTGCTGCTGAAGGCAATACACCCACCCAGTGGGCTGTTACCATCATATAATTTTTAATTTGCTCAATACCACTTGTTCATATATCTGTGATTAAGTGGGCAGTCTGTACAATGGTATTTTCTAGGCCAAGAACTAGTTTTTTTTTATCATCCTGGTGCAAGCGAGGAGCTGCTGTATTGGTAAAATAGAATCGAAAAGGAATTTGGTAGCAGAGACACATGAACGCAATTAACTGTCTAAAATCAGATGCATTGATGGTGGGTATTGGACACAGACTAATACTAAAGCTAGCATAGCCATCAATGCATCAGTGACCCGCTGTGCAACTGAATGGCAACTATCATACTTGCTTTCTCTTGCAAAGGATAGTGTCACAGTTTATTGTTGTTTGAATCTACTAGTCTTCTTGGTCCCCTTCTGGGATGAAGATTATCCCCCAGCAACCATAGTGCGCAAAGATTCTTCTGGGGAATCCTTCACAAATTGGATGCAAGAGGATCACCTTTGATCATCAATGAGGAGATTGTTGGTGAAGGTGTTAGCAGTGAAGATTGCATGTGCTGGGAACTATCCAAGCTGCTGCTAGTTGATGCTGGACTTCTAGGTATTATTTTACAGGATTATTGAGATTTTCCCAAATAAATTGCATGAATTTGCTGCAAATGACGGGGAGGAGGTTCCTAGATGGTTAATGTCCCTACCTCTACTTAATTTCGCTTCATAAACTGTATGGATGGCTTGACAAATGTTGTCAGGATTTGGGTAAAAATAATTCCACATGAAAGAGGTGACTTTTTTTTGGTCGGGCTAGAACTGCAGTTATTGGTGGCTGACTTACTTTGACACAAACAACATCCTCCTCATCAGCATCCTCATTAGTGTCAGATACACAAATATCCCCTTCATCATGTTACACTGCCACTGTAGCATCCTCAATTTCTAAGTCACCATCTTTACTCTTACTGCTGCTCATCCCCACATTTGCAAAGGGTGTAGAACTGGTTGTAGGAGGCTTCTCTAGGAGTACAGTGTCAGAAATGTCAGACTCACACATAGCACTCGCGTACACACTTAGACTCTCCTCAGGGATTTGTGAAGTTTGTGAACACACAGTTTGTTCTTCAGCCTTATTTTTTTTTTGGGTGAACTGATTTACCTCTTTTAAAGGTGACACATGTAGACTTAGAGTGAGAAGGTGCCTGACTGTGTATGGCCTGGGCTTCTGCAATAGGTGCATAAAACAGCAGTAGCAGCACCACCACTTGCAAAGGAAGGCCGTGGCCTGAGCATTTCCTTGCCACTGCATGTATGGAATGTTGGCAATTTAAAATTTGTTGGCAGTAAATTTTCCCTTTTTTTATTAGAGGTGATGTTTTCTTTAACATTGTGAAATATTGTTTAGAATTCAGGTGCCATCTCTTAAACTTTGTTTCCCCTGGACTACCTTTAGTAGATTTTGAAGTACTATCATGATTGGCAGCAGCACTAGCACTGGGTTACTGTTCCCGCTCTTATATCGACTTATTCATATCAACTCATAGTGCTCCTAGAAATGGCACCCATAGACGTTATTTTTTAACACAGTGCCTTAAGACACAAAAAATGTATTTTAATATTTTTGTAACAGTGCTTGAACACACAACACAGTGCCTAACAACGCTCCTATGGCAGTGGCAACCTATGGCATTTTTTTTTATAACAGTGTCCCTTTAGCACAGTGCTCCTAATGGCTTTTTGCCTTCTTGAAAACACAACACAGTTGGGATTTTCTTAACACAGTGCGTGAAGCCTTGAACACACAACACAGTGCCTCACAGTGCTCCTAGGGCATTAAAATAAATAAATAACACTGTGCCCCTTTTCACAGCTCCAAATGGCATTTTTTAGTGCACAGTGCCTGGCTCTGAACACACAACACAGTGCCTCACAGTGCTGCAGCTCACAGGCCACACATTCTACCTTCAATCCCCTTTGTAAAATGGTGCCCAATCACAAGGGATAGGGATTTTTTTTCTGCAATCCTAAATATGCAAGACCTGATGCCGGGACGATGATGCTATCTAAAACACGCAAGTTCCGGCACCGGGAAGATGACGCTTTGCATTGTTTTGGGATCCAAAGTTGGGAAGACCCAAGCAAAAAAAAAAATGCACGCACGGTAACCAGAGTTCATCTGCTGGGGTGCTCCTGTGGGATCAGAGTAGAAATCCTCCAATCCGCCGGTCCATATCCAAACTTGAACAGAGCAGGACACTCACTGGTCTTACTATAGTTTAAAGACACAGTTTATTTCAAATAGAAAATGTTATAGTGCAGCAATATTCATCCTATGTTTCAGTCTTTCATGGACCTTTATCATGGCACAACCTCAGTCCAATATCAGCAGCATGTGACCGATTTGTATAAGGGTAACTATGGAAGGTGCACTGCCTGCTTGTTTAGAACATGGTGCACAGGTTTGCAATGGTCTGTGATGGATGAGCTTTCTAAAAGGTGGACACTTGTGGGTTTGGTCACCTGCTGCTGATATTGAACTGAGGTTGTGCCATGATTAAGGTCCATGAAGGACCAATGATATGGTGGAAGCGTGCCATGCCAGATACTTTCCAGTGAACAGCATTGTCATAAATCTGACATGTGGACAAGAGTGGGTGTTCCCACAAATGGAATATGGAATAGCTCAAACAGAGCCGAAACCTCTCCCACTGACATCACTTGTGATGTCAGTGGGGCCGCCCCCAAACGGTAGGCGTTCTCATGGGAACGCCTCCGTCTGGGCAGCCACCCCCCCAGCCCGCCCACCAAAGGGGGCATGCTGTCACTCAACATCGACAGCACGCCCCCTTTGGTGCGAGACCCGGAGCGACGGATTGCCCGTCGCTATCCGGGTCTCGCGCATGCGCACGACGGAGCCGGCTCTGAATCAGGCCCTCTGTCCCAGGTGTTTAGCTTTAACTCTACTGTGGAAAAGAAGAGTGCAACTATTGGTCTCTGAAATGTTATAAGCCAGGGGATAAGTTGTGTTCTCACCCAACAAGTATTCTTTATCTAACCATTGTTTAATATGTTGTATAGAATGCTGTGTAGTATACCATGCCAAGAGCTGACTTAGGGCCTGATTCAGAGCTGAACGCTCTGACCAGAGCGCTCGCTCTGAATCAGGGCCCTCCTCCATGAAAATGGAGCGGCCTCCTGGACGCTCGTATAGCTGTGGGTGACCACCCACAGCTATACCGAGCGTCCATGATGATGGTTACGATGGTCTTGACCATCGCGACCATCGGACTTGCGACGGAGACCCTGCGGTAGGGTCTCCCTGCCACAAGCCCTGGAGTGATTTTGGCTCTATCATAGCCAAAATCACTCCCACTGACATCACTAGTGATGTCAGTGGGGCCGGCTTCAGACGGTAGGCGTTCCCATGGGAACGCCTCCGTCTGGCAGGCACGCCCCCGGCATGCCCACCAAAGGGGGCGTGCTGTCAATCAACATCGACAGCACGCCCCCTTTGGTGCGAGACCCGGAGCGATGGAAAGCCCGTCGCTCCCCGGGTCTCGCGCATGCGCACGACGGAGCTCCCTCCGTCGTGCGCATGCGCAGTGGGGAACATCGACCCACTTGCGAGCGTACTGCCGCTCGCAAGCGGGTCTGAATGACCCCCTTAGACAGGTGAAAGATATTACATTGCAACATAACAACATTGGGCAGAAATTGAAATAGAAATTTCATTTTGTTTGTGGTCTGATCATTTTCCTAGTTTGGGGATAACTGTAAGTTTGGCTTTGCCTTCAAGAATGTTGCCAAACATACTCTGAGGGAATAGAACAGGACCAAATATTTATATAAGGACATGGAGTAGCCATCAGCACCTGGAGTTTTGTAGTTTTTATAGTGTTGTTCATCTTTTCTGACTCAATGACCCTGCTTAGTGTGTCTGAGGTTGTGGAATCTACGTAATTTGCTTTAGGATGAATTATGGTTTTTTTTTCCAATCTAATTTTGATTGTTGCCTCATCATTTGCTGTGGTGAGACTTTGTATATTGTACAGCTGTTTGTATTATTGTGTAAAGATCTGCTTTATCTGGGCTCCTGCTTGATGTCCCTTTCATGTCCTGTGCAGACTGAAGTTAGTGAAACACTCTTTGGGAATTAAGGGCTCTATTTACTACAATCCACATTTGTAATGCAGATTGTAGTGTGATATTACCATCTGAATTCACATTGCAAATTCAGGCAATATCACAGGGATTTACTACAAATCCCTTGCAGGGACAGAGCTTGCGAGAAAGCTCTGTCCCTGCGAATCCCCTCCGCACACTAGTCATGGTATTTTTGCAAAAAAATACTGTGACTAGTACCCCGTGCATGCGCCAACCGGCCGCCGCTGCTACCCCCCCGATGCTAAGCCCTGCCCCGTCATTAAGCCCCACCCACGCGATCGCGGACTCCCCCCCGCGACCCCCCTCTCCCTTAATTACACTTACCTGCATAATCCGGGCACCGGTGATGTCTTCCATGTCCTCCGGTCAGGTAATATCCCATACTGCACTGGAACCCGATCACCTGATGACCGGGCCGCAGTGCAGCATGGGAGACCAGCTGACCGGAGGGGAGACATCACCGGAGCCCCGACCACCGGTCCCAGGAGTCAGGTAAGTAAATTTTTTTTTTTACTTTTTTTACACTGTATCAGCGTGTGGTCTGTTTAGACCACACAGCTGATCACTGGGACCGGCTCTCGGCTCTGCTCTCCCTGTTAGAGTAAGGCAGGAGTCTACTCCAATTTCCCTTTAGTAACTGTAGGTGATACTAAAATAATGTGAAAAGGGTGTGAAAACACCCTTTTTCACTTTATTTTAGTAAAGATAATGTTAATAAATAGAGCCCTAAGTATTTTTGCCTACATTGTGTTAGCTTTATTGCTTTTTTAATAAAACCATTATTTAAGCCAGCAAAGAGCTATCTAATTTTTTTTATGTTTGTCTGTTTTTAGAAAATATTTTATTAAGTTCCCCTCTGGCTGACAAAAGCTTCTAATAATAAATTTTTTGTAGATTTTTGTTTGTGCGATGTTCCAAGTGATTGTACTGCGGCCAAGTTTTTAGTGTGTTAATTTTTATTGTGGTGGGCTGCTACTGCTTTGTGTGTGTCCAAAACTGTAGCGATACTAGTTATGCTGACATGCTTAGAAACTGTTTGTGGAATGATATTGCTAGATGGTGCAGATCTATCTAAAATTGCATTGTAATTTGTAATCTAAGCCTTTCAGAACTAAGGAGCTCATTCAGACCCGCTCGCTAGATGCGTATGCTCGCAGCCTGCGTATGCAAATCCAGCGCACGCCCGGGCGATCACACGGCAAGGAATTCGCACACCCACTATGTCTTGGTGTGCGATCACTTAGTATATGCAGACGCACACTAGCCATTCATAAAATGCCCACCTGAGCACGCCATCTCTTGGAAGTGCATGAAAACATTGGTACATCGAGCACCATTGGATACAATCGCAGCGCTTGAGGTTGACTATACCCTGCCGCAAGCACTGCGACCACTTCAGTGTGAAATCCCACCAAATGACGTGTACTATGACGCTGCCTTTTAACTATGCATGCCTCTGAAACGGCATTGCAACAATCAGGCACGCCTGCGTTCGCACCTCCACTCCCCTGTTTCTAGTGGTCTGCCCCTGTCACCACCCACAAACGGCCTCTCCTGTCACTCACTCTGCTGGGCTGTCTATGCGCAACGAGCAAACGCATTCAGATCTTACGCAGTGGTTTGCACACGCGCATTGCGATGCATGCGCAGATCGCAACTATCGGTCAGCTATGAGCGTTTGCATCCTAGCGAGCGGGTCTGAATCAGCTCCTAAGCCCATATGCACTTTATGTAGAGTGGAGGAGGAGTTGAAGATGTTGTCGAGTCATTAGCCAGTAATTTCTATAGATTGAAGTTTGCTTATTAGGATGACATACCATTCTTTTGGCTAGGAGATTCATTTGAAGGGAAGGGAGCTGCATAAAACTAATGCAACTAACTACTTTAGTTACATTGAAGGTGTAAAAGTTTGGATAGCATTTGGTGAGCAGAGAGGGATGCTTGCTATCTTTAAAGTGAATTTCCTGGACAAAGATTATGGCTCCCCTTAATTTGCGAATAGTTTGAAATAATAGAGAGCATTTTTAAGGAACTGAGGGCCTGATTCAGAGCCGCTCGTTCGCTCTGAGTGATGTTCGCACAACTGCGCATGTGTATGGGTCGTAATGCGCATGCGCAAACCAGTCATTGCGGTCGGAAATCGAGCGCTCGCAAAACAGCGAGGGGCTGCTAATTTGATTGACAGAATGTACTGTTTGTGGGTGGTAACAGGGGAAGGTGCTTGAAAACGGGGGAGTGGCGATCCGAACGCAGGCGTGCCTAACGGTCAAAAGGGCGTTTAATGGCAGTGCATAATTAGTAAAGGAGCATCATCGACCACGTCACTTGGTTGTCTTTTAGCCTGAACTGCTCGCAGTGATTGCGGTAGGAAAAACCTAGCACAAGCACTGCGAGCAGTTCAGATGCCTTTCGATGTACCCGATTAATCAAATAAATACCGGAGATGACGTGTGATGCGAACGGCAAAGGGGCGTCTTTACAAAATAGCAAGCGCATTTTTAGTTTGCTCGTTCAGACATAGAGGCGTCAACAAACCGCAATGAGCGAGCGCACAATTTAAATAGCCGGCCCCTTTTTTTGAACGACCGTCCGCAAATAGCGTCCGGGTCTGAATCAGGCACTGAGTCACTTATACCTCTTTTATACCTAAATTCCGGGTCTGACCCGGAGGTTGGAACAGGGTTCCAAAACAGATCGGATATGGAATTTAGCGGGCGCCGACCCAGGATATTCCTGGGTCGGCGCCATTCACACCGGAGCCGGGTCTGCAGTGACCCAGCTCTTCCGGCGTGGAAGTGGACGCTTGGAGAGGACGTCATCATGACCCGGATCGCGCCGTTTACACTGCAGGGTTTCACGGGTCATTCCTGTGTTAAACCCTGCAAGTTACCTGGGTTGGATTGTCGGGTCACTCGACCCAGGAATCCAACCCTGTCCCATTTTACACCAAGGAGCTACCCGGGTTTTAGCTCTGGTGTAAAAGGGGTATAAATTAGGTAGAGCCAGATTAACAATGGGACAAATGGAGTAGCAGCTCCAGGCTTCCATATAATAATAGGTCCATCATAATAACAGCTGGCCACACAGTCAGCCATAAATCATAAAAGTAAATTGTATTTCTATTTTCCTCACAAAATTATAATTTTTGTTCCTATTCTTGTATATTTAGGGAGACATTGGGGCTGATAGTGTAGGGGTTGTACACGCCTACCTGGCTGTGGCCACACCCCAACAACACTGGTCACACCTCCTCCCCTTCTCGGTAGAAGCCCTTGAACATTTTCAGCCCCAGGGCACAAGTGGCCCTCACTCCAGCCCTGGGTAAGAGTTGTTGCTGTACAGGCTCATATTTTTTGGCAAGCTTCCCCCTGGCTCAGGGAGAGGTGGTATAGGACAGAAGTGGTGTAAGTGGTTTGTAGGATGAAGAGGATGGGGCCCGGGGTAAAGGTGTTAAGCATACTTGCCTATTCTCCCAAAAATTTTCATTACTGGTGACTGCCGTTTTGCACTTCCCAAGTGAAGTGGGCAGTCTGGGCAGCTTGATGATGCAATTCACGTTGAATTGCGTATTTGTAGCCCCATTACCAACTTCACAAAGAAGGAAATTGTGGCTGTTTATAGCAGGCGGCCACCCCCATGCACCACCCACCTTGCTGTACCATGTTCCCTGGAGGAGGCAGCCTAAACATCGACAACTGTGGTGTTAAAGCAGAGATAGGGTTAAACAGGGCCGGCTCCAGGGGTCGGAGCACCCTGTGCCGGCTCTCTCTAGTGCGCCGTGCACGCCTGAAAATGGGGGTGTGGCCTAATTACAATAGGCCACGCATCCTACGTGACGTAATTTGGAGGCGTGGCATGCCTCCAAACAACGTCAGGCTGGGGGGGGACTCACTAGCTGGGCTTCCCCCAGCCCTCTCCCGTCATCCATTCAGACTCCGGGGTCTGGCATCACCGCACAGCTGTGGTGCTGGGGGTACTGTCCCACTGAAATCGGGATGTTGGGGAGGGGTGCGCCCTCTGTGGGTGGCGCCCCTGTTCGACCGCACTGGTCGACCACCCCTAGAGCCAGCCCTGGGGTTAATAGTCAAGCCTGAACTCCCACAGGAGTTATTCTAATTTTTACTAATATTATAAGAAAACTGTGGCTTTTTGTTCCAAGTTGCCACAAAACCACTAAACTGATTTTCATGAAAATAGCATCAATTTGTAGTGGACACTCCAAGAAATAACCTGCACTTTGTTTCATCTCGATCTATCAAGTTAAAGTTGTGCAATCGCAAGAGCCGGTGCTGCAGAGCAGCAAAAATCACTGGGAAAATGGCAGCCCGGTGACTCACGCATATGCAGTACTGCTGTCTCCGGTAAAACGGCACAGGCGTCACTTTCCCGGAGACCCACGCATACACAGTATTCTGTCACTACGCCAGAATCTACTGCAACGCGGGAATGCTGGAGAGAGCAGGGGGCGTGCACTGAGTCTGCACACGGGCCCCCTCCTCTCTTAAAACGCCCCTTCCACGCCTATAAATCCAGGGTGAAGGCCAGAATGACACCTAGAGAAAGGCTAACACAACAGGATTGTGCTGAGGAGCTAACACTAAAACTCACAGGGCTCAGGGTCTATTTATCATGAAATATTTGCAGCATATTCCCCGAAAACACCCATTTTCGGGGGATACCCCATAAATAATAATTATTCCCTGAATGTATTATGGAGGGATCACAGCATATATCTCCGATCTCTGCTGCGGTCCCTCCATTTTCAACAGCAGTCCCATAGTTTTCTATGGGGCAGGCGATGATGTCAGATTTACCAAGCTCCGGAATGCTTGGCTTTCCGGAGTTTGACCCCCGCAGCTTATGCCATGTTAGCCTGTGGGCTACACTACACAAAAATTAATGGAAGATGGTTCTGTAGACCTTGCATGCATAGTAGTTCTGAGAGAGGAGTGAAAAGACTGCTGATGTGGTCATTTCACTCCGAGGCCCTGATTCAGAGCCGGATGCTCTGACAGAGCGCTCGCTCTGAATCAGGGCCGTCCCTCTTACTGTTTGGAGCGGCCTCCTGGCCGCTCGCATAACTGTTGGTGACATTGCACTTGGGCAACATTGACCCGATTGTGAGCGCTCAGAGCTCACGAGCGGGTCTGAATTAGGCCCCGAGCTCACTGTACCTCAAACTTGCCCACTCACGGAGAAGCCCGGTGGAGGAGAAGCAGATAGGCGGAGTTGGGGACAGGACCAGCTGAAATTGCGTAATTAAGCCCTGCAGCACAACATAAGGACGTCTACTTCCCTAAATCTGCGAAAACATCGGTAACATCGGAGCCTCATGCAAACTTGCACAAGGTCAGACCTTACTCAGAAATTGCTAATCTTCGCAGTGAGAGCTCAGGCTGCGTATGCCATCGCAGCGGATAATTTATGCACGCCCCTGTAATGGTGGTCGCACCCACTGGCACGCCTGCATTTCGCCGACCACCCCCAAGCGGTCACTTCCTGTCAATCACTCTGCAATGTGTCTGCGGGATGGCTGCAATCGCAGTGATGCCTTGGCGCTTGCGCACTGTGATGCATACGCATGTGCAGTACGCAACAATCGGCCATCTGCTTGCGTATTCACAGTTGTGATCCATAATGAATCAGGCCCAAAGACAGTGAGGTGTATACAGGACAGGCTCTTGGGGTGTTCGAAAAGTGCGGATGAACAGGGCCGCCACCCCATAGAGGGCACACCTCTCCCCAACATCCCGAATACAGCTCCACTCGTGGGCCGAAACGGCCCGCGGGTGGTCAAATCGGGAGGCTGGGGACCCCCACTGCCGCAGCTGTGCCAGACCCCGGAGTAGCTGAATGGCTGCTGCGCGCTCCTTTTCAGCTCGTGCTCCACCGGAACCGCCCTCCCTACGCCCCTGCTCCGACGCGCTCGCGATATATCACTCGTTTCAGTTAATGGTCAATATATTGCCCAGTGTGTACCCAGCCTTATGCAGAGTAAGGAGCAAAAAAGGAGCAATTTGCACCTTGGCAAGACAATGTTACACTGCAGGTTGGCCAGATTTGAAATGTGTAGAGAGAAGGGTAAGGCTGCATACACATGTAAAGATTTTCTGTCCAACCATCCAACTAGTTGATTGTTTGGAATTAAAATCTGGTAACATATGGGGGTAAATGATGATCAGCAATTTGCTCCTAAATGCCAGAAAACAGATGAAAATGGAAGTCTGACAAGTTTGTTAAATATTTGATATAAAAAATTTGTTCAAACAGCAGTTTTTGTCCATTTTCCGGCGTTTGGGAGCAAATTGCTGATCATCATTTACTCCCATACGTTACCAGATTTTCATTCCAACCAATCAACTAGTTGGATGGTTGGACAGAAAATCTTTACGTGTGTACCCAGCTTTACTGTTGGGAAGGGGCTTGTCCAAGCTTAATTCTAGATTTCATTGTAAAAACAATGCTGCCTAGTATTTGTTCGCTAGATGCAGGGCCGGCGCTAGGCTGGCTGCGCCCAGCGCCGTATTGAGTTGCCGCCCCTTCCCTCCTTCCTCCCCCTGAGCTTACATATTTCCTCTACCGCCGGGTGGGAGGGTGGGCGTTTCCTGCGCCCTCCGTATACAGTGGCGCTCCGGGCGACGGACCGGCTTGCCTGTGCCTGGAGCTGCTACTGGCTACATGCAAAAGCAGCCTGTATTTTCAAAAATTTGCAAAAAATAATATACATTTGCACCCCTTGCATTGCAACATAGTTTATCCATAGTTTAAATTGCTTCTTTTTTTTTTTAATTGCTTTTATCTCTGCATAGGCCCCTATATATTTAGGCTGAAAGACTACACACCAATTGGTGAGAAACAGACTAAGCAGAATATAGAGGTGCATATTGGACTAAAACTAACCAACAGACAATTCAAAGAGGTGATAGACAAGCCAAGAGAGCTGTTGAGATTGGACAAATACAAGCAGACATGAGAGAGAAACTCCAGGCTGAGAGAGGGCTCATGTTCCAATCTGACCTTCAGCTTCATGCTCTGAACCATGAGACACAGACATCAGGCAGACACAGATTGCCTTCTCCATGCCAGCTGCCCAAAGTGCCAGTCTGCCTTAATGAAACATCTCCAGTATGACAGAAGAAGTGTTTCAAGGGGTGATCTACTTCAAAGCAGAGCTGGGATTTACAGTAAGGCTGAAGAAATGCCTAGGGTGCCAAGAAACCTTGCACCAGCCCTGGGTACATTGCAGGACATATAAATGGTAGTACAATACAATAACATAGAAATCAGGAGGGTGTACACTGCAGGATATACAGATGAGGGGAGGGGAAGGCCACAGAACAGGTCATCAGAGTTGTAGCTAGGTGCCATGGTGTCCGGAGCAAGGGTATGTTGCAGTGCCCCCCTCACTTATACTGAATTGAGTACATGGGCAACACTGATGGCGCAATGTATTGTTCCATCGCAATGTGCCATCGCTGGGTACACATATCGTGTGTACCCAGCTTTAAATTTACAATAAAGGCCCAGAACAACCAGAGCCCTGGCTCATAGCTATCCTATTCAGTCTGCCCCCTCTACAGTAGTGGTGATAATGAAAACACCAAGGGGCCTATTCATCATAAGTAAAAATTCTCTGGAAATAATTAGGTTAGGAACTCACATAGTGTTCTACCTAATTACCGGAGGAATTCATCATTCCTCCTCTCCATATATATTGCGACCATCATCATTGCCGCTCGCTATAGCTGTGGGTGGTCAACCACAGCTATGCGAGTGGCCAGGAGGCCGTTCTGAAAAACCAGAAGGCCGGCTCTGATTCAGAGCGAGCGCTCTGTCAGAGCGTCCGTCTCTGAATCAGGCCCACTGTGTTCTCCTGGCAGAGCACAGTAAAGTTTAGAGAAAAAAAAATGTATTTATTTTTTTCTAAACTTTACTGTGTTCTGCCGGGAGAACACAGTGGGCCTGATTCAGAGCTGAACGCTCTGACCAGAGTGCTCGCTCTGAATCAGGGCCCTCCTACCTTTTTTTGGAGCGTCTTCATGGACGCTCGCATAGCTGTGGGTTACCACCCACAGCTATAGCGAGCGTCCATGATGATGGTCGCGATGGTCTTGACCATCGCGACCATCGGGCTTGCGACAGAGACCCTGCGGTAGGGTCTCGCTGCCGCAAGCCCTGGAGTGATTTTGGCTCTATCAGAGGCAAAATCACTCCCACTGACATCACTAGTGATGTCAGTGGGGCCGGCTTGAGACGGTAGGCGTTCCCATGAGAACGCCTCCGTCTGGCAGGCACGCCCCCGCACGCCCACCAAAGGGGGCGTGCTGTCAATCAACATCGACAGCACGCCCCCTTTGGTGCGAGACCCGGAGCGATGGAGAGCCCATCGCTCTCCGGGTCTCGCGCATGCGCACGACGGAGCTCCCTCCGTCGTGCGCATGCGCAGTGGTGGACATCAACCCGCTTGCGAGCGTACTGCCGCTCACGAGCGGGTCTGAATGACCCCCAGTGTCAGCACAGCAGACGAAGCCAGAGAAGCGACCAGAGTGATGGAGGGAGCCGGCAGAGGACCTGCCCAGCTGACAGCAGGCAAGTGTAACCTGCTATACGCCACCTGGCAGTGGCGTATAGTAACACCATCAAATTCCGAAAATACATAATTTTCGGAATTTGATGAATAGCCTAATTTCCATAATTATAGAGAGTGTGAAAATTAACGCAGGTGGACTTAACCAGGAGATATCAGTGACAGGGTCGGATTAAGGCTATGGGGGGCCCGGGGCACATCAGACAGGGGGCCCTATTACAGAGGTAGACAGATGAATTATCTCTCTCTCACTCTCTCCCTATATAAAATATGTATTTTGTTACCATATAATGTGTGTGTATGTTCTGCCGTATATGCTCCAAGATGGTATTACTATACCTCTCACCACACATAGTGAGCCTGATTCCGAGGTGGGTGCAGCTATGGTTACCGACGAGGGACGCATATTGGAATTGCACGGAGATCTATGCAATTTCAATAGGTGTTCCTGGGCAGGGACTTAAATGGCGATGGGCGTGTTGGTGTCGGACGTAGTTTCACTGGCACCGCCACAGACATTCTGAGCAACCATAAGTTTGCTCTATTGTCTGATGGTGCAGTTGATGTTCGCTTGAAGGTGCGTCTTCATGTGCGCATCGGCAGTTTTTGTTTTGCGGCCGGTGGGTGTCTCAATAAGATGCCTACCGACCGCGACATTGGCATCAAGACACTGTAGTGGCTGAGACTTTGTCACAGCTGCTACTGCAGATCCATCCACCTCTGAATCAAGCCCAGTATTGCTACATCCCCATCCCATCACCCAGATTGCAATAATATATCACCCATAATATTACTGCACCACCACCACCACCACCCAGAAGGCAGTAATATCCCCCATAATATTACTGCACCACCACCCAGATGCCAGTATTATACCCCCCATAATATATCTGCACTCCCACCCCACCACCCATATGGTAGTAATATAGTCCCCATAATATTAATACACCCCCCCATCCCATTAACAGTACCCCCACAGATAACATTAATGCACCCCACCCCCAGACTGGTCCGGGTACCGTGGCAGGTGGGGAGTTTGACTGGGGCGGTACACCTGTCAAACCGTAACGCAGGTGTCCTTAGGCAAGCTCAGGGAGGACAGAAACCTCCCATGGAGCAGAAGGGCTCCATACACCATACACCTTCTCATCCACTGTACTTACCTCAGCAGGAAGATTATGTGTCCTGGTTTCAGCAGACTGTCACTGCAGGAGACAGGCTGCCCTACACAGACAGGGGACTCGAGGGAGAGAAGAGAACTGGGTGGTGGGTGAAGACTAGGGGAGGAGAAGGCTAAACACAGGGTAGAGAATGTAAAGGGGCGGGGCTTAACAGAGGCAAAGGGGTGGAGTCTTAGCCGGGAGGCCTCAGAGGAGAAAGAGGCTTGCTTACTGCAGTGCACACTGCATAGTTTAATGCATACAGGGCATAGAGTACTGCACAACACAGAGCAGCAGCAGCGCTGGACCAGACCACAAAGTTTTCTACAGGCCCGGGGTTACTTGCCCCCTTTGCCCCCCCCCTTAATCCGGCTCTGATCAGTGATATCTCCTGTGTTAAGTGTCTTCATGAACAGTGAATACTAAAACAAGGGTGATTAAGGAAAATGTCTGTAAAACTGTTATTTTAGTGTGGATGAATAGGCCCTGAAGGATTCAAAGTTGCATGTATGTGTGTGTGTATATAATTATATATATATAGCCATGGATTTCCACTGAAGGAAAGAGGCACTCTCCATTTATGCAATTAGTCAATTTTTATTCTTGATTGAACATCATACTTTGGTTAACAGATATCCCAGAAGCATGGTAATTAAGATCCGGTCGAAGTTTCGGTTCTAACATGAACCTTTATCAAGACCTCATGTAATATAGATGAAAAAGATCAAAACAATATATAATGGTAACATATGATCTGTGAATGAAAGGAAAAAACCTTTGACATGTCTATCAGGCTCCAATTGCAGAATGGGAAAATTTTTCTAAAGACATACATGTATGTATTCCCACTAGAAGCTGGAAAACCTCTGGATGGAGAGCCCATTCTCCGGCATGTATGTCCTGACGACTGAGGAAGCCTGCTTCCCAGTTGTGGACTCCTGCGATGAATATTGCCGGAAGATGACATTCTGCCCAAGTCAGAATGTTTGCCACTTCCTGCATGGCTGCCCAACTTCGCATGTCTCCCTGATGGTTGAGGTAGGCTACCGCAGTCGCATTGTCGGACTGGATTTGAACAGGCCTGCCTTGAAGGAGGCTTCGTGCTAGAACTAGCGCCCTGTATACTGCCCAGAGTTCCAAGATATTTATGTGCAGGTGACTTTTCTGAGACGTCCACCTTCCCTTGAAAGTGTGATAACTTGTCACCGCGCCCCATCTTCGAAGACTGGCGTCCGTGGTGAGGAGTACCCACTATGAGATCCACAGAGGGCGTTCCTTGTTTAGATGAGCTGTCTGAAGCCACTAGGCCAGGAAGAGCCGAACCTCTGAAGAGAGAAGAATCGCCTGAGACTTTATCCACTGATACTGACCGTTCCAACAAGACAGGATCAATAGCTGCAAGGGCCTAGAGTGGAACTGGGCATTTTCCCCCATGTTGAAGGTGGAAACCACGAACCCCAGTACCTGTATTGCTGTGTGTACTGATACTCTTTGATTGTGGAGCAATTTACACACCTGCAAATGTAGAGCTGCAATCTTTTCTACTGGTAAAAAAATCTTCTGCGCCTGAGAATCCTGGAGCGCTCCCAGATGTATCATCTGCTGCTTTGGAAAAAGTGATGACTTTTTCCAATTGACAATCCAGCTGTGCTCCTTTAGGCCGGCCACTGTCAGCTGGAGATGATGAAGTAAAACATCTGAGGCTGTGCCAATATTAGGAGATCGTCCAAGTATGGCAGAATTCTGACTCCTTGTCACCTGAGATGAGCCGTCACGACCGCCATTATCTTGGTAAACACCCGAGGAGCTGTGGACAGACCAAAGGGTAGAGTCTGAAATTGGTAATGTTGCTGACAAACAGCAAATCGTAGAAACCTTTGATGGGATAGTGCTATAGGCACATGCAGGTATGCATCCTGTATGTCTAGGGAATAAAATCCCCAGGTTCCATAATTGACTATAGAGTTTCCATACGGAATTTTGGTACATGAACAAATTTGTTGAGATGCTTTAGATTCAGGATAGGGCGATGAGATCCATTCGGTTTCTGAATCAAGAACAGATTTGAATAATATCCGCTTCCCTGTTGAGCCCAGGGAACCGGAAAGATAACCCCTGAACCCAACAATGGCCCGTATTCAATTAGCCATGAAAATTCGGAATCCGCAAAAAAGTGTGACTTTTCACCAGGTGGAGACTTATCTCCGTATTCAATTGCAAACTATTTTCGTGTACGCAAAAATGCAATGCAATAGATGAAAAATATTCGCCTATGAATAGGTGTAAAAAAAAGTGCAAAATCGCTATTTTGGAGTGTAAAGGTGGGAAAACCACTCTGCACCTTTGGGACAGCCCCCAAAGGATAACTGCGTCAAAAAATTCCCCCCAAAAAGTGAGGAACCCCCCAAAAAAGCACTTTGAAAATGGGGGCAAAAATGTGCAAAGTGGTGGTACAAACATTTAAACTAGTGAAACAGACTTTTGGGGGGTCTGCAAGTATGGGTGAGGTGTTTTTTTGTTTGCAGGTGTTTGCTAGAGGTGCATTTTTTAGGATACTTCAAACTTTACTTTAGCGATTTTAAACCATGCTTGCACCCATTTTCATGTACCCTAAATTTGACAGGACTACTTATTTTTTCATAAAAAATCAGCTTAATGCTATTCTTCACCACTAGCGCAAAGATGCTAATTAGAAGAAATAGACACACCTAAAGTACCCAAATTACTTTATTAGGGCTATTCGGGGGCACGTACATTGATCCCATCCCCACTGTTAGTGCATCTTTTAGGGGGTGTCAGGCTTATTTCTCCAAATCTGACAGTACTTTTCGCCTGGTTTGCATTCGCCGGGTTGTGTTTTCGCGTGTTTTGGAATTGAATACGGCGAATAGCGGGGGCGCTCAAGATGAGTTTCCGCAGCTAAAATACGCGATGTAGGCAAATAGTCCGGCATGCGAAAAAGTATCGCGAGTGCAAAACTAATTGAATATGGCCCAAAGTCTGAATGGCTTCCTGGAGGGCCAGGGCCTTAACAGAGTTTGATTAGGGATTTGTGCAAAAGAATTTCTGGGGAGGATGTCCCCGGAAGGTGATTGCATATCCCTGAAAGACAACTTCTCTGACCCAGGCATCTGTTGTTCTCTGATGCCAAGTGTCGCAAAACTGAAGAAGTCAGCCCCCCCCTGAGGTCCCCCAGGGGAAGGCCCGCCCCGTTAGGCTGAAGGTTTGTCGTCCTGCTTGGCAGCTGGATGTCTGACTAACCATTACTTTTTCACTTGTTGTGGCTTGGTAGTCCTATGGGAATTCGACTCCCTGGAAAAGGACGGTCCCTTTGCCCTTCCCTGAGGCTGAAAGGACCAAAAGGAAAACTGCCTTTTGTTAGTGTTTGTTGATGGCAGCCCAGCAGCTTTCGAAGCTGCAAACGTAGCCACTATCTTATCCAATTCTGGAACAAACAATCTTTTACCTGAAAAAGGCAGGGATTCCAGAGCTTTCTTGGAACCCCCATCCTCCTTCCAGGACCTTAACCAGAGGGCTCTGCGTGCCACAATTGAGGCTGCTGACGCCCTAGATGCCATAATTTCTGCGGCCATTGCCACATACCCTATGTAAGATGCTGCCTCGAGCTTAAGAGAGAAAAACAGACAGTTGTTCTCTCGTAGCATCTGGCATAGTCTCTTCCAATGCAGCCGTCCACTCTTCCATGGCCTTGGCTACCCAGGCCGTTGCCATAGCCGGCCGCGTGATTGCATCAGGTAAAGAAAAAACTGATTTCAAACAGGTCTCCAATCTTTTAGCAGTAGCATCCTTAAGAAAGAATATTTCCCTTTGACCTTAGACATATAAGGTGCAAAGGTACAAAGTAATGCAAATGCGACTTTTTTACACTATTAAAAAAAAAGTGAACCTTATATAAAACCAACCCCACCACGTGTCCAGAGGGATGGGGAACAATAGTGATAGAAACAAGTGATAGTAGAACACAGCAGTGATAGTTATAACTGACAGTTTATAAATAAAAGGCAGTATATAAACACAGCAGCGCTAGCACAAGGTCACATACAATGCAGATACAACCTTTAGTTGCAATAGACTCTGAATCAACTACTCAAAACCCTATTAGAGTTGATTGATAGGATATAGAGCGTTATATACCTGGTCCCTGGGGGAGAGGTATACAGGGAGATTGCAACGCCTCCTGAGACCAACCCCTTTCACAGAGCGTAGTAAGTGAGCATCTCATATACAGAGGTGGGTGGAGCGACCCAGGAGCGCGAAACTTCCGTAGTCCGGCATCTGGGTCAGGGGAGGGGCTGCTGGGTGAGAGCTTACCTCCCCTATGCTGCTCAAACCAATCGGGAATGCTGGCCTCCCAGCAACAGAATGCATCTGAAGCTCATCTCCGGCGCCAGGCGATATGGTCCCGGCAGTGACGTAATTAGGGCAGGGCCGCCGGGGCTTGTGTCCTGGGTGCCGTAGGACCGGTGGCACGGTGGTGCACTGCCAGCCACAGTACAGGCGTGCCCTAGTCACTCAGTGTAGTGCAGACCGCAGTGATTGCAGTCCACACTACACAGTCTGTTCGACTCTCATTGGCTGCTGAAACACACACATCGCCGAAGCGCTGACAGCGAAGTGTGTGTTTCAGCAGCCAATGAGAGTCAGACAGACTCTCATTGGCTGCTGCGCCCTCTGCCAGAGCTGGGCTGGAACTCACTCATGAGCTCCGCCTTCCGGCTCCTGCAGTGGGCGATGGGAGAGACGTCATGACGTCTCTCCCATAGTACCGAGCAGGACCGAGCGGGAGGATGGAGGATCAGACAGCAGTGGGCACAGCAGTAGCGGGGATTCACGTAAGTCAGTGAGTGTTTTGTGTGTGTATATCATGTCTTTGTCTGTTTTGCACTACTGGCCGGGGGCACTGAATAGGGAGGACCATTACTGGGGGAACTGTATAAGGGGCACTTCTGGGGCCCGCATAAGGGGGACCACTACTGGGGGTACTATATAAGGGGTACTACTGGAGGCCCGCATACAGGGCTGTAGAGAGCAGCGGCGGGCCCAGGTACAGGGGGGGGGGCGCGTAATCGAGCACCTCGAGCAAAACAAAAAAAAAAGTTTTGCAGCGTTGCGGGGGAGGGGGGTGGGGGCCGGACGCTCTAAGCCCCCCCACAGGCAAAGGCAGTGTGATCGCTCCCCCCCCACAGGCAAAGGAGACTGCTGTGTGCTGGGCTGCTGTGAGAGAGGAGGGGGGAGCGGTGCCGGACCCAGGCCCCCGCCGGGCCCCTCAGGAAGCCCGTGCCCGGGTAATCTGTACCCGCTCCCCCCCTCTCGGCGCCCCTGCCTGCATAAGGGGGACCACTACTGGGGGTACTATATAAGGGGCACTGTATAAGGGGCACTACTGGGGGCCTGCATAAGGGGGACCACTACTGTAGGTACTGTATAAAGGGCACTGCTGGGAACACTGCACACTGGGGGTACTGTATAAGGGGGATTATGGGGGGCCTGAGTAAGAGGAACCACTACTGGGGGCACTGCATAAGGGGCACTGTAAAATGGTGCATTACTGGAGGCACTTCATAAGGGTCACTGTATAAGGTGCACTACTGGAGGCACTGTGTAAGGGTGCACTACTGGGGGCACTATATAAAGGGTACTACTACATAGGGTACTGCTACTGGGAACATTGCATAGGGGGCACTACTAAAGTGGGCATTGCAAGAGGGGCACTACTACACGGGGCATTAAGGTGCATTTGTAATGGAAAGGAATGTTCCCAGAGTGCCAAGAAAGGGGTGTGTGTCATGTTGACACGCCCCATTTTTCATGTGATCATGCCTGTTTTTTCACTGCGAGCACCTTCGACGCCCGCAAATGGGTGGTGGGGTCTACATTTTTCATTTTGCCCTGGGCTCCAAGTACCCTAGTTATGCCACTGGGTCTCGGTGGTCTAGTTTGGGAGCGAACAAACCAGGCCCTCATTGCAGCAGCTTCCATTGCATCTCCCATGCTGGAAGCCAGGACTGTCTCACTCTTACCTGACTTCCCTGTGTCCTCCGGTTGCAGTCCAGGTCACAGCATCACAGCTAGCACGCTCCGCCGTGGGTTGAAATCACCAGACCACACAGGTTACTGGCGTTGCGGCGAAGGTGGGGGTAGATGGAGTCGCAGCACAGGCTTCTTATAAGACACCCTGCTGCTAAACTCATAGAGTAAAAAACACAACAACAATAAAAACTTGGGACTGCTTCAGTCCCACTCTGTTATAATGGTGCATCTCCTGCCGCACTAAATGAAAAACTGAGTACCTGAGGCCAGAGACGGGGTATATATGGGGGAGGACCCAGTGCATCCTGGGACCAGAAAGAGTTGGCTGTTTGGTGCTGGGTTTCCTCCAAACCACATATTCCCCAAGATAGTTCCTGTGGGCCCTATGGACCCTGAAGAACAAATACCCAGCACGGCTAATTGTTGTACTTTCTGGCACCATTGTTTTATGTGAAATGCGGTCCGTTATTACTGGAGGGTAGGACAGGGGAGCTGTGCAGAGCAGTGAGGAAGCCTCCATTTTACTGTATCCATTCAACTGTGACCATTTTGTGTACTAGTATAGTGTGTATAAATGTTGCATAACACACAGAGCTGTGCTCCTTACTCACTCCTGTAATTTATTTTGGGGTGGTGGTGGTCTGGCTCCTACAATTTCATCCTGGCTTCTAGATTTTAGGACAAATTGTCAAGCCCTGGAGACTATATTGGCATCTTAATGATCATATAGCAATGTATCTAATGAAAAATATCAGAGTAAATGATGACATGGAGTTAATCTGTGACTCAACCATGAGTAGAAAAACACTGCTGAACTTAAGCAGTATGCTCAAAATAGGGGGGTAGTGGTATATGATGTACGTGCAGTACAAAAATAGTAAAAAAAAAAAGATGGTAAAGAGGATACACCGTGATGGGCTTAAGAAATGTCCAACAAATCTGGTACATAAAATCATGGGGGGGTTCTGTAAGTTCAAGTGCGAAGGTAGACATGAACATCCGAAGAAAAGTTGGTTTACAACACCTGATATTCCTAGGGGGTCTCCCATCCAAGTACTGACCAGGCCAAACACTGATTAGCTTCCAAGATCGGGCTTATCCAGTGTATGTATGATTGTAAAAATCTTTTTGTAAAAAAAAAAAAAAAAAAAAAAAGGATAGTGCCAGATCACCACCAGGTTTTGGAAATAAGTCCAAAGACAATGCGGTACCATACCGAACAGCCCATCTAAAAGATTACGGGGGACTGATGTATGTTAAAGAATCAGATGAGGTACTGGTGTTAGTGGCCGATGATG
Source organism: Taudactylus pleione (assembly GCA_031769625.1). NCBI lineage: Eukaryota > Metazoa > Chordata > Amphibia > Anura > Myobatrachidae > Taudactylus > Taudactylus pleione. Next base: position 4,534,216 of record JAUIMM010000154.1, on the reverse strand, counting down.
GTGGTAAGACAAACAAGACTGAAGACATAAAGAACAAAAGTCTATACCCTCGAAGTGAAAGCGAGGAAAAGAACAGAACACATTTAGAAAAAAAGGCAAACGATAATGTCTCATTAAGTCCGTATGGGGCCACAGTGTTCATATTATGTATCCACCGGGCTCCCAGCTGTAGCAGATGCTGTCTCTATAACCTACTCTTTTTGAAGCAGGCACATGATCAATAATTTTGTGCTTGAGTGTGGCCAAAGGATGCTTGAGCTCCTTAAAATGTCATGCCACTGGTTACTCATTGTCTTTACCTTCAAGGGCCTGTCTTATCGCAGTTCGATGTTGAGCCATCTTTATTCTTGACGTGCATGATGTTTTGCCTATGTAGGCGAGGCCACATGGGCACCGGATGATGTAAATTATGTATTTACTCATACAATTGAGTACGTCTTATGGGAATCTGTCTACCTGAGTGTGGGTGAACAACATCCGATCCAGTTTCCATGTGCCGACATGTGGTGCAGCCTATACATTTGTAACATCCAGGCTTCTTAACAAGAAAATGTCCCTCTCTCAACACGTCAGTCGTGGATATGTCATTGTGGCAAGCCATTATTTTAAATTCTTTCCTCTTCTGTATCCCATCATAATTCTGGAACAGTGTAAGGGTTTAAGACTTGAATCCGTATTGACACATGGCCAGAGTTTCTTGACGGTTGACTTGATATGGTTACTGGCAGTGTTGTACTGGCTGATGAACATTGTAGGAGCCTTTTTGATGTTTTTAGTGGAAAGTGCATCATCTAAACTGGTTTTGTTCATGAGAGATCTGGTCTTAGCTTTCAGAAGATCTTCTAGGTTGTAGCCTGTATTTAGGAATCTGGTCATCATACGGTTCATTCCATCTTCCGCATTACTGGCGTCATTAGAAATCCATTTGACACAGAGAAATTGTGAACATGGCAAGCTCTTTTTTAGGGCTAAAGGATGATGCCTCTCAGCATGTAGAAGGTTGTTACAGTCGGTGGGTTTGGTGTAAATGTTGGTAGTAAAGGAGATGCCGGTCCATGTGATGTCAACGTCCAAGTAATGAATGTTCTGGGGGCTACCTGCATACATGAACTTGATGTGTTCATGCATCTGATTGATGTTATACATAGCAGCCGTGAATTGATGTACTGTCCCAGACCATAAAACAAAGATATCATCTATATACCTGAAAAAGTATAGAAGGTGCTCATTGAACTCAGGATTGAGTAGGTACAAGGTTTTTTCTACATCAAGCATGTAGATATTAGCAAACGCAGGTGCTACATGTGACCCCATAGAGCTTTTGCATCAGATAAGCGGCTTATTCCCCATAGGATCCCGTTTGGTGACTACATTAATACATTGTCTTATTTTTAAGGCCTCTCCTTTCCCTATGCATATGTGAATAACATTATTCAGGCTACACAGAGGGGACTGAAGTTTTATACCAGTCTCTAACACTCTATTGAGGCACATTGTGTTTTTAGTCCAATATTAGCTACATTGTGTCAGGTAATTTGCCACAGGATGTAATGTTTGGAGGCACATTTATATTGTGTATCAATGATTAATTAATGTTTATGTTTTAAAAGTTCGAACTGCATTTCCTATATATGTCTAATACATTTTTATATTAATACTATACAGTCTTGTGTAATTTCATATGTGAACTAGCGCAGACACCTACTTTACAATTTACGTTTTTTTGTGAGGGTTTGTGCAAGACCCCTTAGGTGTCAGCAGCTGGTCCCTATACTGGACAGTATTTGAATTATAGCGCACCTTTTTTCCTTTCCTATAAAGGTATGTACACTTTACTTGCTGTATGTTCTCGATAAAAGTCTTCACCGACTGAAACATCGAACAAAATACACTGCTGTGTTACGAGTCTCTTTATTTTCAAGTCCCGTGAGTGCCGCTGTTTTTCTTCTATATATATATATGATATAGGATATAGGAGATAGAGATATATATATATATATATGAGAGAGAGAGAGAGAGAGAAAGAGAGAGTCGCCTAGGGCAGGCACAAACATGTTCCATCTGCTGCTGCAGTGCAGTCTATGATGTACCAGGATAAGGATGCAGTGTGCACTCCTGGGGCTGGTACCCGGCAGTCTCTTAGCAATTAGAAGGCTGCCAGAGTTGGACTTCAAGAAAATTATGAGAACAACAAATATCTGCACACAAATTAATAGTAGATAGTTATTGATTACTAAATGACCCCGTAAGATAGCGTGATATCAGGTATTCTCACAGACGGGGGTGCAGCCCTAACAACCAGGGTTAAACTTGAAATGTAGAAGAAGAGAGAGTGGTTGTATATATTAGGCACACAAGAGCCACATTAAGTAAAACTTCACTTTTAATAGAATTATGTTTAAAATTGTTATCCCATTTCCATTGGGTAGGGTAAAGTCAATAGTGACATATTAAGGTTTTTTTGTTGGGAACTGTCACAACACCGCGCCCCAGCCTGCGCTCAGATAGGCCAACCTGACACAGCTGGGCAGTTGTGACGTGGGTTTTACTCGAGCTACCACCATGAAGAGTATTAGAATAGCGCTCTTGCGATCACCAGACACTTAAATCTTACTTAATAATCCACGAATAATTACACAAATGTAGCATGGGCCTCTTGAGCCCGTGAATTCATAGAGCACAGAGACACGCTGATAAATATTTAGGATTTATTGAGAAGATATCTCCAGGGTTAAATTACAAGGAAAAACAGGTCAATAAACAAGACAAACAGATATAAATGCACAGGTTGATTTCAAATAAAAGAAAAGGATAAAACATCAGAATTTTAAGTTATCTTACTCTGAGGTTTTAGATCTGTGTGGAGGGAGAGCACCAGATACAGAAGATGGGAAGCACTTCTAGCACATAGCTACTCCCTTGTAGAGTGAAAACCCAGCAGTGTGGGCTGCTGGGCCTTATAGTCCCACGACTCCTCTCTCACCCTTTCCAGGCTCAAAAGGACTGTCCTTTGTTCTCCCAGGGTCTGTGTAGATGTAAATTAGCTCGGCTACAAGAACCTACGTGTCATATATCTCTATGACTTCAAAAGGCATTTTATTGTAGGAAGACTGATTAGCTAAGGTTGAGAAATTACACTCTAACAGCCTGTGTGTCTGTGGACTGGACTTGCACAATGTACACCTAGGGTGAAGAGCAAACACTACTTCCATGAAGCTTTTGTCTTCAAAGACTAGATAGCACCAGGCCACTTGGTTCTGAGTAGTGGACTCAACCCAGTTTTGACATACAGTACCAATTCATACCAAGCAGACATTCCTGAAATATATATTTTAGGGGAACTATCATAATACACATCACTCTCACGGTCAGGTTGCTGCTCATAGTACCATGAGCACACTTTACCCAGGGCACCCAAAATACATACAGTCATGACACGTGGCTTTGAGGAATTGCCGTAAACCATGGCAATGGTCACAGAAGCCAATTAACCTACCAGTATATTTTTTGGAGATCAAACAGGTGAGGAGTGGAGAGCATAATACAGGATATACCAGCAAGGAGGGGGGAGCACAATACAGATCAAGGGGACACAATATTGAACATATGGGTGAGGAGAACAAAACAGGAAATACAGATGTGAGGCATGTGGAGGATCTGATGGGCCTTATAAGGTGTACAAGTCTAATTTTCCATGTATGCTCCATTTCATGCCAAAGGCTGGCTACGCCACCACTTGGATGTAGTATAACTTTATCTTGTTAAAAAAAAAAAGAGATATTTTAAATTTCTCTAGTGACAATATACAAATCTCCAATTTCTAATTGAGTCCCTATGAAAATATAGCTATCTGTGCTATGCTATGTATCATACCATTTTAGTCAGTACACTAAACACTGGCTACCAGTGGCGGCTCCAGGGGTGGGGCTGCAGCGCAGTCCAAAATTCAAATAGGGGAACCACACCAGCTGCTAATGAGTCCCAGCCATCTATGGGGTCAATTTACTAAGCCTTGGATGGAGATAAAGTCAACGTACCAACGGCACCAACCAATCAGATCCTAACTGCCATGTCCCAGGCTGTTAGAAAAATGACAGTTAGGAGCTGGTTGGCTTGCACCTTATCACCGTCGACTTTATCTCCATCTAAGGCTTAGTAAATAGACCCCTATGTTTGGCAGCGTTTGAAATATCAGATGGTGTGGCTCCCCTTTTTGGACTGCGCTGGAGCCACCACTGCTGGCTACCATGGGTTTGTGCTGACACAGAACATCCATCAAAGACAACTTGTTTGGCCTCCTTTATGGCTGAGAACAACCTATCCAGTACTGAGGGACTGCTTCCAAAATTCCAGTTATACGATTGCTTTATATCAAAGCACAAAGCACTGGGAGTTCATAGAAAGACATGGCAAAGTGCTGAGTCAATCACACCTCGAATCACAGCTGTACTGTGGAGGCTTTCTGCTATGCATGGGTCATGCTCCAATTAAATAGTGTGCAATTTATTAATTCAAAGGGCTGTTATGTAAATAGCACTCAGAAGTATTAGCTTGTTCAAAGGAAATCTTTTGGCAAGCTGCACAGATGTGTCATGGTTAGCATTACTGCCTCACAGTGGGTTTGATTCTTACTACAGTCTTAACTGTGTGGAGTTTGTATATTCTCCCTGTGCACTGGTTTCCTTTCACACTCCAAAAATAAACTGGTAGGTTAATTGGCTCCCAACAAAAAAAAAAAAAAAAAAAAAAGGAAAGAATAAAATATTAACACTAGCTTGTCTGTATTGTGAGCATGTGGTAAGGAATATAGATTGTAAACGCATGGACCGATGTGAATGATTAAAATATTCTCTGTAAAGCGCTGCAGAATATGTGTGCGCTACAATAATAATAATTTTATAGTAACACAAGGAGAAAAAACAAAATAATTTTTATAGATGAAGGTTCACAGGCTGCTTGCAGATTTCTAGGTATACTGTGTATGAGTTACATCAGTGGCATCAATCCCCGCAGTGTCACCTGGAGCAGGGAGGGATGCTGTGCTCGCGGCATAGAAGTGAGCCGTCAAAAAGGGGGTGTTGCCTCAGACAGGGGGCATGGCCTCGCGGCCCACCCCCCGTAGTCCAGACTCCCGTGCTTTTACTGGTGGGGCCCAGGGGGTGCGGACTGCCCTGTGTGCAGTGCCAGCGACCACAGTGTCAGGAGCAGAGTGCTGCCATTAAAACTGCAGTGCAGTAACCAGCTCCTGTCCGGTGTCACCCCTCAGCAGTTGACACCCGGGTGCGGCCCCCACACCCAGTGTGACGCCACTGAATTGTATAGTGGGAGATGGACATCTCCCTCTTACTTCCAGAGACCTGCAACCTTCCACCCGCATTGAAAGCTGTTCCAGCATCTTCACAGCTACAGCATGCCTGAGACAGTCACTGGCTAGTGACCTGCCAAAACCCTGCTCCGCTTCAGGCTTCTACTCTACCAATGTAACAGCGAGGACGGCTGTACTACCACTTGCATAATAAACCACACTGCCTAGATAAGTTACACGCGGCTGGTTTTCGGATCATCTTGCAATCTATGGGTGTGTACATTTAACTCTGCTAAACACCAGCTGTACACACATTTCTAACATTACATGCTGAGCATATCACCTACCCTCATACAAGACCGCACAAATAGACCCTTATGTACTGGATCAACCAGCAGCTCATGTTTACAGGATCATTAATATAGGTAAAGTGCATTCCTTTTTCTATAGTGTTTAATCATCATACACCACCTTTGGCAGAACATTTTAATAAAACATTATCTAAACTCTTGACAGGAAAGTCCCAGGGGGTGTGAAAAATTAATCATAGTTTTGCTTACAAAATGGTGCCCCCCCCAGGTTTGTATGACATCTCCAAGCACTGAAAAACCCAGAAGTCCCCATGATGTAAACAGAACCCAGGTTACCCATTTACACTGCAGGTATTCAGGGTTTTGTTCCAGTGTTAAACCCTGCATGTTATCTGGGTTGGATGGTCACTCAACCTGGGAATCCAACCCTTGCACCTTTCACACCTAGCAATAACCCAGGCTTAGCTGAGGTGTAATTATGGTGAGTGCTTTCAAGGTATCCTCAGAAATAATTGGTATCACCTGTAGATCTATAATGTTAGACAATTAACACACCTGTGATCCAGCTAGATCTAGGGTTTCACCAGGACCGGGTTTGAAAAACCACTGCTCTAGGGCTCATGACTGCTAAAGGAAACAAGCACTATCAAGTGTCCACTCAAGAGAACTGACTCACCTGACACAAGATCAAATGTGCAATAGGGGGACAAGGTAAGTCAAGGTGGTATGTTCAATAGTAGTAAGGGGAAAGTGAGGCAGAAATGAGTTTAGAAGATAATAGGGTGAATGGATTGGGTTACAAATACAAAATCAGTGAATATGACAAAGCAAATGTAATTAAATTGAAATATTCCTCCATGTGTTTATAAGTTACATATCAGCACCTTAGTTTAACCTCAAGATTTAAACCAGCACAAATATTAAGAGCACGCCCATGGGACTTTGCATTTCATATAGGTGCCACTAAGTGTTAAAGCCATTTCTTTGTACATATACCCCCTAGACTGCTGTCAGCTCCTACCAGCAAGCTTGTATACAGAAGTTTTCCTTATATTTAGTATGGCTGTGGAAGTGATATGTAACAGCTTGTATAGCTCCCACAACCACTCCAAATGTAATACCACTAAGCAGATCTTTGTGTCAAACCATTGTCTGATATTAGCCTAAAATCAGGAGTTCTGCACTCAACTTTATAAGATATGTGATGGGAACACATGCCTCAATGGACGATTCTTCCACAGGTACAGAATAACACTAGAAGAGAAAATTAGCCCAGCAGCCAGGAAAGCCAACCTGTAGGTGTGGAGCAAACATGAGGCTCCTTGTTTGTGCTGTTATGCTTTCAAACATCCCTGTACAGACTGGGATGAAACCAACGTGAGGTGGTCCAATTGGATCCTGACCAGGTTTTAGGGTCTCAGTTTATGAACACTGGGCAGACCTTTGACCCAGGGAGCCTGTTCTGAGCCTTCCACTGGATGGATTTGGATGAAAGCTTCAGAGGGGTGGCAATTGGTCTGGGATGCCTAATGGAGTGGTTGGGTCCTTTTCAGACCTCAGGGCGGAGCCTGTCTGGGCCTTTCACTGGAAGGCTTTGGACGATATCACAAAAAAAAAAAACTTAGTATCCTGAAGATTTAAACTCAAGTACTTCAGCTAGTTTAACACCAAATAAAATTTCAGGTGCTTGTTGGAGACCATGCTAGACAGACATACTAAGGGGCATATGTATCAAAGCTTGATGTGCGATATATCACACCAATCAGCTTCTAACTTACATTTTGCAGGCTGCATTTAAGAAATGATAGTTTGGAGCCGATTGGTTGGTGATCTACATTTCACAATTTTATCTCCCATCAAGCTTTGATACCTATGCCCCTAAATGCTTTGAAATGTGGGTATGGTATGTAACTATACTACAATGAGAAATTAAAACAGATTCAAAAACACCTATAGACTAGCTCATACTATGAGTTACAACCCCTTGCCCAAATCACCTTATTTGTACAAGGTAGGAGATGGGACTGATACTAAAATACATTCTCACAGATCCTGTTGAGCATTTTATTGGGCCCATCACTCATACTGGAATGCATTTAACTTATCCTTCCATACTAACTATGCAACAGTTTAATATTATCATACTTTATATGGTGCCACAAGGGTTCCACACTGCCTTACAATGCACATAAGCAAACGAGCACACAAGAGTTTCTCTAGTTGTTCATTGTTTGTACAGTTAACAGTACAAACAATGCAGGCCAATACATGATTTATAAACATTTCTGCATAACGCAAAAGCCAACTTATTCCTAATTACATAAAATATTCCTGCTTAAGAGAGGAAGGGGGCCTGTGTGCAGCCTCCATTTGGGCCCCTCTGTCAGCGCACTGGAGAGCTGTAGATTCTGGCTTTATGCCAGAATCTATTGTGCAGGTCTCTGGTAAAATGGCACCTGCACCTATATACCTGGGGCATCTTTTCTATGCAGACCACCAAGAAAATGCCTGCTGACATTTTCCCAGTGAGTTTTTGCTGCTCTGCAGCACCGTGCCAGCGATGTGGAGCAGCACATCAGAAACTGCAGAGGCGCAAGTATATTACCTATAGGTGTGCAGTGTGGGTCCCTTGGACCCAGGAGACAGTGTGCACCGCACACCTTGCACCCATTATAAAGACGCCTATGTACAGAAGGTTCATTTTTGTGTATACTGCCAACAGCGAAACCGTGCCTCACTTGCATCTTTTACCTACTTTGACTGAATACATAAAGTATGTTTGTTAGCAGTTTTGTTGACAAAAGTGTTTTATTTTTCCTCATTAAAGAGTGGATGGTGCTTTAAAAGCTGCATTGTACCATTTAGAGTACTGTTCACAGTACCAGACTAATTTCCCTGCTATACAGAGGAGTTCCTCAGCCTTTACAATAATTTGCATTTATCATAATTTGCAGAACATTTGTTTTAAACATGCACACAGTATAAGGGGCAAATGTACCAAGACTAGGAGGCCTATTCATCAACACTAAAATAACATTTTCCTTAAATAAGGTTATTTTGGTATTCATGAACATACTTGGCACAGCAGATATCACTGATATCTCCTTGCTAAGCCCCCCTGTGTTGATTTCCACACTCCCCATACATTAGTATACTTTTCCCTATTTCCCGAAAAGCTGTCATCGCAAAAATGACAGCTTTTCGGAATAGATACTTGTGGAGAGGAGGAATGATGAATTCCTCCTGTAATTAGGTACAACTCCATGCGAGTTCTAAACCCAATTACCTCCATCAGTATTTTAGGTATAATGAATAGGCCCCTAGGAGAGGGATACAGTGGAGTGTGATAAAGTACCAACAAATCAACGCCTAACCATTTTTCAAACAGTCTGTAAAATGACAGTTAGGAACCCATTGGTATATACTCTTTAAGGATTACTACATCTCCAGGTCACTTATTAAAAAAAAAGGTTCAACATAAAGACCACAAGATTGATCATGTCTTCAACCTATAAAGCATGGCAGCCAGCTTAGAAATCACCAATCCATTTATACCATATGTAATCCTTTAGGCATTGCTGGTAATCTAGAAATGCTGTACAGTCAGCACATTTTCAGTTGTGGATAACCGGATCAGAGCAGGGTTCCTCCCTCCAGTGTACAGGAAAAAAAACAAAAAACAAACAGATGTAGGGGGTGGTGGTAACAGAGCCCCACACTTAAGTTAAATCTGGTGCAGGGATTTAGAAGGTTAATGCAACTTTTAAGACACGCCCTGACTAGAGCTTTGTGCTCCCGATGTCTATTTAAAACAAAGTTTGGGATTGTTAGGTTGTGAATAGACCAGGCTTATTGGGCAGTGCGAATCATACAATGATCAGTATAATGCGGAAACTAAAAAGACCCAGACTTCAACTAATGAAGTTTCAAATAAAATTGTGTTCCATCACTGGTGCTTTTCTATAAACAGACATTAAGCCCAGAGCAAAAAACAGACACTGTACTTCTTTAGTCACTCCTTAGATTTATTTACAAACATTAGCACAAGGATAGGTTATTTCATCCATGCAAGTTGCAGGATATATCAGAAATAAAGCTATGGGATAGTGGAGATATTGGTAGTAGGAAAGAAAATAAACTTTAGCTTTTACCATGAGAACAAGATTTTAGAATGCAAGTGGAGGATTAACCCAAAGTCACAATACACATTAATATTGTTTAATACTAGCATTCAATACATTTAAACACGCCTTCTGAACAAGACAGACAGGAGCGCCACCTAGTGGAATTTCACAAGTACTCATACATACCATAGAATAAATTAAATTTATTGTCCCATAAGCACATTTCCAAGCTATACCGTTTGAAATGAAACAGCAGCATTTTTGCTTCAAACATTTTCTAAATCATTACTGCCCAGAACTGACATTTTAAATAAATTCACTTAAGTTTAACCAAATTAGAAATAATTCTGTATGAACACTGTTCACAATATATTAGCTGGGCTGCATTTACTTCCATGTCTTAATAGCAGGCTGTAAAAATCCATTACAGGCCTCCAAAGAACAAAAGTGTGGCAACTTGTCAGTCTACAGCATAGGTAAAGAGATGTCTGGCTTCCTTTGACCAGATTCAGGCAGTTTTCTCTGCCCTGGCACCCAGAGGAGGTTGCTGGAAGAGACCACTTAGGTTTACCTCTGGCAGAGCAGGTGTGCGGAACTTTCTTTCATTGAAGAGGCTGGAAAGGTTGCTCTCCAACTGTGCCTTGTATCGGAATACAAGTTTCTGATTGAAAAGCCGACTAAGGTCCTGCTCCAAGGAGGGTTGTGGACGGTGGGCTCTTCTCAGATATTTCTTAGCAGGTCTCAGATTAAATTTAAGCTGTGGATAAGGAATGCATATTGTAAGTGATGGACAAAATTAAAGTGGGAAAAAGATTGTAAGGGACAGTAAATGTGACAAGCTGTATGGGATACTGATCATGCAACAATAACTAATCAAGGAACTCAAAAGTTTATCCATTTACTAGATTTATAAGCAGTCCAGCACAGAGACTTCATGGCAATCTAGGTCACATTTGTAGTCAATGCAACAGACATGCTCCCATATCACTATTCATCATGATACCAAAGGGACCAATGCAGAGTAGAGTGAAAATCTGCTGTATTTCTTACACTGGACTAAAGAATGGAATACACCTCTGCTTGGAGACTACACCCATCCTTAACTATAAAGCCATCACCAATGCAATGGCACCAGCTGTACCAGGTGGAAAAGCACACCAAGCACAGGCATATGCAATTCCAACAATCTCTCACCAATTAAATACAGGAGAACCTACCCTCCAGTTGCAAATGGAGATTAATAGTACATGACTTTGCATTGCCCATAGTTGCATTCACTTTGTTCTGGAGCATGTGCAATGCTAGAACATACAAGATATGCTTCACAAAAGGTACTTGTGGTTCAACTCTACATCAGTCCCTAAGTGGGCATAGTATTTAATGCTGGTTAAATTAAATACTGCAGCGGCAATCCGATAAGCAGTTTACATGAGATCCATTTTCTACTAAAAATTATCCCCTAGTGCAGAGGTTCCTAAACTGTCCTCAAGGCACCACAATGGTCCAGGTTTTAAGTATAACCATGCTTGGGCACAGGTGACTTCATTAGTACCTCAGTCTTGAATTAACCATCTGTGCTCAACCATGGATATCCCTAAAGCTTGGACCATTAGGGTGCCTTGAGGACTCAGTTTGGGAACCTCTGCCCTATTGTGAAGCTGGGTACACAGCTACACAATTATACTTCAGATGCAATGGTACTTGCAATCTCAAGTGGAATTACAAATCCTGATGAGCATCCAGTCATGCGTACACCCCTTACAGTTTACCTTGCAATCCTGATCTCTAAACAATCTGCTGAAAGGATAGAGACTCTAGACATATTCTACAGATATTTGGCAGTGGTGTAGACTATATACACACACAATGGGCTGGACTGTACATAAACACAGGAAGAGATTTAAATAGGCACATCCAAAGGTGGCACTACTGTAGGAGCATTGGAAAGAATTCCAAGTGCATGCATTTCCTGATTTGTTTGACCTGTGACCATTGTGTAATGAATTTTAGAAGAACACAATATTAGATCTTCAGATGTGACCAGTTTTCTTGTGATGAGACTCGTAGGAATGTACACATCACTTACAATATCTGAACAGGTCAGGAATGGCAAGATCAGCACTAAGAACAGAATACATACAATTTACTGCCGGCCGCATGGAGGAGGAAATCCCGATCGTCAAAAGTATTTACCAACCCAATTCTACCCCATAACCCTCCCTTAGGGGTGCCTAAACCTAAACCCCCCCCCTCCCTGCCACCTAAACCCAAGTCCCCCCCCCCCCCGTGGGTGCCTAACCCTTACCCACCCTTCCCCTAGCCTAAACCTAACCCCAAGTCCCTCCGGGAACCCTAAACCTAACCCTCCCCCCTGCGGCTGTCCGCACCCAGCTTGCCTTAGATCGGTAAGCCGGGTGTCGGGCACACGGCGTAGATAAAATGACAGGAATTGGGATATCGACACCCATCATTTAATCCCTTGCCGGGATTAGACAGTCGGGAAGCAGAAGGTCAGGTTTCCATCCATCGGCTTCCTGACTGCTTGCCCCAAGAATGTAGGTGTGCAGCCAACTTTAGACTGCCATCTTCCATAGTTTTGCACTTTCACTAAGTATAGTGTGAATGTAATCCTAGCATAAAAGGCCTTCTGCAAGCACAATAGCCATCTGCTTCTCAATCTTACCTTCAACTTTTTCTTTTCAGGGTCATGGACAACAATATGTCGTATCAGACTTTCCTAAATAAAGGGAATAAAAAAAAATAAAAAAATTTAAGCCAAAAGCCACTATTCTAGCGGTTATATTGCCCAAGCATTTTTATACATACCCTCATTGAAAAGGTGCGGTTACAGCCAGCATGGTAGCAGTGGTAGGTCTGCAAGCACAGGTGGATCTTACGTATGTGGTGCGTCAGGTTGAAGATTGTGGTAAAGGTTTGCCGACAGTCTTCTCGGGGGCAGGCAAAGGCGATAAGTCTTTCCATATGGGTTGCTTTGTGTTTCCGCAGAGTGCTCCGTTTTGTGAACGGCTTCTTACACTTTGTACACTGGAGAGCCACTAGTTGAATGGAGGATGTGGGAAACATTAGCAACTGAAGACCAACATGAGCCCAGGTTATATTTAAGCCATGAACTCCAACCTACTGTAAAATAAATATATCAGTGAGATCATTATCTGGTACCTGTTACTGCCAAAAGGGTCTCCAGTACCACCCACCATTTGGAGGAGAAACTAATATTAGTTCTCAAAATAGAGAACTGAAAATTGGCTTAAGAACATTTTGCAGATTGTTTTAGTCATAATTGACAAACTGCAATAAAAACTCCACTTTAAGTTATCTATACAAGCTTATCAAGCTAATTCGATCTGAAACAACAATCATTGTTAGTTCTATACAGGATGTTGTCTATTAAACTTTATAGCCGCAATATGAATTTTGTTGTGCAACTGTTACAATTGTACCAAACAGATATGAGAAGCTATATGGCTAGAAAGCTGTGTAGAATCCTCATTTCAATATAAGCATTGAAAGAAATAGAATGGAGTGATTTTGATTTTCCATTTAAATTGCAATACTTACATGGATGCTTTTTGCGATGTTTCTGCAAAGCTGTCCAGGTTGGAGATGTAATTTGGCATCCTTGGAAAGGGCAGCGGTATCCTGCAACAAACAGACTATAAACCAATTCTTCTAAACAAGTCCTCACCTAATAAAACCAAATAGCAATATTTTGACTCACCAGCATGGCGACGATGGTGGGCTGCAAGACCGCCACCAGTGTGAGATTTCCATTCACAGCCTGCATGATCACACCTGAAGGCCACATAAAGGGATTGGGGGCAAAATCCAAAATGGCAGTTATCAAGTCCTAGTCAAGCATTGTGCACAACTCTTTCCAGGGTCACAATACTTTAGGACTAAACATTCAAAATAAACACCCTTTGATTAGGAAAGAGGCAAGCAGAATAGTGCTCAAGAATGATGCCAAACAGTCCAGAGTAAGTCACCTTTCAAAGAATAATGGAATTTTATATCTCTCTATTAGAACAAGGGCTAACAATTCCCAGCAGTAGAGTGGGATTGATTGCCAGTGGGGCAATAACCCCGGTGTGCCCACATACTCAGGATCCTGTGGATAGTATTTTCCTGCCTTCAGCCCACCCTGGTGGCACAACAGAGCAGCCACCATGGAGCTGTGGACACCATTTCATGCTGCATTCTATATTTTATTTTGTTACCAGTTATTTATATAGCACACATTCCACAGTGATTTACAGAGTATTTGGCCATTCACTTCAGTCCCTGCCCCAGTGGAGCTTACAATCTAATTTTCCTATCACACACAGGTTAATTTTGTTGGGAGCCAACTAACCTACCAGTATATTTTTGGAGTGTGGGAGGAAACCAAAGCACCCGAGGAAACCCACGCAAGCACAGGGAGAATATACAAACTCCACACAGGTAGGGCCGTAGTGGGAATCAAACCCACAACCTCAGTGCTGTGAGGCAGTAATGCCAGCCATTACACCATCTGTGCTGGAAGGTGTATGCAATTATAGGCTGGCCAGCAGGTCTGGGACTCAGGAATCACTTTAGGCTTAAGGACTGGCAGCATAAGTGAACAGATTGCGGTTCTGCAGGTGTCTGTAAATGAAGTGCAAGTACTGTGTCTTTGACTAAAGTTTATTTTATATTTAAAAGTTATGCTCATGTGCTATTGCATATATAATATAGCAAGGCTATTTTACACAGCAATTGTGGATTGTACCATTTATTAGATGCTTTTTCAAAATAAAAATTGAACAAAGGAAGACCAGCTTCACATTTATCAAACAAAAATAAATAGTCATGGGAGTCAGGCTGAGCAGCCATGTCCATAATCTGAGCTCCCGTGTAGTTCTGTTCCTATTACTTTAGAGAGGTGGCACGTCACAACTCAGGTTTGAGTCAAGCACCACTGTACTCAAAATGACCCACTCCCATGGAACCTTTCTATTAATGGCTGAAGCTGCCATATTCTGAGCATGCGAGGACTGGAAATTTGGAGCTGCCCAGTGGGGTTCAACACTTTGCACTAAAGAAAGTTTTTAAAAAAATTAACTTTGTGTTTCTTTTCAAACAGCAAGTGCAAGGTAAAGGAGGGGATAAATCACATTGGGTTGAGCTAAAGTAAACAAAATACATTAGAGAGCTTGGTATTATACTCAAGATTCATCCTCAACATAGAGGGTCGAGGTCCAAGTCTAAACTTTAGAACAATTGTTCTAAACCTGAACCCTCAAGTATTCCAACAGGTCAGGTAGAGGATTTCTGTCTATGGAAGCAGGTGGGATAATTACTGACACAGCAAATTAGAGTAACTCACCTGTGCAAAATTAAAGACATCACAAAACATGACCTGTTGGTGGTACTCAAGGACTGGAGTTGAGAACCACAGCTTTATACAGCCTTCATAACATTTTAAACATTCCACACGTCACTTTTAAAAGGCACCAATACCCAATAGATGGGGCAGGATAACCCAGGTCCCTCTTTCTGTATTACAAAGTTTGAGATGTGTCAGTTTTATACAGTAGACATACATAGATCATGACACTGCTGGAGAAGCCAGTGTTGCAGTGTGGGAGCAGACCCATAGTGCACAAAGCATTTCTGCAGAAAGTGCAGAGATAAGGGGGTGGTAAATTGCCTGGCACCATACAAACCAGAGATTCAGGGGCCAATCAGCCACGAAGGGCATGAGGTGCTGTTGCCAGTGTTAAAACACCACCAAAATCACTGAATCTTGCAGCCCACTCCCAGACCAAATTTGCTCATTTTTGCTTGCAGCCCTATGGAGCTGCAAGGAGTTTTGAACAAATTCAGGATACCATAAAGCACAGCTGCACTGACTTGTGGCCAATTGGATTGCCCCTTTACATAAGGGGGGGGGGGGGTCTACGTACTAATCACAGTACTGCATCAATTGAGTGTCTAACTCGCAAGGGACATTTTTACATTTTTAGTAAAAATATCCTTGCTATGTGCTACAAGGAATTTGCAAGGACAGTGGTTACGGTAGCTGCTGTCCCCGCAAGTTATGTCCCCGGCATTTAGGAGAAATCTTTCACAGAAGTGAGAGACTTCCCCAGGGGAAGCTGACACTGCACATGTGCACAGAGTAAGCTTCCGAAACTGACTGGGTGAAAGATTGAAAGATTTCATGCACCTGGAGCCCACCATAGGCTTACAGTAGTTTACACCTTCTGAAGACTACACTACTGGTGCTAAATGCCAAAAAGCTTACCGGCATAAATTTTTTTTTATTTTTTTTTTTTACATAAGACAGTTTGGTACACAGGCCCAAGACTTTGAAAATATATAATTTTTTTTATAAGAAATCCACTGCACTCGCCACTCCGATTTGGGATGCAGACCTGCACTCTCCATTCCCAGGAATGGGGTGCAAGTGGCTTGTGACCAGATTGCTTAAATAGAGAAAACTCAGCACTCACCATTGTTAAATCACTCAATATATAAATAATGGGTTTTGGTTTATGGATTGATCAATGCATTTAAGCCTGCAGCCCACATCACGGGACCCCACTTCTCTGCAGGTCTTACACTATCTATCATACTTATGGAAACCTGGTAGCAGCTATATTATTGCGAGTGATTTAACAATGGTGAGTTTTCAGCTTTTACTTATTTAAGCAATGTGGTCACAAGCCACTTGCACCCCATTCCTGGAAATGGAGAGCGCAGGTCTGCACCCCAAATCTGGGAGTGGCAAGTGCAGTGGATTTCTGACTTTATTTGGTTAATTTTTAATTAACCTTTTGTGTTCATAGCTTTCTCATGCACCCCTCTGCAAGCTCATTTATAATAACCTGTGTCAGCTGCCTTTTTGGTAGCAGGTTAGAAGCTATGTTTGGTGACTGCCTTGCCTTTAAAAGCCATTAGTTGGCAGGTGAGCTTTAAACCAGGTAACATTTTTTCAGTTTAAACTGATAGTAGCTACCAGGTTTCCATAAGTATTGCAGATAGTGTAGGACCTGCAGAGAAGTGGGGTCCTGTGATGTGGGCTGCAGGCGTAAAGCATTGATCAATCCATGAACCAAAACCCCATAATTTATATATTATTGTGAGTGATTTAGCAATGGTGAGTGCAGGGTTTTCTGAAATAAATTATATATATATATATAATTTTTTTTTAATTTCATCTGTTCCTTTTTTTATAAAGAAAAGTAATGCCCCTCATTGGCCATTTGGACTTGAGGCATGTCTTTGCAGTAAAGGTTTAAAATGGAGGGAATATTTGTAGCTGCCATGTAGTTTCTACTTTTGTCAATATGCCAAAAATACATAAAGTATTAAAATTGGAAGAATTATGGTCTTTAAATTGATAATTAGGCCAAAAGAGGCTAGAGTGCTGTTCAGTCACTTCTTGGCAGTCTGTACTTACACAATCTGAGGTTCCCCGGTATGCTCGGCCATGTGGCATTTTAAGGCACTCTTCTTTTGAAAGGTTTGGGAGCACCCCGATACAGAGCACTAGGAGAGGACATAGAAGGGAGTTAACATTTGTTTCTTTGTGAGCATTAGGTGGCTGTTTTTATTGTAAACCTCTACACCCCAAACTATGGAGCTTTATAGCAAATCACAATTTGCTAGTTGCATGTGTAATACTTTCCCAAAACACCAATGTGTACTTTCCCTTCAGTGGAAAAAGTTAATGAAAGCTTTCAAGGCACAAAACCCATTTCAAACACATTTGTGAACCAATGAGGGGGGAGCACAATTTGTTAACCAATAAAGGCATTCATTTGGACAGTTACTAAACTGGTGTAGACTGTTCACACATAGTAAATTAACTATGCACAGTCTAAAGGGACCTATCCATTAGCAGATAAAATGAACGATATATCATTCAATCATTCATATCTGCTAATGGATAGGCCCTGAACGATGACAGATGCGCACTCCTGCAGCCGATAAATCGCATCATCTCTCCAACATGTTGGTCAGTTACCACATATAGCTGTAAGATATTCGCAATATCATGCAGTTTATATGCGGTAAACAACAAACAATATTAGCAGCAGCTATAGAGAAAAAAAAACACTCCCTGAATTATGTCATGCGATATTGTTCATAGTTTTCCAAAATCTGTTATGTACATGTCAGATACCCTTCAGCACAACCACCGGAATTTTCAAGGGATATCTTTTATCACTCAGAAATACATCTGCTAATGGATAGGCCCCTTTAAAGCAGACAGACCTATGCGCACATGTCCCAACTAGCACATCTAAACTCACCTTTAGCGGGGCAATTTCCCCATGTTTGTACTTTTGGTGACATTTTAAAGTCTTCATCCTCACAAAAGCAGCCCTGCAGCCAGTAGATTGACAGCTGGAAACAGAAAATGCAGTTGGCTCACATGAAACCATGGGGTCCATGTACTAAACATTGGAGAGAAAGTGGATGGAGACAAGTTACCAACCAATCAGCTCCTAACTCATTTTAAAAATACAGCCTGTAAAGTGACAGGAGCAGACTGGTTGGTACTTAATCTCTAACATTTAGCACATAGACCCCCATGTCTCATACTAGACTCACCAACAAGGGCTTACATGGAGCAACTCACCTATATTTCTTCACACCCAGGTGTATTTGCTTGTGTCTCTGAAGGTGTGTTATGCGAGTAAACGCCTTCCCACAATCTGGTGTGTCACAGTGCCAAGGTTTCTGGGCCAAAAGAAGGTCATGTAGAGGAAATATCACAGAAAATGATAAGTATTGGTTTATCTGGTAGTCAGATAAAATTGACACTTGTTTAATTAGCCTGACAGTAAGAAGCAATAGGATTTAGGACATAATATTCTTAAATCTTCACTTTAATTAAAATAGCAATAAACTAGTCATATGCAACCGGCAGCAAAATATAAAAAGACTAAATTTGTGCGGGGAAAATTAAAGACATTTTTGGCCTTAATTTGCATTTTGTTAACGCAGTTTTCGATGATTGGTCAAATTACAACATTATCACCTTTCAGATATTAGAATAAGGCTGTGCGTGCACAACTGCTGCCGTTATAGGTTCTCTCATCACAATGAGGAGAACTTACACGACGAAAAAACCCCGACAGCAGGTAGAACACGGCGGGACAGACTTCGGACAGAGAAGCATTTGTCCCGTTAGAAGCGGGTCCGTATACACACAGATACGGAGTACTCCCCACGACGGGAGCAACAAAACATGCACCTACATCACATCGAACATACACGTCTCCTGAACACAGACTATTGAAAGCAGAGGGGGTCACCTGGCCGGCGTGCTTAGCCACATGCTCCTGTAGCCGCAGCCGCTTCCTGAAGACCGCCCGGCAGCCCGCGTAGGAGCAGGGGAACACAGCCTTCCCCTCCAGGTTGTTCACCATCTGCCCGTGCTGCTGCATTCTCACCGCCTCTATCTGCCTCATTAGAGGTTCGTCCCCACATCTTATACCCCCTCCTCCTCCTCCCTTCTCAGCTGACGCACATTCATGTCTCTGCTCCAGCTTCATTAGACAAGCGGATAATAGGTGAGAGTGTGACTGTGATCACGGGGAGCCTCAGGCCAGGAAGCATCGTAAGAAGGAAAGGAACCCGGAGTGGGGGTGGATACCGTACACGCGTGGCTATACCGGGTCACCTGAAGGGCAGGGTGGAGTAAGCATCAGTAACCCCGATTTCCTCATTGAACGGGATGCTCACGCCCTATGTTGCCTGATACATAATACATACACCCGGCTTGGCTGCCATATCATATGGGGGGCACCCATAATCATTTTGAAAGGTTGGCTACAATATCTCCTAGTCCTACCTGAGCTGCATTTATGAATACCCCTTTTCCACTGCTGCAATAACCCAGGTTATTGCTGGGTTTTCCCTGGGTAGCGGCCCAGTGGAAAAATGTCCCTGAAAAATAACCTGAGTCAAGTAACCTGGGAATCCAAACCGGGTAGCTACCAGGGTTGAAACTGGGATGGACCTGGGTAATGGCGCAGTAAATGGCACGACCCGGGTTATCAAACCCAGATCATGCCTAAAAATGAGCTGATTGGTGGCTGTGAAGCAGTCACCTCCCACTTTTCATGACCTCACAAGTTTAGCAGGGCAGACCTGGGTTCAGTATGAACGGGGCTGACCCAGGAATAACCCAGATCAAATGTGTAGTTTAAACGGGGTCTGACCAGAGTTGGAACGATGTCCGAAAACTCAAGTCAGACTCGGGTTTTTGGTGGAAAATGGGTATTATTGACAAAAAATAGTGGTTACAAAATAAATCCATTAATTAGATCCAGGTAACACATCTCCCAACATAACCCATTCTAGGAGGGACAAAATGCTCTGCTCCTGGACTTCCACAAAATTTGTGATGGCTGTCACCTGTGTTGAACAAGTTAATGGATAAGAAAGGTGTTTCCATAGAGCTATTTCACACATGCCGGTTTTGACCGGGCGGCAAAAAGCCGCCCGGTATTTAACCGGCTGTGAAATGTAGTACTGCAGGGAAAGGATAGACTCCTTTCACACAGCACGGGCGCCGTGATATAGCCGGAAAAAACTACTATGCAGGACGGTGCTGTGCTATCCCTGCACGCCAGTAGTGTGAAGGAAACAATCTTCACTTTCACACACACTGGCTTCTGCCGGCCGGGCATGCGCAGCAGCAGCTGCGCATGCCCAATAAGAAAAAAAAAAACCTGACACAAAAAGCGGCTCAAAGCCGCTGCTTATGAAAGGCACGGAGTGCCAGAAAAAAGCCGTCCAGCTACCGGGCGGTTCTTGCCTGACCGGCCAAGACCGGATAATGGGAAATAGCTCATAGGGAACAACAGGCTAACGCCATCTCCAGATGGCTTTAGCTGCGGTGCCCAATCGCTGCAATGCTTTGCATTACGGAAGTTGGTAAATCTGGCAGCATCGCATCCCCCATAGAAACCTATAGGGGCTGCGGCTGCCAGAGGGAATGGAGGGATCACAGCAGGTATCGGATAGCAGAGATATCTGTTGTGCTCCCTCAGTTCATACTAAATATTTGTGGTTCCTCCCTTGAAAATGGGTGTTTGCAGGGAATAAGTCACAAATATTTAATGATAAATGGGGCCCCAAGACAGCTGAGAGTAGCCCATGAAACTGCAGCATATAGAGTTCCAATCCGTTTGAAAGGAGACGTGGTTCATCAGGTGCCTTAAATATAAAAAGGTCTGCAAGCTTCTGATTATTATAGTTGTTTACCAATATAATATGCCAGCTGTCTAAAGATTTATCTTACCTTGTGTGGCTGGATTCATGCGGTAACATTATACCAGTGAATCATGCCTATATTTCTATAAGATTTTATTTCAATTGATATGGTACTGTATATGATATATAGTTCATATTCTTTGGAGTGACTGTTTTTTTAACTGATCGGAACTTTGTATAGCTACATTCAACAACCAAAACAAAGTACTTTATATTGTTGCTGAAAAGTAATAATTTTGATACTTTTTTTTTACTGATAAGTTATTATTTTTATTGTTCATGTCTATATTATGTCTTTTATTGGTTATGAATAAATATTATTTAAGGGCTGAAAAACTTGATTTTGTTACACCAGTAGGACTCTGCAGCACAGTTTTTTCCTGTTGTATGTACTGTGGGGCGGGCTATTCCCCTTTACTACTGCTGCAGCTGTGCCCTTAAACTGGCCACATATCTAAAGATTATCTGTCCAACCAGCCAACTAGTTGATTGGTTGGAATGAAAATCTGGTAATTTATGGGAGTAACTGATGATCAGTAATTTGCTCCTAAATGCCAGAAAACAGGTGAAATTGGTCGTCAGACAAGTTTGTTAAATGTTTGATCTAAACCAGGGGTTCTCAAACTCGGTTCTCAGGACCCCACACAGTTCACGTTTTGCAGGTCACCCAGCAGATGCTCATTACTCACTGACACATTTTAAAAGATCCACAGGTGGAGCTAATTATTTCACATGTGATTCTGTGAGGAGACATGGAAAACATGCAGTTTGGGGTCCCGAGGACCGAGTTTGAGAACCTGTGATCTAAATAATTAGTTCAAACTATAAAAATTGTCAATTTTCCGGCGTTTGGGAGCAAATTGCTGATTGTCATTTGCTTTCATACCTTACCAGATTTTCATTCCAACCAATCAACTAGTTGGCTGGTTGGACAGATAATCTTTAGATGTGTGGCCAGCTTTACTCTCTGCTATATCAGCACTGGGTATTACATGTTTAAATGTCTCCCATCATGACCTATGCCAGGAGGGACAAAATGCTCTGTTCCTGGTCTTCCCTCCTAATTTATGATTGCCATCACCTGTTTTGAAACAAATTTTTAGCAATGAACTAGTTCAACACAGGTGAAGGCAATCATAAATTAGGAGGGAAGACCAGGATTAGAGCATTTTGTCCCTCCTGGAATGGGTCATGTTGGGAGGTATGGTAATGAACATTCAATCTCGCCACAATAAAATTGTTTTGGGGCAATTTCTGAATGCTTCAGAGCCGGGACAGGGTTTGTGAAAAGCTGCTGTCCTTGTGAATCATAGGAGCATATTTAACAAGCTTTTTTTCCCCATAAAATGTTGTAGAAACTGTAGCTTCTGCATAATTTTTGGTATCCCCACTATGTACCAATAGCCTAATGCAGCCAGGAGAATATACTGAAATCTCCTGTAAAGGTTATACCACTCTCACATTGCTATGCCGGGTCACACCTGAGATTTTGTTCACGGCTCCATCCCAGGTGTGACCCCTTTCAGAATGGTGGCCCGACTCGGCTTATTGCCGGGTCGATGACATCACCCCATCACGTGCTGAGCCGGCGCTTGAAGATCAGATCATCTGCAAGTGCTGGCTCTTCCTATGCTGTGAATGGGACCCAGTTCGCATCGACCCAGATTACCCATTCACACTGCATCGCGAGCCTGGTTGAACCAGTGTTCAACCCTGCTTGTTACCAGGGTTGAAATGCCGGGTTGCTCGACCTGGATTATTTCAACCTGGCACTTTTACACTGCACAGTAACCCGGGTTGCTGCACGTTCACGTGCAATAATCCGGGTTATTGCTGGCAGTTTGAAAGGGGTAATTAGCACTTCAGTTCCCATTTTTGAGGCGTGCCAAGGCCAGTGTCTGAGTCTTCTGATTCTAGCTATTATCTTCTATAATGTGCTTGATACATTTTAAGTAGAATCTGATTGGTTGCTATGGGCAACATCTCCATTTCTAAACACCCGCACTTTAGTAAATATACCCGAGTTCCATCAGCTGGAAACCTTAGAGAAGGGTCTCATATGGGCCCATAAGAATAACATATAGAGCCGTATTCAATTTGAGCGGAGCCGCGATACTTTTTCGTGGCCCGGACTTTTCGCCTACTTCGCCTGTTTTGTAGGCGGAAAAGCATCGCGCACGTGCATGCTTTACCACGTATTCAATTTGAAAGTACATGAAAACGGGACCTGGCGAAACTTGAACAGGCAGAAAGTACTGTCAGAATTGGGGAAATCAGCCCCCAAAAGATGCTCTGACATGGAGGTTCACTATGGTACCCCCCGATTTGGCTTGCTGAAGGTATTTGGTGTTTTTAAACCGGCTCAATAGCTGCTAAATAGCGTTTTTCTATACATGATGCAGAGTAGTATTCAGGAGTATTTTTTCCTGAAAATAAGTTATCCCAGCAAATTTGGGGTACTTGAAAATGGGGGCCAGCATATTTAAAAGTTGCTAAAGTGATTTTGAAAAAATCTTGAAAAATCCACCTGCAATCAAAAAAAACACTTGGGGCATAGTTTTTAACTTTGTACCCCAACCTTTTTTTTTTGTCCACTTTTCAAAGTCATTTTTTGGGGTGTCCTTAAGTGTTTTTTTTTTGACAAAGTTTACCTTTGGGGGGACTGTCTGAAGGCTGCAGGGGGGTTCCCGTAACTTTGCACCCCAAAACCCCAATTCTGCACTTTTTTACACCTGCTATTCATTTTCGCCTATTACATTGCAGTGACTTTCCACCTAGGCAGAAAGTCTTTCAAATTTAATACGGGGTAAAAGCAAAACAGGCGAAAATGACGTCATCAGCGAAAAAGTATCGCGGATCCGGACTTTTCGCCTAAAATTGAATACGGGCCATAGTGTAGTACATCTCATGTAGGAAGTGTGGAAATAATAATAAGAAGTGCGTACCAGATAGAACCAAAATGACAGCATGTAGTCATATACTCCTGGTGGTTCCTCCAATATCCTCTAATAACCAAAGAATTGCATGTAGATAGATGGGTAATAGGCTTTAAATCAAGCAGAAATGATCCCGCATCAGAGATATTTCAAAGGGAATAGGAAACATAGGTTATTAAATCATTAAAATGTGCTTCTCTGAATAGTAGCCAAGTCCTTGGACACATTGATAAAGTCCACACTTAGGAGAGGCTGGGCAGGCTGTCCCCACCTCCCCCACCTTGCAGCAGCTACGTATGGGTTGTAGATAGGGACGGAACAAGCACCATATAATTAGGTCCATCCCCCTAGTGGCAACATGCAGCAATTTGTGGGTCAATCTGGAGGAGACGGAGCCAAAATTGTGCATTTCTAATGGAATTGAATCATATTGGCTCCACCTCCCCTCTATGGACCTGCGAATTCGGCATTTTGCCATAAGACGGTGAGGCTTAACATGGTGCCCGCTGTCAAGTCTGTCAGGGGGGCCTCTGGGTACTCAGAAACCCCCTGCGTGCGCCACTGTACATACATATACATCACACAGATGCTTGATCGGATTGAGATCTGGGTAATTTGGTGGCCCAGTCAACACTTGAACTCTTTATGTTCCTCAGACCATTTCTGAACACTTTTTGCAGTGTGGCAGGGCATATTATCCTGCTGAAAGAGGCCAATGCCATCAAGGAATATTATTGCCATGAAGGGGTGTACCTGGTCTGCAACAATGTTTAGGTAGCAAAACATTGGCCAAAGCATCACACTGCCTCTGCCAGCTTGCCTTCTTCCCATAGTGCATCCTGGTGCCATCTCTTCCCCAGATAAGCGTCGCACACATACCTGGCTGTCCACATGATTTAAAAGAAAATGCGATTCATCAGACCAGGCCACCTTCTTCCATTGCTCTATGGATCAGTTCTGACACTCACTTACCCATTGTAGGCGCTTTTGCTGGTGGACGGGTTAGCATGAGCACTGTACCCGGTCTGCAGCAAAGCTGTGATGCACTGTGTGTTCTGACACCTTTCTATCATAGCATGCATTTACTTTTTCAGCAATTTGTGCTACAGTAGCTCTTTGGGATATGGCCAGATGGACTAGCCTTTGCTCCCCACGCACATCTAAGAGCCTTTGGGTGCCCATGGCACTGTTGCCGGTATACTAGAAGTCCTTCCTTGGAGCACTTTTGGTAGGTACTAACCACTGCATACCATTAACGCCCCACATGATCTGCTGTTTTGAAGATGCTCTGACCCAGTCCTCTAGCCCTTACAATTTGGCCATTGTCTACATCAGTTGCTGCCTAATTTATCCCACCCCTTGACAGGTGCCATTGTAATGGGATAATCAGTGTTATTCACTTATACCTGTCAGTGGTTTTAATGTTATGGGTGTATGTGTATGTTATAAGCAGTTGCTCATCCAATCAGCGAGTGATGTCAAGTTGAAGAGCATGAATAATCAATGGATAAAAATCTGTAATTATATTTGTAACCATGATTGATTTACAGGAGACCAATAAGATTAAAAACAAGTTTAATACCTATAGCAACAACTAAATATATAACGTATATTAAAGTCACGACCAATTAAAAAGCAGTATTGGGAAAGATTATCAATCAAGCTAGTTACCCATATTAGAACTGGATTGCAGTTTGTGTCCCTAAGGAATGGATAATCCCAAAGCAGCAGTAAATATAATGGGGTGTCCCAAAGACTTATGCAGTTTAGGCACCACAGTAGTAGCCCTTTCAAACACAATGCAAAAACCTGGGATTTTGCTGTGTGTGAATGCAAACAACCCAGATCGAAGTCCCAGGTCCACATCCCTGTTCTGTACTATGGCTGGGGACTGAGGACCTTATTCAGAGTCGGTCGGTCGCGAGCGCTCGCGACCGACTCGATGTTGGTCCACAGGGCTTGCGCACAACGGAGTTTGCTCCGTCGTGCGCATGTGCGAGCCCCCGCTAACGACGGGTAATCCGTTGTTAGCGGGCTCGAAGCAGACGGAGCGAGCTGTCGATGTTGATTGACAGCTCACTCCGTTTGCTGGACGGGCAGGGGGCGTGCCTGCCCAAACGGAGGCGTTCCCGCCGGAACGCTAGCCGTTCGGGGGCGGCCCCACTGACATCATCAGTGATGTCAGTGGGGAGCTTCCTGCTGAAACACAGCAGGAAGCTCCCTGGGGCTTAAGGTTGACGAGACCCTACCCTAGGGTCTCGTCGTAAGCCCCGATGGTCTTGACCATCGCGACCATCTCCCTTAGCGGTCGTTAGAGCTGTGGGTGTTAACTCACAGCCTAACGACCGACATGGAGGCGGCCGTTCAGGATGCAAGCCGCCGCCCTGTTTCTGAACGACCGCTTGCATCCTACGACCGCCTCTGAATTAGGCCGAGACCCGGAAAATTCATGAGTTGTCAGTTTGAAAGGGTTATAGGTGTCCGTGGCAGATATGGGTATGATTAGAAAGGAACCAGTCCAGTACACCAAACATACCTCTTAATATTACAAATATGTCCCAGCTAAGGTTAAGTCCGCAAACTTGCAGGTAGTAAAGCAAAGAAGGGTTTAGACCCTTGTGGTTCCGGACTTGTAAGTGGTAACTGTATCTCCATGTGGGGTGTCCTCTTGCTCGCCAACATTGCAGGTAGCAAGGGTATAAATGGCAAATACCTCTCTTCTAGAAGCTGCTCCAATAAACACATTTAGGGGTCTGAAGATGGTGTAAACTACCAGTGCTAAACTCTGAAAAGCTCAGTTTTTTGGAGTTTAGTACATAGGAGTCAGATCATAGTACCCATTGATAATAATGAGGACTGCGATCTGCATTGCTAATTAGCACTTTACCAAAGATTTCGGTGAAATCTCCTGCTTTGTACCATTAGTACAGGGCCGGATTAAGGTCTGTGGGGGCCCCTGGGCAACAAACATGTGGGGGCCCCTATTAAATGTGACAAACTGGGGGTATGTGCAATGGGGACCTTATGCAGAGCCCCCAGTAGTGTCAGTGCCCACAGTGGTAGTGCCCCCTATGCAATACTCCCATTAGTAGTGCCCCCTGTAGTAATGCCCTCTGTATAAATGCCCCCATTAGTAATACCCCTGTAGTTGTGCCCCAAATAGTAATGCCCTCCAGTAGTAATTGGGCATGTACCCAATAGTAATGCCCTAGTAGTAATGCCCCCTGTATAAATCCCCCAGTAGTAATACCCATGTAGTTGTGCCCCCAATAGTAATGCCCCCAGTAGTCATTACCCATTTAGTAGAGCCCTTTGTAGAAATGCCCCCAGTAGTAATGTCCCTCTATTAGTGCCCCCAATACTAATGCTCAGGACCGGATTAAGGTCTGTGGGGGCCCCTGGGCAACAAACGTGGGGGGCCCTATTAAATGTGACAAACTGGGGGTATGCGCAATGGGGACCTTATTCAGAGCCCCCAGTAGTGTCAGTACCCACAGTAGTAGTACCCCGTATGCAGTGCACCCAGTAGTAGTGCCCCTTATGCAGTGCCCCCTATGCAATACTCCCATTAGTAGTGCCCTCTGTAGTAATGCCCTCTGTATAAATGCCCCCAGTAGTAATACCCCTGTAGTTGTGCCCCAAATAGTAATGCCCCCCAGTAGTAATTGGGCATGTGCCCAATAGTAATACCCTAGTAGTAATGCCCCCTGTATAAATCCCCCAATAGTAATGCCCCCAGTAGTCATTCCCCCTTTAGTAGAGCCCTCTGTAGAAATGCCCCCAGTAGTAATGCCCCTCTATTAGTGCCCCCAATACTAATGCTCCCTCTCTAGTAGAGCCCCCTATAGTAATGCCCCCTGATTAATGCCCTCAGTAGTAATGCCTCCCCCCCGAGTAATGCCCCAGTAGTAATGCTCTCCCCGCCAGTAATGCCCCCAGTAGTAATGCCTCCCCCCTCCCCGAGTAATGCCCCAGGTGTAATGCTCCCCCTCGAGTAATGCCCCCCGCCAGTAATGCCCCCAGTAGGCCGCTTGCAATAAAAAAAAATATAGCTTATACTTACCTTAAGCTAAGCCCCACGTCCGCTGCAGTCCGCTCGGCTGCTCCCCCGACCTATGGCAGAGACATGACGTCTCTGCCATAGTGCTCTGCATGAGCTCAAGCCTCCGACTCCGGCTGCCACTGTGGGGAGGGAGCCGGGCGCCCACTGGTTACAGCGGGCGCCTGGTAAATGGAGCCTCCCTGCGACGCCGGGGGTTAGGTTGGCCGGAGAAGGCGGAACTGGTTCCGTCTCCTCCGGTCCACTTTAACCCAGATGGGTGTGGGGGCCCTTAACGTGTGGGGCCCAGGGACGATCGCCCCTGTCACACCCCCCCCACCCCGTTAATCCGGCCCTGCATTAGTACATAGGAATGATGCATCAAATTATGCAGAAATTATGCAGAAACTGAAGCAGGGAGCAGAATGATAGCATAAACTATCACACTACTTCTAGCTCTTCACTGGGAGAGGCTGTTTTCGGAGCCCATCTCCTGGCAAGAGCATAATGGTAAATCACGTTAAAAAGAAGAGTTATGCCAAAACTGGTATGCAGTCGGGAAACCGGCTGCCTTAATACAGACAGCCAGCTTCCTGGCTGCTTTATCCCGGCGTGGGATAAATGACCGGCGTCTATATCTAGATGACTGTCATTTCCCTGACGCCGGGAGACCGGCATCCTGATTGTAGGGATGCCGGGCGCAGCGAACGGACAGCCGCGGGGGGTAGGGTTAGGTTTAGGGCACCTGGGGGGGCTTAGGCACCCCCACGGGATTAGGCTATGGGAAGGGGGGGTTAGGCACCCCCGGGGGGAGGTTAGGGTTAGGCACTCCCCCGGGGGACTTCGGTGTAGGCAGCGGGGAAGGGGGAGTTAGGGTTAGGCATTTAGAAGGGGATTAGGGTTAGGCACCCCTAAGGAGGGTTAGGGAGTTAGGTTAATTTATACTTACCTTAGGGACGATCGGGATTTCCAGCGCTGTCGGGCTTCCGCTGCCGGGCTCTGCTGATCTGTCGGGCTGCCGCTGCCGGGAATCGAACTGCCAGCCATGCGGCAGACGGGATTCCATACCGATTCCCTAAAACTTACCTTGGTTAACGCCCTTTCTTCAAAGTCCATAGGGTCCACAGGGAGACATTGAGGTGTAGGTGGTACCTGGACGACTGGACAAAGCAAAGCTTTTCAATCCCAGGGTGCTCCGGTCCTTCCCCCTATATCCCGCCCACAGCCTGAGGACACTTCAGTTTTGTTAACAAGCCCGAGGCAGGAGCAGGATAGGAGAGAAGGAAGACTGGTACACTGAAGAATCACACTTTCACACGGAGAAGGAAACAAGTGACCAAGAGAAGAAACCCATAGAAACCAGATGCTTCAGGGTGGGTGCCCTGTGGACCCTATGGACTTTGAAGAAAGAGTTAACCAAGGTAAGTTTTACCATAACTCTCCTTTTCTTCTTCAGGGTCCATAGGGCTCCACAGGGAGACATTGGCCGCCTTGCATAGCTGTTCAGCTGAGGCGCCACGCCGGGCTGCCCACAAGGGACCCACAGAGACTGTAGTCAGGAGGGCCCGTCTGCGTGTAAGCCTGTGAGATAGTCATAGAAATCCACCTGGCCAGAGTCTGTTTGTTAGCTGGCCATCCATTCTTGTGGAATCCAGATAGGACAAAGAGGGAGTCAGATTTCCGGATGGAAGCAGCACGGTCCACATCGATCTTTAGAGCACGGACCACATCCAAAGAGACCTCATCTGTCAAGAGGTAGGGTGAATAAAAGGCCGAAACCACAATTTCCTCATTCAGGTGAAAGCGAGAAACCACCTTGGGAAGGAAGCCTGGGCGTGTTCGAAGGACAGCCCTCTCCTGATGATATATAAAAAAGGGCGAGCGACATGAAAGCGCCCCCTAAATCCGATACCCTACATGCAGATGCTATAGCCAGCAGAAACAGTCTTCGCAGTGAGCCATTTGACATCCACTAATTCCAAGGGTTCGAATGGAGGTTCCTGCAGTGCTTGTAGCACCACTGACAGATCCCATGGAGCCACAGGAGGGATGAAGGGAGGTTGTATTCGTGGAACATGCTGCATGAAGGTGTAAACATCCGGTATAGGAGCAATTCTGCACTGAAACCAGATAGACAAACCAGAGACCTGCACTTTCAGAGATGCTAGATCCAGTCCAGCTTGAAGAAAGGCAAGGATTCTAAAAACCTTAAAGATCTGTGGGTTTCTTGGAGCACACCATTGAAAATATGTATGCCATATTCTGTGGTAAATCCTGGCTGAGGCTGGATTACATGCTTTCAGCATGGTCTGGACCACAGAGCTGGAGAAACCCTTAGCCGTTAGGAGGAATGTCTCAAGAGCCAAGCCATTAAAGACAGACAGACTAGGTCCGGTTGTAGACATGAACCCTGAGACAACAGGTCTACTCGTAGAGGAAGCTGAAGAGTAACGTCTATGGAGAGCCTTTGAGGATCGGAGTACCAGTGATGTCTGGGCCATGTTGGAGCTGTTAACATGACTGTGCCTCCCTCCTGTCTGAACTTTTGAAGCACTCGAAGCAGCGATATTAGAGGGAAGAGATATGCTAAATGGAAGTCCATTTCACCGACAATGCGTCTATGAAGGCCGCATCGGGGTCCTTTGTTCTGGCTCCATAAATTGGAAGTTTGTTGTTGTGTCTGGAGGCCATGAGATTCACCTCCGGAAGACACCATTTGTCCACTAGAAGCTAAAACAATTCTGGATGTAGAGACCATTCTCCTGCATGCACATCGCCACGGCTGAGGAAATCCACCTCCCAATTGAGAATCCCCGGTACGAATACTGCGTTCGGTCCAGGTGAAAATGCGGGACACTTTTGTCTTTGCTGACTGACTTCGAGGGCCCCCTTGGTGATTGAGGTAGGCCACAACCGTGGCATTGTCGGACTGTACTTGTAATGGCCTGTTTTTCAGAATATTCTGAGCCAGAGTGAGAGCTCTGTAGATGGCTCAAAATTCCAGGATGTTGATTGGAAACACTGCCTCGACTGGTGACCATCGGCGCTGGAAGGAGTGATGGCCGGTTACTGTGCCCCACCCTTAGAGGCTTGCGTCTGGGGTAGGAGAGCCCAGTCCAGGATCTAAAAGGAACGACCCTGGTTCAAATGAGAAGTGTGTAGCCACCAGGCTAGGGATAGGCGAACCTCTGGGGGGAGGCTCATCGTCTGGGATTGAGTAGATGGGGTAGCTCGTTCCACCTGGAGAGGATCAAGTGTTGGAGGGACCCGGAGTGAAACTGGGCAAACTCCACCATGTCAAAGGTGGACACCATTGATTCCAAGTCCTGCATTGCAGAGTTAATCGACACTCTGCGATTGTGAAGCAGTCTGCATAGTCTGTGCTGTAGTGCTGAAGTCTTGTCCGCCGTCAGGAAGATTCTCTGAACTCGAGAGTCCAGGAGGGCTCCAAAATGTACCATCCTTTGAGAGGGTGTCAGGGAAGACTTTTTCCAGTTGATCAGTCAAACGTGAATTTGTAGAAAGGCAATGGTTACCTGCAGATGGCTGTGAAGAGTCTCTGGGGAGCTTGTCAACAGCAAGAGATTGTCTAAGTACGGGAGCATTCTGATCCCTTGACGACGAAGAGAGGCTGCCATAACTGCCATGATCTTGGTAAAGACCCGAGGGGCCGTTGAGAAGCCAAATGGCAGAGCCTGGAATTGGTAATGTTGCTGCAGAGTAGCAAATTGGAGATATTGTTGATGAGAAGGTACGTGTAGGTAAGCATCTTGAATGTCTAGGGATACCATAAAATCTCCAGGCTCCATAGAACGGAGGGTTAATAGAACGGAGGGTTTCCATACGAAACCTGGGCACCCTGATAAACTTGTTCAGAGACTTGAGGTTGAGGATAGGCCGATGAGAACCATTGGGCTTCTGAACTAAGAAAGCGGTAGAATAGCCCTTTCCCTGACATGAGGCGGGGACCCAAATTATTACTCCTGACCTCAGTAAGGACTGAATAGCTTTTTGGAGCAGCAGGGCCTTGAGTCCCATGGAGGTCCTGTGCAAAAGAACTGTTAGGGGGGGGTCGCCTCAGGAAGGGGAGGGTGTATCCATGGGAGACCACTTCTCTTACGTGGTTTGATGCAAAACCTGGGTAAACTGAAGAAGTCGGCCTCCCACCCTGGGAGAGGCCCGCCCCCTCAGGCTGCAGGCTTGTCCTCAGACTTAGCAGGTGGAATAGCAGCCCAGGCTTGTTTGGCCCTAGGCTTGGAGGCCCTGGCTGATGTCTGTTGTTGTGGAAAGGACTGACCCTTGGCTTTGCCTCGAGGGCGAAAGGACTGAAAGGATGACGTCCGTGGCTTTGTATTATATGCAGAGGGCAGGAACACCATCTTGTTAGTCACCAAAGTAGTCACAATTGTATCCAATTCTGGACCAAATAGGATGTCTCCTGCATAAGGCAGAGACTCTAGAGCATGGGCTTGAGTCTTAATCTGCTTTCCAGGAACTTAGCCAAAGAATACGGCAGGCCACTACCGAAGTGGCAAATATCCTGGAGGCCAGGAAAGCTGTATCCATAGCTGCTTCACCGAAGTAGGAGGCTGCATCTCTAATGTCAGATATGTTGGACAGCTTGAAGCATCAGGGGGAAAAGTCTCAAAGGCCTCTGCCCAACTCCCAATGGATTTTGCCACCTAGGCCATAGCCCTGGCAGGACCAGTAATAGCTCCTGTAAGAGCGTATATAGATTTATGACAACCTTCTATACGTCTATCTGTGGTCTCCTCTAAGGAGGTTGCAGTATGAATTGGCAAGGTGGCATTTTTAACCAGACATGTAACATGAGAATCCACCATTGGGGGAAGTTCCCATTTAGTACAATCAGTAGCTGGAAGCGAGTAAAAGGAACTGAACAGTTTTGGAATTTGAAACCTTTTACCGGGCATATTCCAAGCTTCACTCATGTGATCAGATAGCTGGTCAGAGTGAGGAAACTCTGGTAAAAACAACCTTTTGTCGCTTAAAAAGCGCATGTTTTTTGTTAGGAGCGGGTTCATACTCTTCTATTTGTAGAAGTTTTAACAGCTCTCACAAGAGCAGGTATATTTAGTTTAGAGGGTGGCTCCCCTTCTCCTGAGATGGAGTCAGAGAGATCTGCGTCTTCTGCCTCCCCAGATGATATCTCAGAATCAGATAACTGTGTGAATTGGGAGGATATCATAGTACGTATTGGGCGGTATTCAATTAGTTTCGCACCCGCGGAAAAGTTTTGCATGCCTGACTTTTCGCCTACATTGCATAATTTAGCCGTGGAAACTTATCGTGCGCATCCCTGCTATTTGACCTATTCAATTCCAAAGGACGCGAAAACGGCGACACGCAAAGTCAAAACAGGTGAAAAGTGGTGTCAGAATCGGGGAAATCAGCTTGAACCCCCCAAAAGATGCAGATATATTGAGGATTAATGTAATAGTGCCCAAATAAAACTGTTCGCGGTACTTAAGTTGGTACAATAGTCTCTAATTAGCGTCTTTGCACAAGTGGTGAATGGCATAAAGCAGTTTTTTTTGGTGAAAATAAGTAGTCCTGTCAAATTTGGGGTACCTGAAAATGGGTGCAAGCATCTTTTAATGTTTGCAAAGTTTTAATGAAAGTGAAATTCCACCCCCATAAAAGCACCTGCAACCCCAAAAACAATTGAGCCCTTATTAGAGCACCCCCAGAACCTTATTTCACTAGTTTTTGAATTTGCTACTCCACTTTGTGCTTTTTCACCCCCAAATTCAAAGTACTTATGGGGGGTAAGTTTTTTTTAATTTAGGAATTTTTGGATGCAGTTGTCCATTGGGGGGCTGTCCCAAGGGTTCCGAGTGGTTTCCCCCCCAAAAAAAATTTTTGCACTTCTTTTCAACTACTATTCAGAGGCGAATCTTTTTCACCTATTACATTGCATTGATTTTCCACGTACGCGAAAAGCGGATAGAATTGAATACGCCGATAAGTTTCAGACAGGCAAAGAGGCAACTGGCAAAACTTTTTTGCATATCTTGGCTTTTTGCGTCTAATTGAATATGGCCCTTAGTAGGTAAAGGTTTATCTTTTTGCAGCATTTGCTGAAAAACCGTGGAGGTATTAGCTAAAGTCCTGATACCTGAGGTAGACAGTACGCCTATCCATGGGGGAGGCAAAGGATTTGCAGAGGGTACCTGCTGTGGCCATCCCATAGGTGGAGCTACCACGGGGTCTGCTACTTGGTTCACAAGTTTTGCCAGCATTTGTGAAAAGGCAGCCCAGGGTGGGTTCTGAGGTAGAGGCACCGGGGCTGATGAACCTGGGGCTGTGTAACAATACAGAGACCCATCCTGAATGAGGTCATCTGTGGCTAAGCCCACACAGCAGGATGTACAAGCTATTAGAGTAGGAGCAGCAGCATCAGGCTGCTTGTTATGCTTTCCTGTGCC
Organism: Taudactylus pleione; assembly: GCA_031769625.1. NCBI lineage: Eukaryota > Metazoa > Chordata > Amphibia > Anura > Myobatrachidae > Taudactylus > Taudactylus pleione. Next base: position 4,499,778 of record JAUIMM010000154.1, on the reverse strand, counting down.
AGACATAGTCACAAGAATACAATACACAGTATGATACAGTGCAATGAACACCTTGCAGTATAATATGGCACAATAGTGTGCAACCACACTATATAGTATGTGATAGTCCTCACACTTAAATAGCAGATGTGAGGTACAATGAACCCCCAATACCCTAGTATGTCAGGGTATAGTAGAAAAAAAAAAAGGGCCAGGGATAACCTGACAGTATAGAAAATAGAGATTAGCACTAGCACAAACGCAGAAAAAAACATTACATGTCTGCAATGGGCACTGAAATAAACTACACAGACCACAGTGGCTGGTAGGATATAGCACTGTATAACCTGGCCCTTGGGAGAGGTAAACAGGGAGACTGGAACCAGCATTTCCCAGAGACCTGCTTGCCTAAAATGGCTGCCAAGCATCTCTGAAGGGGTGGAGGAGTAACTCAGGGAACACCAAGACCACAGTGGAATGGCACCCAGAGCTGGGGGAGGAGTTGCAGGGAGGGCACCTTATCACATGGCCTTTACTATATGCCTCTGCACCAGTATCATTATGGTGTAGTGGACAAGCCAGTGTTCTCATCAGGACTTTCAGTCTATCTCCCGACACCGGAGGAAAGACTGCACTAAGACGGCTTACGTGTACCCTGGATTCCAGGAAGCAGTCTGGTAAGCCTGCTAGCTAGTCCCCCTCGGAGTACCTAGCACAGGCTTGGCCTCACAGCTCCAGAGGGTTGATGGGGCGGCAGCAGACACATCCGGAGGACAGTCTGGTGCTGCTCGGAAGTTTGTTAAAAAAAAATTAAAGCTTGGGCTATTTAATGCAGTCCTCCATTATAATGTTGGTCCAGCTCCTGCCAGACACCAACAAAACTGAAGTGCCCTCAGGCTGTGGGTGGGGTATAGGAGGAAGGACCAGAGAATCCTGGGATTGAAAAGCTTTGCTGTTCGGTCCCCCATGTCTCCCTGTGGAGCCCTATAGACCCTGAAGCAATATTAATTCTCACAATTCAAACTTACACAATATTGATCACATCTGCATTAAAAATGCAGATTGTGATGAATATGCCCTCTAATATAAAGATTAATACAAAATGTTTTGCATCAATAGTTTAAGTTAATAATGTACTAATAATTGCAGAACTGCCATGGTCATCAAGTATCCATATTGCAGGGGATATTTTAATTTTTAATGAAAATATCCCCACTATGTACAAAGGGGAACTCAGGGATAGCGGTTGTGGTGACTAATATACAATTTGCCGGGGATCTAACTCGCAAGGATAAATCTTTCATGTTTGTGCAAAACTTCTCCTGTGGAAGCAGAGGAGGCTGCGAAAGATCGAAAGTTCTCTCCTGCACCTGGAGCCTCCATAGGCTTAAAACAGTTTACACCATCTGAAGATGCTGTAAACTCCTGGGGCCAACCTCTAAAAAGCTTTGCTTTTTGGAGTTTGGTGCATAGGGGTCATATGGTCCACATTGATAATGGCAACTGATCTGCAGTACTAATTAGCACTCAGAGATTTGTGAAATCTCCTGCATTGTACCATTAGTACATTGCTACTAAAAAAAACAGCTTGATACATAGGCCCCTAATAGAAAAGTAGGCTATGTGGTCTAGCCCATTTGTGACTAATTGGCAGGAAAGAACTAAAATGTTGAATATTTCTTTATTTCCTACCAGGCATGGTCCTCTAGATCAGGGGTTCAAACATTTATTTTTGGTAAATACCATATAGCAACCAAGGAGTAGGTCAAGTACCACTTTGCAGAAGTGTGGTACAAAGACATCCTGAATGTTGACAGTTGGCATAACATTTTTCTATTGTTCAAGCCGATATTCTGAATGTCAACATAATGACTACCCTTTGCAGAAGGTATGAATTTTTACATGTAAACAGTTTGGACATTCATTACATGTAGCGCACTCTGCCCCTGCACTTACCTTAAATCCTGTGTCTTCACACTGCCCCATCCTATTCAGTTTAAAACAAGGAAGTGAACTTTAGTTCAGTTGCTGTCTGAGCACAGTGGGGGTAGCTGTCTTGACTTCTCTAGTATTCCCACTAGGCTGTTTTAGCAGAGCACAACACCCTGCCCAATTTTAAAGGGGAAAATGCACCCTGCTCTTTTAGCAACACCCCGCTAAAACAGCCTGCCCTATATCTTCCCCACCCGCAGGCCCCAGTGTACCGCAGGTGTAAAAAGTTAAGTGAACGTTCACCGCCAGGTGAATAGATGCCATGCGCATGCACACAGCACCTGTTCACCATGAGAGGAGAACTTGGGGGAAGCCCAACACCTCCGGAAGTGGTGGGCACACCCCAAAGTGTTAATTATTGAGGGTGTGTCATAGCCCCCTTTTCGGGAGCACGCACTCGCATAGTGCCCTGCCCGCAGTCTAGCGGGAACACTAATCTCCTCTGATCTCTTTATCGATCCAGGAAGACTTACCCTCATTCACAAATTACTGTGTGCGCAGCATCAGCCTGACCTCTCAGCTTTGTGCAGAGGAGGTCACGTAAAGTGGAAGTCTGCTGAGCCTGTCAGGTCAGGAACAGTCAACTGGGGTCACAAAGTTCTGAGCTGGTGGCACAGTAGTGGCCTTCAGGTTAGTAAGAATGTACCCTTCCCACAAACAACAAAAACCTCCAACACCCTCACGCGGCAGCCGGGGTAAAATGTCCAGAGTATAATAGATAAAGTTAAAAAATAAATATAGCTTAGGGAAAAAGGTAACTAATCAGACTGACCAAAATATCTAATTGTGGATACATAAACCTCCATTATGTATTTGAAAAGTAAATGTTAGCAGATTGACAAAACAATGCATGTCAGATGAGCACATACTGGAGGTGGAGGACGTTTTATTGAACTTGCACAAGGCAGTACTCTATACACACACATAATAAGGTGCAGGGATTTATTTCTTGCTGGACTCCTCTTCCTTGGAGAGGGTCTTGATAATCTCCTCTTTCTTGGCTTGGAGTCTCTCCTCACGACGCTTCCTTGCCTCCTTTGTCTTGGATCTGCGAGCTTCTGCCTGGTCACTACAGAGAGAGAGGGGGATATTATATAATTGCCGTACCATTATTTCATTGAGCACATAAAATGCCTTAAAAGATACTTTTCTGATGGCACAAGGAACAAAATTAAGCAAGTTTTCAGATGCAGTCTAGAGACCATCATCATTTTCCAATAATTAAATCTGCTTATCTAGTCTGATTCCAACACCACATGCTAATGAAAGGATCACTGCAACTATCTGATGGATTCAGAATCACTGAATCAAAGGGTTGTTATATTGCTGTATATTATACGGATGTCAGAAAATACAGTCAGTATGTGTGAGTGTCAATTATGAATGAAGACTTTACTGTGTGGAAAGGACCTTTAGTTAAGTAGACAAATGTTTTAATGCTCTCATTTAAAGCAAATTTACATAAGTGTGAATCTCCAATGTAAATATTACATAAAATATAATATATTTGTAAATGGCCTACAAGACAAATTGTTGAAGGTTCTGGTACTGTAATTTTCCAGTTGCTCCTAATTTCCACCATTTCATTCCAAGCACTCCAGTCAGTGAATTTATAATTGAGACTAAACACCCACTTCCCCCTAAAGACACTACAATCTCAGACAGGTTAGCCAAAGGTGGGTACTTACGCCAAGAGCTTCTTACGAGCTTTATCAGCCTTCAGTTTGTGGATGTGCTCCATGAGAATACGCTTGTTCTTAAACACATTACCCTTAACCTTCAGATACAGACTGTGGTACCTAATACAACAAGAAAGGAAGTTATGAAGAGCAGCTATTGGACATTGCATCGTTTTCACTGTCTCAACTGCGCATTATCTAATACGCCCATATATATTATGCACCAAATGAATAGCAATTACGGTAGCTCAGACACGTCCTCATGAGATATGAATATAGGTACATAAACAGCATCATATTCCCATATAGGCTTGGCAAGATTCCAAATTTAAAGGGTTCCACACGCTAAGCTACATGGATGCAGCACTTATAATCTTGGCAATGAAGGTGTTAAATTTTATAAGACAAATTTTCAAGAGACCCCAACCATTTTTTTTTCCCACTTTAGTAGAGAGAATTTATCTTTCAGGACAGATACTGTAGGACTTTGTGAGATTTGATTATAAAGAACACCCAATGTGATAAAGCATGTAGAAATTAACTTTGGTAAAAGATACATCAGAGAAACGCACTTACTAGATGCAGCCCATCACTGGTAACCAAAAGGGCATATGATAACTAGCATGCTATGTGGGAGTCTTCCAGCTGACTGAAGCTGTGGCAGAGTGTTGGACAAACTAGGACAATAAAAGCCTCAATATTTACAGGTGTTCAGCGCCAGAGTTACCCCTTAGCTTCAGCTGCATTTCATTAAAGATTATAAATACCTAGAGGGATATGAATCACCACAGTGGGATAGGGCTGTTCTTACAAGCACTCAGGGCAAAGTTGAGTGTGAATGGCCTCTGCAATCACAGTTTTATTTAAACATAGTAATATAGGAGCCCAAGAAGGCATAGAGGAAATTCAAATAGACCCAATCATTTTTTCTGGCAAATAAAACAGGATTTTAACGCATGAATTGCATTTCTGCAATCCAGTTTCAGTCGCCCAGGGAAATACACTGTATACAATCGGGAAGTCGGCTGCCTTAATACCAGCAGCCGGCTTCCCGAATGTCATATCCTGGCGAGGGTGAAATGCTGGGCATCTAGATGTAGACGCCTGAAATTTCCCCGATGCCGGGCGCCACGAGCGGACAGCCCTGGGGGACTTAGGGTTAGACACCCCTAAAGAGGGTTAGGTTAGTCAATACTTACCCATCGACGATCGGGATTTCCAGCGCTGTCGGGAACTCTGCTTTGGTTGGCCGGGAAGCGAACCCCCCCCCCCCCCCCCCAACTGGAAGCCTCTGGCCAAGGAGTTCACAGCTCCCCCTTCAGCACTGCGGCAAATAGTTTTGGTTTTTTTAAAGTGAGGCATGGCCACGCCTCCCACGCCTTTGAAAAGTGCCAGCTTCGGGGCTAATTGAATTAGCTCAGGGTATTAATTAGCTGGCAGTAAAGTACAGCAGCTAATTAAATTCCAATAGTATTTTAAAATTGAGAAAACCTAACACATTAAGGGCCAGATTCTGAATTGAGCAACATCGGACGCAATGGAGCGATGTTTTTCATCTATGCATGTGTCTGAGTCACACTCCTCATGCATCCCCATTTTGCACAGAGTCACAGTACAGATTTGGAAGCATGGTAGCAGAAATGTGAAGGGCATTCCTGGACAGTGACTGGGAGGTAACGGGGAGTGGCTTAAGAGACATTTTGCGTATGAGTGTCAGGGGAGTGTTACGGAAAGCAGTTGCATGCAAAGACACTGAGCCACCCACATAGGAAGCCATACTCGGACAGTGGGTCTCTCACTCTTTGCATACTTAGACGCATGGATCTATACCAGGGAAGTAGCTGTAGCAGCATTAGCATAAAGACGCAGACGCATCTGTGACAAATCCATTTGGGGTCCTTTGATTTTTAAACCTAGATGGGGCAAGTCATCTTGGCATTAGACTCTAATCTATGGATTTGTTTTTGGTTCTATGTAGTGTGTGTCACTGTCTGGTGATCAGACATTAACTACTATGGGAGAATAACAAAACTTTGGCCATTAGTGCAGGTTAAGGTGTCTGGTGATTAGACAACTAATGGGCCACTTTGTGTGAAGCAAACTGCCCCTTTCAAATACTGACTATCTTGAATTACTGGGAAACAGGATGGGGGAGATGTTCCTCCAATCCCTGTACTTCCCTAGCTTTCTGATAGGGGGTTATGGTCTGGCTATCACCAGGCAGTCTCTTCTATGGGGGCACCTAGGTTGAAGGAGGGCTCTCTTTCAAACCAGAATGCCTTCAGTCCTGAAAGTGCCAGGATAGGGAGCTGCACCCTAATGTTATCGAAGAAAAAACAAGTCTCTGCAGGAAAAAAAAAAATATGACCCCAAAAGACAGGACCATAAGAATGAGATGTAGAGGAGAAAACATTCTCTAACAAGATCTTCTAGGATTGCAATAACAAAAACAGCGTAAAGAAAGGACATCGAGTGGCAATGAGTAAAAAAAAAAAAAATTATAGAGTACAAATAAGAGATATAACTTACCCTTGTTATCTCTATTTCTACGAAGTCCATAGGGTTCCACAGGATACCTTGGGGGTATAGGCGATGCGGCAGCAGCATCGGGCACCACAGAGTTAAAACTTTAGCCTCCCAGGATGCACTGGGGTCCCTACTTTATACCCCGCCCCCCAGCCAAGGCCATCAGTTTTGTAACAAGCCATAGGCGGAGGAGGAGAACAAAGAAGAAAGTCTGGAACACAGAAGAAACACCTTCTCACTAGTAGGAGACGGAAAAACCAGTGACCAGATTAAAGCCCATCTGCAGTACAGGTGCGACAGGGCGGTAGTCCTGTGGAACCCTATGGACTTCGTAGAAATAGAGATAACAAGGGTAAGTTCTTACCATATCTCTTATTTTCTACTTTAGAGTCCATAGGGTATCCACAGGATACCTTGGGGATGTCCCAAAGCAGTATCCTTTTAAGGGAGGGTACTGTGCTGGAAGAAGAATCTGCCACCCGAAGGAAGCATCCTGAGAGGCGAAGGCAGGAAATGCATAATACCTGACTAAGGTATGGACAGAAGACCACGTGGCTGCCCTGCAAAGCTGAACAGCTGAGGCACCACGGCGAACTGCCCACGAAGGACCCACGGACCAAGTAGAGTGAGGATTTAGAGAGGTTGGTCTAAGAAGGCCCTTATGAATGTAAGCCTGAGAAATGGCCATGCGAATCAATCCTGCCAAAAATTGTTTAGTGGCAGGTCAACCTTTCTTATGGAAACCATAGAGGACAAAGAAGGGAGTCAGATTTCCAAAAGGAACTGGTATGGTCAACGTAAATCCTCATAGCACGTACCACATCCAGAGAGGCCTCACCAGCAGAGAGGACTGAGGAATTAAAGGCCGGTACTAGGATTTCCTAATTAAATGTAGAAACTAGATATCACCTTAGGTAGAAAACCAGGGTGAGTGCGAAGCCCCGCCCTGTCTATGAAAATTCAGAAAGGGAGGACGAGAGAACCCCCAAATCTGACACCCTTCTGGTCGAAGTAATGGACAGAAGAAACAGTCTTAGCTGTAAGCCATTTGAAAGCCACTGAGCCCAGAGGTTTCAATGGCAGTCCTTGGAGAGCCCTCAGGACCACAGCCAAATTCCAAGGAGCCACTGGCGGGACAAAGGGAGGCTGAATACGAAGTGCACCTTGCATCAAGGTGTGGACATTAGGAAGCGTAGCGATCCTACACTGAAACTAGACTGACAGGGCAGAAAGTTGCACCTTCAGTGAAGCAAGGCGAAGACCGTGATCTAAGCCCGTTTGTAGGAAAGCCAAAACCCTGGATATCCTAAGGACCTGAGAATCAGAACCTCTAGGACGACACCATTTAAAGAAAGTATGCCGCACCCGGTGGTACATCCCTGCAGAAGTAGGTTTCCGAGCTATGAGCATGGTGTTAACAGAGCTGGAAAAACCCCTGGACCTTAAGAGGGCTGACTTAACAGCCATGTGGGCCCGTATGCAGAGGCAACAATGTCGGGGTGTCAACTGAGAAACCCCGGAGATCTGAGAACCAGTGCCGTCTAGCCCACGCTGGAGCTATGAGCAGAAGCGTGTCATTTGCGAGTAATTCGAGGAAGAAGGGAAAACGGAGGGAACAGATACGCAAACCTGAAGGTCCACCTTACTCACAGCGCGTCCACCAGAAGAGCCCCTTCGTCTTCTGTGATTGAACCGTACACAGGCAGCTTGTTGTTGTGTCGGGAGGACATGAGGTCTTTTTCTGGAGAGAAACAAAAAAAACATTTATTCACCAGTTGGTGAAATACTTCCTGGTGAAGAGACCATTCCCCTGGATGCACGTCCTGACGGCTGAGAAAGTCTGCACCCCATTTGAGGCCTCCTGGCATGAACATTGCCAAATTATGGCAGGGAGATTGGCCTCTGCCCAAGGTAGAATGTGGGCCACTTCCGTCAGAACTGCCTGACTTCAGTTTCCCCCTGGGCGGTCTATGTAAGCCACCGTGATGGCGTCGTCTGACTGTACCTGCACGGACTGTCCGTGGAGGACATGTTTTATCTGCTGGAGAATTTTGAATACTGGCCAAAGTTCCAAGGGATTTATTGGAAATGCAGATTCTGTTGGCGTCCACCATCCCTGAACGAAGTGTGGACCCGTCACTGCTTCCCAGCCCTGGGGACTGGCGCCCATCATTAGAAGGACCCAGTCCGCAGTTGAAAAGGGGCGCACCATGTCTGGGGAGCAGTTAGTAGCCACCAGGCTAGAGACAGACGGACCACTGGGGAAAGCACAAACGTCTGTGTTTTTAACTTTTACCCGATTGGGCATCCCATTCTATCTATCTGCAGCAGAGGTCTGGAGTGGAACTGGGAATATTCCACCATGTCGAACATCGATACCATGGAACCCAGTAACCGCATTGTTGAGTGCACAGACACTTGTCGGCTGCGAAGGCAACGTCTGTAACTTAGAGATATCGTCCTTTGTCAAAAAGATCCCCTGGTGTTGAAAGACTAACAGGGCTCCGAAATGGAGCATCCTCAGTAAGGGGACCCAGGGAGGACTTCTCTCAGTTTATCAGCTAGCCATAATTGTGCAGCACAGATGTTAGGTGCAGATGGCGCTGAAGGATTTCTGGAGACCCTGCTAACATGAGGTAGTCCAGATAGGACAACAGGCGGACCCCCTGCATTCGAAGGTGGGCTGCCATAACCGCCATGAGTATGGTAAATACTCGAGGCGCAGTGGCCAGAGTAAAGGGCAGTGCCTGAAACAGGAAATGGCGGCTTAACATCGCAAACCCGAGGAATTGCTGTTGCGCCAAGATAATAGGTATATGAAGGTAGGCTTCATAAGTGTCCAGAGACACTCTAGGTCCCATTGCCAATATAATGGAACAGAGGGTCTGTATCCTTAACCGAAGAACCTCAAGACTTGTCTAGGCACCTGAGGTTTTGGCCGGTAAAACCCATTGGGTTCGTGTACCAGAAAGATAATCGAGTAATATCCCGTTCCCTGTTGGGATAATGGAACAGGTACTATAACTCCACCCCGGAGCATAGAGTGCAGCTCTTCTGGAGTTCCATGGCCTTAACAGATGGAAGACCTGTAGTGAAAAACCGGCTGGGATGCCTACGCCGAAATGAGAGGGCGTACCCCAGAGAGACCACTTCTTTGACCCAAGTGTCCACGGAAGTCAGATACCAGCACTGGGCAAAGTGAAGAAGCCAGCCTCCCACTTTGGCATCCGCTTTCCAAGAACGCAACCCTAGGGTGCGGCGAACTGCCATGGCTGGCAAGGAGATTCTGGAAACGGCTGCCTCATTAATATACGTGGCTGAGTCTTTGGGATTGCCTACCAACTTCGCCAGTTCAGGCGACGAGTCAGAGTCCAGAGACAATTACAAATTATCAGCCCAGCGCTCCATGGCTGTGGATACCTAGCCCACGGCCACAGCCGTCTGGACGCCCCTCCAGCAAGGGAATAACTGGATTTTAGGCATATTTCCACCTAATGATCCGTGGCATGCTTGAAGGAGGCATGGAGGGCATGGTAACGTAGTACTCCACACTAGGCGTGTAACATGAGAATCCACTGCGGAGGAGTCTATTTAGTTTTGGCCACGGGGGGGTTGCCAATAACCAAGACCGCACGGACTGCCCATATAAGGTTTGGCATATATGTTTTTGACTTAAGACTTCTGGTCTGAAAGGTCAAAAATTGTCACCGTCATCAAATGTCATGACATCACCATCATGCAGAACATTTGAGACACTACAGACCGCTTAGACTGCAATGATGGCTCCCCCGTAACACGGCCGATAGGTTCTGTACCGAATTGGGCCGTGAACCCACACAGGCAGGCTCATGCGAGACATAGGTGGGTGAGAGCAGGTGAGACTGGGAGCCACACAGCGTCCTGGGAAACCCCTATATGGGTGAGGAACCAACCGCCGTGATAACCCCTATGGGGCAACGCAGGGGGTGTGGCCAGTTAACCCAAGCCCAACAAGGCCAGGGTGTTCCTGTACAGGCGCAGACACAGTAACTGGGCGTGATATTAGAAACCACGCCCTGCATAAACTCCCAGTGTTACAATACCCTCCGCTATTAGTACATTAATCATAAAATGGCCGCCGAGGAGCAGAGAGGAGGCGGGCCCCGGGGGAGGAACGCTGAACACAGCCCGCCAGACCGCTGTGGAGAGGCACTGTGCAGCGGGGGAGACGCCGGCTGTTAACAGGGAAGGCGCACTCCCCTGGCATGCATTTAACCCCAGGGACGCCGGACGTTTTCCGCTCGCTGTCCCTGGAGCGCAGGTTAATACCTGGCTCCACTCGCAAGCCAGTCCCCAGGGAGCCCCCTGCCTGGGGACTGAGGACTCTGTCTTTCGGCGGGTCCCCTCCGCGGGACCCGCCGCTTACCTGGTCCCCTTAGATCCGGCTACAGTCCGGGACCACCGCTAGCCGTGACCCCAGACCCCCACCAGCATCCCCAGATCGGTACCGGCGGGGTGAAGGAGCGACAGCATGGACGTCTGAAGAGACTGTCCATGCTGTACTGCTCTAGATGTGCAGCCACAGCTGCTTTTGAAAGTCTTCAGGGGCTGTAACAGCCCCACTCTGCTACATGTGCTCTGACTCCTGGCCGGGGACTGACAAAACTGATGGCCTTGGCTGGGGGGCAGGGTATAGAGTAGGGACCCCAGTGCATCCTGGGAGGCTAAAGTTTTAACTCTGTGGTGCCCAATGCTGCTGCAGCATCGCCTATACCCCCAAGGTCTCCTGTGGAACCCTATGGACCCTAAAGTAGAAATGTACCTTTATTTTGACATCCACTGGGGGACACTGGATACAATATGTACATTTCAGTTTTCCTAAGTAAGAGTACACTCAGCTGGTCTCAATCTTCCTATTCATACTGTCAAGACAGAGCCTCAACTTTCAGATTGGGTACACAATACTATCCTGGATCGTGGCTGACTGATGCAACAATATATTGGTCGCCCGTACACAGAACGATATAGCGCACAAACGTGTGATACACCATTCAGTGGCCGCATCTAGGAGCATGCCTTCATATAGTCACATCTGCTGTGCAGAACACCAGATGTGACTAAGTCACTGTTGTGTCGTGGGAATCGTGGATACACATAAGACGATGTGCCCAATACATCATTCTGATCAGTGTCAAAACGATATATTGTCTAATGTGTACCCTGCCTAATGCTGGCTACACATCAGAATAACATGTATCCCAGCTGACCTAACGCAATAACTGGCGCCATGCACGATCCATGACCACGCAATATACCCTTCCATCCCACATTCACTTGCATGCAGTCAGCGTGATCGGCCCATCTGACATGCAGCACATGCTAACGCACGTGAACGCGCAATTGAGGGATCATGCTGAGCGATAGGGACTATATATCGCTCCGATCTGCATCAGAACAATATATTGTCCTATACATTGCCTGATGTGTACCCAGCCTAAGAATAACAGGGGTCTATTAGTCACATTATGGGTATGTCTAACCCAGACAGTGACTAACACTGAACATATCCTCATTTGAATGTTCCAGGTCTCATGTAAGCTGTAGATTCCAATTAGGTCAGGTCTGAGAACTGTTCAGCACAACTGACTTTTTGCCTTCTTGAAGATCTACAACATGCTGGGTTGCTTGCATTAAGCCCTTACTCCTTGCTGTCCATACAAATCTTCGACAGAACCCCCCCCCCCCCCCCCCCAAAAAAAAAGGTGCATGCCACAAACCTATTGGAGGAGCTCCAAATTAATAATTTTGACATCCAATTCACAAGCTGCAGCTCCTTATGGCCCACTAGGTAATATAGAGTGACGTCTGACAATTTAAACCATATCACTGATATCCCTGGACGTATTTTGCTTAATCAGATCCAATGGGAATTACAAGAGCTGCACAGCATAACAGACACTGTTCAGAACAAGATACAGTGCATAAAGCCATGCTGACTACAGACTGCAAAACTTTCAGAGCTGTGGTCTACTGTTGTGTATTTTTCCCCACCAGGGCTCAACACTAAGATGGCCACCACTACCTGCAGTGACAGAGACTGATCTTCCCCACAGAGGTGGTCACACGATAAAGAAATGGTAATCATCATGAGTAGAGTGAAAGGGGCTTAATCTATTGCAGGTAAAGTTAAAGTGACCAAGCACTTGTCATCACACTCTACAGGAGCATAGGTTATTAATCTTGGCCTACTTGGAGACTACTTAAGATCCAACTTTGAGCACTCCGCTCGGAGGACAACAGCCTTGAGCACAGTAGCTTCCAGCTTATCTGGGTCCTGGACAGTGGCAGTGCTCCAGGTGACCATGTAAGTAGCTCCTGCTAACATTCTTCTTTGATAGCCTGGTGCCCAGCCATTAGCTGGCACTTAACTATTGAAATGTGAGCCTCACAATCTTTAACAGGCTACCTGGTGGCCTTTGCCCGCATCAAATGCACAAATGCAGCCAAAACATTGTACAGCTATAAATAGAAAACTGTTTAATTCAGTTAATGCTTCTTAGGTCAAAACACTTTTAAACTGAAAGACCATGTTCGCGTGCATCTCTAGCCCCCTCAGTCACTCTGGCAGTCACATTTCTGATACCATGCACTTCAATTGCTACAGCACTTTTATACATACACTTTGTAACTTCATGCACCGTACGAGGTAAGGAATTTTTATTCATGTGCAGTCAAATAAAAAAATAATCAGCTCAACTATGAACAGCTCTGTACAAAATTGAGGGAATGGAAATTAAAAAAGGACTTCGATATACAGTTTACACCAAGAAGAGTAGCAGCTGCAATGGCAATTAAAATCATGGGAAATATGAAAATAATATCACTATCACAGCGATCCCCATTTACACCACATCTTGAACATGAGGTAGTTTTAAGCATCTCAAAGCACACTAACAGTCCAGGTTTCAAGGATAGCCATACTTGAGCACAGGTGTCTTAATTAGTATTAGTTATTTTGATTTAACCATCTGTGCTCAAGCATGGATATCACTAAAACCTGGACTGTTTGTGTGCCTCGAGGGCAGAGGTTGGGAAAACACAGCTTTTGGCTTTTCAGAGCTGGGCAATTTAAGGGATTCTGAATAAAAACTAGATTTTATGAAAGGTTACATTTACCAACTTGTTCTTTTTTCAACATTTACACCTGTAACAGAGTATTCCTGAAGATGCATCAATAGCACAGTATTTTTTTTTAAATATAGGCTTTCAAACCAAAAGTAGTATTCTTATTTCAGTCTCATGCTCAATGGATTAAAAGGCAATTTACTGCCATCACTGAAGTTCTTACATGTGCCTGTCGATCTTCTTTGACTCACGGTAACGACGGAGCAGACGACGAAGAATTCTCATCCTCCTCATCCATGACAGCTTCTCAGGCATACGAGCATTAGCAGTACCCTTTCTCTTACCTGCACGGAAATGCAGAGAGCTCCATCATAAAGTTTTCAATTATAAATCAGTAAGGAATACAAACAGCCTAGGATATGCGCAACTGACACGGTAATCCCTCAGACAGGGCCTTTTCCTTCATTTTCTCTTCCTAGCACTTTTGGAGTCACTAGGCATTTGTTGCAGTCTCTATTTCTTCCCACTGGTGACTCTGATCCTGGCTGACTTAGGAGTGTGGGAGGACAGAACAGGGAGGTTGGAGGAAATCAGTTTACACAAGATAATTTGAGCACTAATCTATACTGCATTATACCCCATTATGATTTCTCTCAAGCAGACCAGGTGTAGGTTATGATAAAGTGGATAAATACATTCGAGAGGTTGTCAATGAGAAAAATGGCACACTATTGATGACTGTGGTACACAGTAGGTGGTCCTTTTTCAGTTAGCTGCAAGAAAGCACTTGGCTGCATTTCAATATATAACCAATTAGTTTTGGTGGGTTCTTGGGGAGGTGAGGTTAGAGGGAATATGAAGGTCAACCTTACCAAATAAGGAATAGCCTCGGGACAGTTCCACTATCAGCTTCAAATGTTGCAATATCATTCCACCCAACATGACTTAAGTGGAACACCAAACATTTCCACATGTAACTTGAGGCTATTCTACACGAACAGCAAAGATTTAAGTCAGCAATGCTTTGTCATGTGCCCAAACTTACCGATGCCCATATGTCTTCCCTTCCTACGGGCAAGGGTGTTCTTACGGCAACGAGCACGAGAGTGGACAGTTACTGGCTTGCGTATAATCAAACCATCCTTGACCAGCTTCCGGATTTGCTGACCTACAAGAAAAGCAGGAACACATTTAGTCTAGTCACCAGGAGCAGAGACAGACAACTAGATGAGGTGACTGGGATAACACTTACGGGAGTTGGCATTGGCGATCTCATTGGTCTCATTTGGATCAAGCCATACTTTTTTCTTGCCACAGCGCAGCACGCTGGAGGCGAGCCTCTTTTGAAGTCTGAGCATGCTAAAGAAATAGAAGTTTAATATCACACCACAAAAGTGTATATGCATTCCTACATCAGACGCTGAAAGGTTTACAGGAATAAAATCCCAGGTCCAACCCAGGTTATTGAACAGTTTCAACCTGTGTCACAGCTGCACAGACCTCATACTGCACGTTGGACCCAGGTCATCCACGTTTACATTGCACCCGTGTTTGCCCTGCATGTCACTCCCTTGAGGCAGGCCTACGCATCCACAGCCAATCAGCATCACAAACTTTACCTGAGTTCTCCCATACAGACTGTATTGTATCTGACCAAGGTTGAAGTCCCCGGCTACACAACCAACGACTTGGGTAGTCCCAGCAATATCCTGGTTCAGAAGCATGGTGTGAAAGGGGTATTAATCAAAACTTGGAGAAATAAAATTGAGAGAGAAAGTACCAACCAATCAGCTCCTAAGTTTTCAAACGGGGTCTATTTACAAAGCCTGTCCCAACTTATCAGCTCCTGTCATGTCATTGGCTGTGTTGGAAAAAACAACAGTTAGGAGTTGATTGGTTGGTACTCTCACAGGGGGAGATGTATGAACTGCCAAAGCTGTATCAGCACAATTTATGTATGCTGATACTGCTTCTCCCCATGTATAAATGCAGTGTTGGGTGGTAAATGACAGGGGCGCTATGCCGCCATCATTAACGGCACTGCTATCTACAAGATAGTAGCGCCGATGTGCAGGCAGATATAGGAACTGTCAGTTACACCGACTGTTCCAACAGATGCAACTGTCGTTGCCTGATGCATAGCACTGTCCCTAGGGTTTCTTTTAGTGAGCCGCAGGTGCCATTGGAGGGGGTTTCTGACCGGCGCATGCGCAGAGCGCCGGTTAGAAGCCGAATAAGGGAGAGTGCCATTCGCCAGAGGGGAGTAAACTCTCCCTCTTTGGCAACTACAATAATACATGCTGCCGAAAACATCCATTACCTGCCTCTTCATACATCTACCCCAGAATCTTATCTCTCTCCAAGCTTTGATAAACCCCTCCAGGGAGTGATACGCTTTAAATGCATTAAAGACACAGTAACCACAAAACCAGTCAGCACATGACTAAACACAGCTAAAACAGAAGGAAGCCTAGAAAGGATAATGAACATTTTAAAAAAATAAAATTACAATACACAAATCTAGAGCTTGTCCAAATGGTGCAGATGAAATTTGAACATGGGACCACTGCAAAACAATCTCATACTACTCTAGCAGAGAGATCTGCCATAGCAACAGAGAAAGTGTCAAATTAAGAGAATATTTATATTGTACAAGAATATAAGCATTAACCATGACAAGTTCCAACAGTATCTGCATACAAGGATAACTTTTTAAAGCATCCATAATACACAGGGAACTTCAATTCAAATTGATGTGCCACCAGCTGCGCACATATCAGCCATTAGATTCTTCATGTTAACATCACAGGACGACAAAAATTATATATATATATATTACATACATACTTATGAAAGCCTGGCAATATACTTAAAGTTAGTGAAGTCAAAAAATGGTGCAGTTTTCTTTAATGAAGTATTCTGAACTGATCTTTCCATGCAGATAAGAGATATCTATCTCTATGGGAAGATCAGTTCAGAATACTTTATTAAAGAAAATTGCATCAGTTTTTGGCGTCACTGACTCAGTATAGTGCCAGGCTTTCATCAGTATGGGTGGGTATGTGTATATATCTCCACACATCCCCCTAATCTTACAACCTACTATGCCAGTAACACCAGTAAACGAAGATTTAAGGGAATAAATAAATCAGAAGACAATACAGAGATATATTATCAGAACAGTCATGTTACACCTTCTTGAAAGAGAGATGGAACAGGTCTGGAAATGTGGCTGTTGTGTGACTACATTCATGGACGGATGTGTGAGATTACATATAACACAGGGTGGGAGGGAGGGAGGTAAGTGTACACTGAAGCTACACAGCAGCCAGGACACCGGTTAATTTTGGTGCGGGAGAGACCCTTCATGAGGAGCTGGGCGCCGGCTATAGGGTATAGCGAGGGCAAATGCTCCTGGATGCAAAGGAGACTGTACACATGGGGGTGTCAGAGGCCGGCAGTGCGGGAACTATGTACCCTGACCTGTCACACAGGCCTGCTCGCCGTGGGGGACACGGAGTCAAACACCAGACTGCACGGCCCCCGAGTCCAGCACACCACCGGGATCTACATCTAGCCCATCTCCAGAGTGCCAGAAGCCCAGGTCGGGGTGCCCCAGGCCTAATAACAGCGGTTTCCCCGGGTACCAAGGCCCCTCACCTCATGGCGGCTGCTCTGCTCCAGCACGGAAAGGAAAGGAAGCGGTTCGGTCACTACCATTATCACGGAGGGTGATGCCACTGCATGCAAGGGGAGGTGCCAAGCTCAATAGTAGCCCGCCGGCTCTCCCAAGCCATGGGGCACGGCCGCGATATATATAACGATACAACAGGACATCGACACATTAACGTTTGACGTAGGATCACTGTTAAATTCAACATTTCTTGCAAAAGTTTCCCCCCGTGTAGACGAAATGGACTGATCTGAGAGGCGAGCATGCGCATTGCGGGTTCTCTGGCGCAGACCCACGTGGGAGGAGGGGAGAGAAGCATAAAATGGAGACCAGGCAGTGACGTTAAAGTGGGCGTGGTGTACGGATGTAATGGGAGGAGCTTACGTGAATACTGATGGTCGTGGAAGTGAATTTATGACTGGGCTTTTTCACAGTTTGTTTTATCCTTTTCAGCAATGCCTGGATGGAATGTAATGCTTTACCTATGTACACATGGGTGTTACTTTTTCTTTCTTTATTGGGCATTTTGTCAGGCTTTCTCACTCCATTAAGTGACCATTACGCCGTTAAGGTTTTCTTTACATAAGGTAACGAATGCATTTGGAAATATGTACTAAGCTCTGGAAAGTGCTTCTTCCAACTTCTTCAAGTAGCTAAGCTACCTTTTTTCGTCCCCCTGGCCTTAGCGCAAAATTCCTTGATAACTTTGCTTCCTGGCTCCTATTCTTCAAATGGGCTCTCGAGAACCCTTTCTTCCTCAAAGCTTTCCAGCGCTTATCCTAACCCACTACTCCATGTTCCTTCCTCACAAGACAACTCATTTGTGTCACCCCCAGGGCCGGCTCTAGGGGTCTGAGCACCCTGTGCCGGCACTTTACGCTGCGCCATGCAATCGCGCGTGGTGAAGCCATGTGTGACCAAAATTGGGGGTGAGGTCTCATTACCATAGACCATGCCCCCTAAGTGACGTTATTTAGAGGCGTGCCTGCATGCGTCAGACTGGGGGTCCAGCGCTCTGTCACTGGCTGGGCTTCCCCCAGCCCTCTCCCATCAGTGAATGGATGCCGCGCGCATGCAGAGCTGCGGCGTTGGGGGTCCCCAACCTCCCGATTTGGCCACGTCGGCCCACGGGTGGAACAGCAGGACAGTACTGTCCCACTGAAATCGTGATGTTGGGGAGGGTTGCCCCGCACACACTGCACCCATTATAGACACGCCACTGCGAGCAGGGCCCTCTTCCCCTACGTGCTTCTTCCCTTATATTTTAATTTACAACAGCACCTAACACTTGGTTGCTGGCACCCTGCTGCTTATTTAAGTGTTATGCAGCAATGTTTATAAATCATGTATTTGTACTGCATTGTTTGTACTGTTAATAACTTTTTCTTGTGTGCTCATTTGTTTATGTATTATGTAGGGCAGGGATGGGGAGCCGTATAAGGCCCTCTGAGTCATTTGGTCTGGCCCCCTGAGCTTTTCTCTGCTAGCCTCATCTGGCTAGCAGGGTGCCCAGAATGGCATCTTGCAGCCAGAATCTATGCAGCAGTGCCGCCAGGAGCGTCCTTAGGACCCTTTTGACGGTACACCTCTGCTCTTACAGCTCCCGCTCCGGACATTGCTGTAATCAACGGCAATTGTGGACCCACCCCGTGTGACATCACATGGAGGGAGCGTGGCCTGCACCAGGCCCATGAACGATGTTATATATATCAAAATGTCCCTCGGCAGAAAAAAGGTTCCCCACCCCTGTTGTAGGGCGTTGCGGAACCCTTGTGGCGCCATATAAATAAAGGATAATGATAAAGTGGAGAGTGATAAACGACCAACCATTCAGCTCCTAACTGTCATGTTACAGGCTGTGTTTGAAAAATTACAGGAGCTGATTGGTTGGTACTTTATCAGTCTCCAATTTATCACTTTTTTTTGTGCTTTTATCTATGGGCCCATTACACATGTGAAAATACTATTCTCTGCATGATTTAAGTAACAGGCCCATTCATTCATTACTAGGAGCCCGATGGGGCCTCCTAATATTCAGCAAACTCTGAAAATTGAAAGTCTTCAGTTTGCCTACAGGAACCAACCAGGATGTGCAGGGGGATCCCTGCGCCAAACTCAGGTCACAAATGCACAGAAAACTGGATAGGGCAATGGTAAGTATCAGAGGGCATCCCAAATTATGCCCCAAGAGGGACAAAAAATGAAATGGAACAGACCCAGCCGTTATAATTGAGTCATTTTATAAGTTGTATACCTTTCTCTGCAATCTACATGACAGCAGAGATACTGAAAGCTTAAAAACTGTTAAAATCACCCAGAAGACTTTCCAAAATCCTACCATAAAACTTTCTACAACATTCTGATACCTCACATGTTAACTACCTTTAATACCCTTTTCAGACTAGCAGCAAAATCCCGGGTTAATGCAGGGTTAACCTGGGTTGTTGCTAGGTGTAAAAGGGGCAAGGATTGGATTCCCGAGTCGAGTCACCCTTCAATCCAACCCGGGTAGCTTGCAGGGTTTAACACGTCACGACCGGTGTAACCCTGCAGTGTAAATAGGAAACCAGGGGACTTCTGGGTTTCCTGACTCTTAGAGCACCAGAAGAACTGTTCCACTGCACAGTGCCACAGTGGGAACGAGGTCTGAACCAGATTGGAACCGTGTTCCAAATACTGTGTCAGACCCCGGGCATTAATGTAAAAGGGGTATAACTGTGTTATAAGAGGTTGAAAATTTCAGACTTCACACAATCAACTATTATTGTAATTCCCAAACCTAATAAAGACCCTACTAATACCCCTTTCACACCTAAATCCCTAGTCCGATCCGGGCTAATGAACATGGTTTCTAGCCGTGTCACAGCTGCTTGAAAGGGGTAAAACTGCGCCAACTATAGGCTTGTTCCTTTACTCATTACAGATATTAAACTGTTTACAGAGGTCGTAGTGAATTGGCTTAACTTCTACTGGACAAAGATTCAGATCAGGTTGTTTTTGTCCCTACCAAACAAGTCCAGAATAATGGTCAATCTATTCTCTCAAATTAATAAGAAAAAAATTCCATTAGTAGTATTAACACTTGACGCCAAGAGCCTATGATAATCTTCCTTGGCAGTTTATTTTTCAGTCGCTTAAAACTACAGTTTTCATGGTAACTATTTGCGTCCCACATGTGCCCTATAGTCCAACCCTACATCCTCATTTCCCAGCAATGTGATGTGACCAGGACACACCAGAAGACTGTGCTTAATTATTTGATATGTGACACTTGTATATCTGTGTGCACCGGAGTCTCCATATAAATCACAACGGAACTTGGTATGACAAAAGCTGCGACCTCAACATCGTAGCACTTTGTATACAGATTCAGAGACTCAGTCGCACACAGATATGCAAGTGTTGCATATCAAATTAGTCTCATCATATTGCGACTTAGATGCATTTCCAGCCAAAAAACATGCATTAAAGACGAACTCGTGGCAAAAAATAAATGAAATATGGCTTATCTGAACATGCTAGTTGGCGGTCTCCATTTTCAGATAAGCGCAAATATTTTTTTAAAAATTGTATTAATATTACTATGTGTTTATATAGTGTCAATTTTGTGAAACTGGATTACACTATAGAACAAAAAAATATATTGTTTTTTCTTGCCAAGGATTTAAGATCAGTTTGAGAGTACTCGCGGGTCTTATTTTTGCATTGGATCTTTGCTATAGCTGAATTGGCTCCAGTTTTCAAATGAATGAAAAATTATAAAATTCAGTTATTTTCTCCATTTGAAGAACCTTACTAGTCTAGGCCTGCTTTACTTAAAAAAGCAAAACTAAGTTAATTCTGTTAACAACTACCCTATTTCAACAATAACAAGAATTTGTTTTATTTGTGATAACGTAGCTGGTAGTCACGATTGAGACACATAACACATTCAAATATCCTCACTAACGCTGGGAGGAGGCGTGGCATTGCACTGCTGAGCCTGCTGGGACATCCTCAGACCACAGCCACTCCTCCTCAGAGCATACAGAGAGGAGCAACGGAGAGGATCGAGTGACGCAGTTAGCACACCTCCTGTTCCTTTGTTCTGCCCTCTCTCTGTCCCACCACAACCAATTTCCTGCCATTTGGGCTTGTTTTGTTCAGTATGTCCTCGGCTTTTGTTAGGAGTTAGCACTGAATATGTGAAACAAAACGTTTTCGCTAGAAAAAATTAGTTCTTCTCGGAGACGGTGTACTATTTGTGGCAAATATAGTGTTGCAAAAGAAAGAAAAAATATAACTTCATAAAATAAGCATATCAGGCTTATTTTGAACATCACATAAGCCAGCAAGTCAAGATTTGGGTGCCTCACAAAGTTTGTAAAACCTGCGTGGAATCACTCTGCAGTTGGACTAAAGGTGATTGAAAAGGACTTAATTCCGGCATACCTATGATGTGGTGTGAGTGAAGATTTCCCTGTACCATCATTAAGTTCTTTGTGCGAAGTTGAATGTGATGATATGGAAATGTTAATTTCATCCAGTGCAAGTGACAAAACAGATGAAAGTGAGTTTGAAGAAAGTTCCACTCCAAACAAATTTTCTCAAAAGGAACTAAACGATTTAATTCGTGACTTGAATTTATCGAAAAAAGGAGCTGAGCTTTTAGCATCCAGACTTCAAGAAAAGCACTATAACGTCGTATCGAAATAGAGAGCAACCCATACTGCCGTTCATTTGCCAAGATAACAATCTTGTGTATTGCAACAATATACCGAACCTTCTCCAGATGTTGGGCTTACCAGAATATCGATCAGAAAGCTGGTGGCTCTTTTTGGATAGTTCTAAAAGGAGCTTAAAATGCGTATTGCTGCACACTGGGAATAAATTTGCATCGATTCTTATCGGTCATTCAACAAAACTTAAAGAACAGTATGAAAATATAAAGTTGGTCTTAGAAAAAATTGCTTATTCTCAGCATCAGTGGTCTGTGTCGATTTAAAAATGGTAAACTTTATTCTTGGGCACCAAAGTGGATATACTAAGTGTACTTGACAAATATGCTTATGGGATGGTCGTGCAAACTAAAAGCACTGGCAGCAAACTGTATGGCCTCCATAACTGTAGGAGAAGCCAACATTAGTCATGAGCCCTTATTTGACAGGGAAAAAAATCATACTGCCGCCTCTCCATATCAAACTGGGTTTCATGAAACAATTTGTAAAAGCATTGGACAAGTCAGGAGATTGTTTTACATATATTTGTCGAACATTTCCACCTCTTAGTATTGAAAAATTAAAGGCAGGAATTTTTGACGGCCCACAGATACGGAAACTGGTGAAGGATCCAAATTTCACCACATACAGTCAGGTGCATAAATATTAGGACATTGACAGAATTTTCATATTTTGGCCTCTATTCACCACCACAATGGCTTTGAAATGAAACAAACAAGATGTACTTTAACTGCAGACTTTCAGATTTAATTTGAGGGTAATTACATCCAAATCAGGTGAACAGTGTAGGAATTACAACTGTTTCTATATGTGCCTCCCACTTTTTAAGGGGCCAAAAGTAATGGGACTATCAACTCAAAAGTTATTTCATGGACAGATGTGGGCTATTCCCTCGTTATTTCATTTATCAATTAAGCAGGTAAAAGGTCTGAAGTTGATTCTAGGTGTGACATTTGCATTTGGAATCAGTTGCTGTCGACTCTCAATATGAGATCCAAAGAGCTATCACTATCAGTTAAGCAAGCCATCATTAGGCTGAAAAATCAAAACAAACCCATCAGAGAGATAGCAAAAACATTAGGTGTGGCCAAATCAACTGTTTGGAACATTCTTAAAAAGAAAGAACGCACCGCATAGCTCAGCAACACCAAAACACCCGGAAGACCACTGAAAACAACTGTGGTGAAGAAAAACCCTTCACAACAGTTGGCCAAATCAAGAACACTCTCCAGGAGGTAGATGTATATGTGTCAAAGTCAACAATCAAGAGAAGACTTCACAAGAGTGAATATAGAGGGTTCACCACAAGATGTAAACCATTGGTGAGCCACAAAAACAGGAAGACCAGATTAGAGTTTGCCAAACAACATCTGAAAAAGCCATTACAGTTCTGGAACAACATCCTATGGACAGATGAGACAGAGATCAACTTCTACCAGAGTGATGGGAAGAGAAGAGTATGGAGAAGGAAAGGAACTGCTCATGATCCAAAACATACCACCTCATCAGTGAAGCATGGTGGTGGTAGTGTCATGGCGTGGGCATGTATGGCTGCCAATGGAACTGGTTCACTTTTATTTATTGATGATGTAACTGCTGACAAAAGCAGCAGAATGAATTCTGAAGTGTTTCGGGCAATATTATATGCTCATATTCAGTCAAATGCAGAACTCATTGGACGGCGCTTCACAGTGCAGATGGACAATGACCCGAAGCATACTGCAAAAGCAACCAAAGAGTTTTTTAAGGCTAAAAAGTGGAATGTTATGCAATGGCCAAGTCAATCCCCTGACCTGAATCCGATTGAGCATGCATTTCACTTGATGGAGACAAAACTGAAGGGAAAATGCCCCAAGAACAAGCAGGAACTGAAGACATTTGCAGTAGAGGCCTGGCAGAGCATCACCAGGGATGAAACCCAGCGTCTGGTGATGTCTATGCGTTCCAGACTTCAGGCTGTAATTGCCTGCAAAGGATTTGCAACAAAGTATTAAAAAGTGAAAGTTAGATTTAGGATTGTTTAGTTTGTCCCATTACTTTTGGCCCCTTAAAAAGTGGGAGGCACATATAGAAACCGTTGTAATTCCTACACCGTTCACCTGATTTGGATGTAATTTCCCTCAAATTAAATCTGAAAGTCTGCAGTTAAAGCACATCTTGTTTGTTTCATTTCAAAGCCATTGTGGTGGTGAAAAGAGGCCAAAATATGAAAATTCTGTCAATGTCCCAATATTTATGCACCTGACAGTATATGACTGAATCTGAAGCATGGCTGAGTTATGTGTCTGTAAAATTTTTTAGGCAATCACAAGGCAGACAACTATCATGAATTAGTCCACAACATGCTAAAATGTTTTGAGAAAGTAGGTGCCAACATGAGTATTAAAGTACACTGTACAGCCAATTAGATCACTTCCCGTCCAATCTAGGAGATTTAAGCGAAGAACAGGATGAACTGTTTCACCAGACTATTCAGCTAATGGAAGAAAGATATCAAGGAAGGTGGGATCGCCACATGATGGCCGATTACTGTTGGAGTCAGCAGAGGGACTGCCCGCAACATGAGTGCAAAAGAAAA
This sequence comes from Taudactylus pleione, assembly GCA_031769625.1. Classification (NCBI taxonomy): domain Eukaryota; kingdom Metazoa; phylum Chordata; class Amphibia; order Anura; family Myobatrachidae; genus Taudactylus; species Taudactylus pleione. The sequence continues at coordinate 4,475,529 of JAUIMM010000154.1, read as the reverse complement.
TCCTACAAAAAAAAGGTTCTCATAGCTTCCTAACACTTATGTATGTAATTATCCTGTGTCTTTTTATAAAATTTTACCAATCAAATTTAATCAGAATAAAAAATATCTTTTTAGCTATTTTTAACATTGTTTAAATTAATTTTTCATAAATATTAAAGACATATGCATACCTCAAAAACTAGAGGCAATTGAAAAACAAACATGGCATATTCATGATCAGGAGCACAAAATTAATCGAAATCGACTCTTAAATCCCTGGCAACAGATTGACTGTTCCCCAGTGTTATTGTTTGTTTTTCATGTTGTTATTTTTTTTTGGAGCCGTGAATAAAATATATATATATTCTTATCACTGGATTACCTATTGAATCATTCTGGATGTTGAGATAAGCCATATCTTATAATTTTTTGGTACAGGTTCACTTTATATATATTTTACACATTTGGTGATTGTTGAATATCATTGCACTAGGAGGCGCCCTTGTTTTTTGTATTTTTCAGATTTACAGGAATTTTGTGTGTATTCTGACAAGGAGCTTACACATGGAGTTTCCTATGCACTTTATTTAATTTCCTACTATAATTTTTTTCTTTTTACTAATATTTTATTATGTGTATTCAATATTGTTTGTTGTATACACGTAGAGCACCTAATTGTTTTTGATCACTATATATATATATTAGGGATGTGCAGGCTCGGTTCCGTTCGGTTCTTTTTACCGAATCTTATTGGCTATCCAAAACTCGTGACAGCTGAAACCCAATAAGATTCGGGAAAAAAATCCGAACGGAACCGAGTAGAACCGAGCCTGCACATCCCTAATATATATATATATATATATATATATATATATATATATATATATATTGTAACACGGGTTATATAAATAAGGATTCCAGACAGGAAGGTACTTGGTAAAGCATTGGCTTTTAATGGTAGCAAACACTGTACCTTAGCATATGTGAGCTCAATTACCTCGTCTTCTATAAGCTGTTTTGAGATCACCTGATCATTGTGCTGTGATCCTCTCTGGTTTAAGTTAGTTAAAGACTGTTGGTTCAGTGTTATGATGGTATGTATTGGAAAGATGTTCCCATGTGGACCTCTCTGATAATTCTCTAGTCTATATTGACAAAAATATTGGATATTTTTATTTTAATCCCCCTTTTCTTTCTGTATCCTTTACCCATATACACCCATTTGTTTTGTTTTAAAGATGTGTCCCTGATGAAGTTCCGCTTAGGGATGAAATGCGTTGGGTTTCCATTTTATGCATTAACACTTGATGTAAGCTACCTCCTACAAAAATTGCTTTTATGGAATAAAATATTTATTATATTTCTGAGAAAATGTCTTATTTATTACTGATAGTGGCTGTATTGGCCCTTTCTGTCTAGGTGTATTCTGGTGTACGGGTATCTTTCAGTCAGACTGCAAAGAACAATCGTATGCCTTAAGAACGGTGTATCCATTATCTTCAAATGTCACTCTAAACCTTAAAAAGATCTACAAGGACTCATTAATAAGGATATTCTTGAGAGAAAAAGAAGCTACCATCTACTTCATGATCTAAGACTGTTCATTTGAGCACTTAGACTGCTATTTTTTATTTATTTCTACTGTATTATATTTGGTCCTATAAATTTCTGTATTCAATATGTGTCTATAAGCGCCCTCTCTCTCCCTTTTTTTTGTTACTAACAATTGTATATCTGTCTAACAGAGATATTAAGAGAGAGGTGCAGCTATCTATTGTATTACTTGGTTTACTTTGAATCCTACTATTTAAACAAACGAGCGCAAAGCGGGGGCATTTGTGTGACATATATATATATATTGTAACGGGTTATAGAAATAAGGATTCCAGACAGGAAGGTACTTGGTAAAGCATTGGCTTTTAATGGCAGCAAACGCTGCACCTTAGTATATGTGAGCATAGGCCTGGATACATACAGGCACATAACAGAAAATAAGCAATTAAACATAAAAGTAAATGTCCCAGCACTACTTGTGCTTAACAGTCAACAGTGGTTATTTTCTATGGGCAAGCAACATCACTTCTAAAACTCACTTCTAAAAACTCACTTTAGTAAATTAAATTGACCTCTTAAGGTCTTATGTTGTGCCTTTCTTGAGAATCCTGCGCCAACTTCTGCTGCTAGGAGGGGATTTTCATCCCAGAAGGGGACCAGGAAGACTGCTTTCCAAAACAATTGACTGTAAAATAATCCTTTGCAAAGCTTCCACATTGAACATTTCCCAACCTGTACAGGGACATTAAAAAAAATAGGTAGTTAGTGGCCTCAAAGTGCCACTTAACCAGCAGAGATATGTGGACAAGCGTAAGATCTATGATTTAAGGCAGGGGTAGCCAACCCTGGTCCCCGAGAGCTACCAACAGTGCATGTTTTCCAGGTCTCCTCATAGAATCACAAGTGTAATAATTAACTCCACCTGTGGATCTTTTCAAATGTGTTACTGAGTAATGAATATACCTGTGCACCAGCTAGGTGGTCTGGAAAAACGTGAACTGTTAGTAGCTCTTAAGGACCGAGGTTGGCTACCCCTGATTTAAGTCCTTACGTTGTGTCTTTCTTGAGAATCCTGCACCTGCTTCTGCGGCTAGGAGTGGATTTTCATCCCAGAAGGGGACCAGGAAGACTGCTTTCAAAAATAATTGACTGTTAAATAATCCTTTGCAAACCTTCCGAAAAAGCATTTCCCAACCTGTACAGGGACATAAAAAAAAACATAGTTAGTGGCCTTCAGTTCAAACTGCTATTGTACCCAATGTCCACTTAACCAGAGCAGATATTGTGGACAAGCGGAACAAAGTAGCAACTGCAACATTTAAGGTTTAAGTTTTACGTTGTGTCTTGAGTGCCATGTCTGCTGCTGGGAGTGGATTTTCATCCCAGAAGGGATGAGGACATTTTTTTTTCTTCCCAACGGACACAGATCTGAAGAGATGTAAATAACTACCGACAGGAAAAAGAGGCAATTTGGAGGCCCTTAAACAAAACTGCCTTTGCTTTACTTGAGCTGCCCACCTTCTAGTGTGTACTCAGAAAGAGTTTTCAGCACAGCCGGGAACCTTGTCAGTGATCGGCCTGAGACTACTATGGGAAAGATGATGTCCATCAAAATGAACTACAAATTCTACGAGAAAGACCTTTACCGTCAATTACGTGCAAAAATTACAGAGTCAACTGTTATGGTGGATTCCAGCGGGGACAAATTAATACATCATCCCAGATTATACCATCACCCAAGCCTATATCGTCATCCCATCCTTGTTGTGTATAAATTACAGGTGCGCTCCCTATTAGATTGGGGATTCATTGTCCACTTTAGTGGATGTGAGATCCATTTTAGTCCATATCATCAACACACCCCTTACACCTTCTGACCTGGGCTACAGGAGGAGCAGCTGGACTCTGGAATACGGTTGCATGGAGTTGCCCCTCTGACTCACTGAAATTCAGGTAGAGGGGCCATGGGTAGGGAGTAGGGACAGTATAATCAGAGAACGCAGTTTTAGCTGCTTTATTCCATTTTTTAAACCATATCCTCTATTTTCACATATGAAAATGTTTATGCAAATCTCAGCAGAGGCGTTTGTGATGCCATGGCTAACGCACGCACACACACACACAGAAAAAGAAACACATTGATTGATTAATAATTTTTGGTGGGGCACTTGGGAGGGAGAGCACCCGAACAAGGCACCAGACTCTTGATAAATGACACAGGTAGCACCCCTGACACACACAAAAAAAACACATTGATTGATTAATTAATTATGTATTTTGGGCACTTGGGAGGGAGAGCACCCGACCGAGGCACCAGCCACTTGATAAATGACACAGGCAGCATCCCTGCGCAGCTACGTTGCTGGTGATAAGTGTGGCTAACGTGAACACACACATAAAAAAAAACACATTGATTGATTAATAATTGGGGGGGGGGCACTTGGGAGGTAGAGCACCCAAACGAGGCACCAGCCTCTTGATAAACGACACGGGCAGCACCCCTGACACAAAAAAAAAACACATTGATTGATTGATTATTTTTGGGGGCACTTGGGAGGGAGAGCATCCGAACGAGGCACCAGCCTCTTGATAAACAACACAGGCGGCACCCCTGACACACACACAAAAAAACCACACATTTGAATGATTAATTATTTTTAGGGGGCACTTGGGAGGGAGAGCACCTGAACTAGGCACCAGCCTCTTGATAAACGACACAGGCAGCACCCCTGACATGCACACAAAAAAACACATTGATTAATTTTTTTGGGACACTTGGGGGGGAGAGCACCCCTGAAAGAGGCAGCAGCCTCTTAATAAACACAGGCAGCACCCCTGCGAAGCTCACACACAGAAAAAAAAAAACTTTATTTTTTTCACCCTGGAGGTGAAGGGCATCCCTGATGGACAGAGCACCCCATGGACAACACAGCAGCACCCCTTATGGACTGCAGTGACACAGGAGCCACTGAATCCCTCCTCTTCTATCTGCAGCACAGCTCCTAGTATAAAGATAGAGTAACACAGGCCCAGCACAGCAGCCAGCCCTAGTATGGACTGGAGTGGACAACAGCCAGCCAGCCATCCCCCATGACAAGTGTGACAACAGCCAACCAGCGCCTATGCAACAGCCAGCCCCTGACAAGTGACAACAGTAGCCAGCCCCTTACACACAGCAACAGCACAGCCCCCTCCCTCCTTCCTCTTCACTCTCCACAGCGGGAATGAAAATGGCGGCGACCTTTTATATAATTCAAAACCCGTGAGAATCCGTCAGCGGGATGATGATGTTTTGCCTCGTTTTGAGGTCCGAGTCAGGCGGGAAAACCGCTCGGGTCACCTATGTTTGGGTGGGTTTGGATCTCTGAAATCCAAACCCGCTCATCGCTAATGCTGATTATTATGAAGCTCATACATCGCTGTGTCTGAACCTGAGGTTGGACTTCTGTAGTCTTCTTTGTTTGGTCACAGCGAGTGAAAGATCTTTGTACGTTTCGGCATGGTGAATAAGGAAGACGTGTCTATGAGATTTTCGGCAGAGATGTGTGATTGAATTTTGTGTTAAACTTGGCAAAAAACGGAAATGTTTCTATATACTGACTGTTGTTTGGATTCCGGATCATAATGACGAATCCACGATTCGTCACACGTCAAAATCAATGTCAGGATATTGGGTATCTTCTCTGACATTCGATCGATGTTCTTGCACGATTGAACTCGTCGTCGCATCTGCTCTTCTGTGAGATTTCTGGGCACCCACCTGGCACACACGTGATGCATTTTCAGTTCCTTTGTTACAATATGCTGAACACGTTCGAATGAGATGCCAAGTGAAGCCAAAAGTTTGCATAAAGTTAACTTGTCATTTTGCAATGTCTCAGCAGCTTTGGCAATGTTGACATCTGTAACCGCGGTGGATGGTCTCCCAGAATGAACTTCATCAGTCACTCGCATAGTACCCACTTTGAAGTGCTCCACCACTGAAATACTGCACCATGGCAAATTGTTTCTCCACCGTATGCTTGCCGTAACATTTCATGAGTTTAATATCCGCTTTTTCCAAGTTTACCACAAAAATCAATCACACATCTTTGATGTAATCTCACAGACTTGTCTTCCTCTTCCGCTATGAGGAAAAGTACGAAGATCTTACACTCGCTGTGACCAAACAAAGAAGACTACGGCAGTCCAACTGCAGGTTCAGACACATCAATGTATGAGCTTCACAATAACCAGCATAGCGTTGCCACATCTACCTATGGGAGAGAAAATCAGAAGCAGTCTCATTACTTTTCAATCAGCCCTCGTATATGTATGTGTATGTGCAAATGGTTAAATATAGAGCTCCAAATAGTGCTTCAGAAAACAATATAAATAAATGGATAAAAAATTATTAATAAGTGATAAGGTTCAACCTTGTGTAAATGTGTGACTCTAAAGTGCAGTAGTGCATGAAACATTAAAAATGTTTGTACTCATGTGGGTCTCCAATGCAACCTGTCCCAAATATAATCATACTATAATAAAACAGGTCACTGGAAAACTGTGACTAATAGAAAGGATTTATTTAACTAAAATACAAGCATAGGACAGCACCAATATAATGCTTAACATATGACATACATCACACATAGATAAATAATGGTAAAACAGAGGAAATTTTATGGCAGAATAAATATGCTTAAAACATAGAAATAAGCAAATTAAATCAGCTTATCTGATTCTGAATAATAGTAAGTTCATAAAGACAGTGGAAAGAGTGTGGAACCCTCAACGCGTTTCTTCCAGGGTTATGAGCTTCTTCAAGGGGATCCCTTTGAAGAAATCTATAACCCGGACAAACACGTTTTTTTATTCTATTCTTGTGGGGCACTCTTAACTAATAAAATTTGACTTTTATTAGTAATTTTCAAAATGTAATGAGTAGTCTAGTCTTCATTCTACCACCCTACACCTGTCACAACCAGTGCAGTTCCTCTTTCTAGCCTGGGGTGTAACTCTCTGCTCTGGTTCTTCTAGCACACACTGGTCTGTAGATCGGTTGTTCCATCAGCTGAAGCACCAGAGCTGAGAGCGACACCCCAGGCAGAAAAGAGGAACTGTACGGGTTGTGAGAGGTGCAGGGTGCTAGAATGAACACTAGTAGTCAATGATAAGACATACAAGGGACATACATAAACAAATAAATAAGTTCAAGTATAACAGTAAAAATAATAAATAAAAATAATTACAATGGTTTATCCATTTATATTATAACTAGTATCCCATGGCACAACATACGTACGGAAAATGCTTCGCTAGATAATGGCTAGATCATATCTTAATACGACGGGTAATAAAAGTGTGTGTGAAACATAACCGGCTAAGTCACGCCCTTTTATGGTTTTTGAGGATTTTTTTATTGTAACATTTCGGCAATTTGTAAGTGCGATGATATATTTGTCCATTGACTCTGAAGCAAAGTGGACCGTTTTCCAGGGAGTATTGCAAGCTGAGCCCCTATAGATGCAAATGATAATGCACTGTTACTCTGCCTCACCGTCTAATAGCCTCCCGCCAATCTGAGGCTGCCGGTATCTCTTGAGGAAAGCAGAGAAAGAGGTGCTGACTGACTGGGAGTTACGGGCCTGGAATCGATGTGTTGATATATTTGACCATGGACTCTGCAGCAAAATGGACCGTTTCCAGGGGGTATTGCAAGCTGAGTCCTTATAGATGCAAATGATAATGCACTTTTACTCCGCCTCACCGTCTCCCAGCCTCTCGCCAATCAGAGGCAGCTCTTGCGGAAAGCAGAGAAAAGAGGTGCTGCTTTTGAAGTGCAAACCCGGTGCTGATTGGCTGGGAGTTGCGAGCCTGGAATCGACGTGTTGGAGAAAGTAGGTGAGGGAAGAGCACCCTTTATGGCAGCAGCCTCCCATTTTGTCCCGCCTGTGCAAACTCGCTCATTATGTAATAGCTACGTCCACGCAGCAAGGCGGCCAATCAGGAGCCAAACTGGACAGAATGTAAACAGTGTCCACACATGGCTAGGGCACCAGGTCCATGTGAGAGCACAGACCACCAGTAGTGCGTGAGAACAGCAGCCGGCAGTGGTCACCCCTATCCTGCTTCCCACAGGTCACTGTGCCGGCTCTGTGTTCTGGTAGTTTTCTTGACATTTTAAGGTTAGCTATACCAGAGCATTTATTTTGGTTTCTGTCGATTTTTTTTCATCAAATTTTATAGTTTTATTCCAAATTCTGTCATTTATTGCTGATTGAAATCCGTTGCAAAAGAATGACATTAATATCTTAGTCTTTGAGATATTCAAATTCAAAGAGAGTTCCGAAAAAAAGGGACTAAGCAAATTATATATATAAGATAGGTGAAATATAGATCGTGACACTGGGTAAGGTATAAGTATCTATAATATTTAAATTATACACATAGATGCAGGGACGGATTGGGAATTTAAAGTGGCCCTGGAAAAAACTGCGAAAGAGGCCCTATGTGCACGCGCCAACGGCGCGCACACGGAAAAGTGGGTGTGGCCTAGTTGCAAGGGGTGTGGTCTATTGTTAAATGCCATGCCCATAAGCCACTCCCCCCATTTTCTCAAGATGGGGGCATGCCCACCGCTCCAGGAGCTGATAGCCATACCCCCCAGTCCCTCTCTCCAGTGTATAAGCACAGCGAGCATGTGAATGAGCATTTTCTTACCTGTATGATTCTCTGCAATTATGTACCTCTGAAGAAATTGATCCTCCCTGGACAGGCAGTGCCTTGAGTCACTATTAATGCAGGTGATCACATGGTCCAGAAGTCGCCTGTTAGCGTAGTAATAAAGCCAATGTCATCAACATGCACCAGAGGTTCAACCAGATAATACATAGTAACTTAGAAGTTTTGGGGCAGGACAAAGTGGGGATTTCCCATATCAAATTTTTTTTTATAAATAAAATATATTTGCTCGTTTGGTACCATCTGCATCTTCCCAGCACCATCATCCTGCACCTCCCCAGCACAATTATTCTGCGTCTCCCCAGTGGCATTCTCCTGACCTAGCACAGAATAGCCCCCCTTTCCAACACACAAATCATCTCCCCTTAGCTCAGAATAGCACATCTCCCCCACACATAAGTCATCTTCCCTTAGCACAGAATATCCCCACTCCCCACCAGCAGATCATCATCATCTTCCCTTAGCAAACAATATCACCCTTCCCCACAGACTGATCATCTCCCTGTAGTACAGCAGATCCCCCTCCCTCACCGACAGATCATCTCCCCCTAGAGCAGCAGATCCCTCCTCCCACAGATTATAATCGGCCCCACAGACCAATCGGCACACCAGGATTTATCCCGCTGAAGAATGGCCAATCCATCCCTGGCTGCTACATAGCCTCGCATACACACTGCCCAATAGCCTCACACATGCACTGCCCAATAGCCTTACACACATACACTGCCCCATAGCCTCACACATGCACTGCCCATTAGCCTTACACACATACACTGCCCCATAGCCTCACACTCATACTGCCCCATAGCCTCACATGCATACTGCCCAATAGCCTCACAAGCATACTGCCCCCATAGCCTCACACATGCACTGCCCCATAGCCTCACACGCATACTGCCCCCATAGCCTCACACGCATACTGCCCCATAGCCTCACATGCATACACTGCCCCATAGCCTTACACACATACACTGCCCCATAGCCTCACACGCATACACTGCCCCATAGCCTCACACGCATACTGCCCCATAGCCTCACATGCATACTGCCCCCATAGCCTCACACATGCACTGCCTCATAGCCTCACACGCATACTGCCCCCATAGCCTCACACGCATACTGCCCCATAGCCTCACACATGCACTGCCCCAAAGCCTTACACACATGCACTGCCACATAGCCTCACACGCATACTGCCCCATAGCCTCACATGCATACTGCCCCATAGCCTCACACATGCACTGCCCCATAGCCTCACATGCATACTGCCCCCATAGCCTCACACGCATACTGCCCCATAGCCTCACACATGCACTGCCCCAAAGCCTTACACACATGCACTGCCACATAGCCTCACACGCATACTGCCCCCATAGCCTCACACGCATACTGCCCCATAGCCTTGCACGCATACTGTCCCCATAGTCTCACACACACACACTACCCCCATAGCCTCACATACACATACGCACACTGGCAGAGAAAGGAGGGTGTCAACCAGACCATACATCTATAGATATTTTGAAAAATTACCTAAGCAAGGACATTCCCCACCCTCAGATAGCCTCAACACACCTAGACATGAAGGGGTTAGGCAAGGGAACCCTTTCCCTGCAGGATGATTCATTTCCCCATCACAAGCTGGCACTGAATGGGTCAAGGCCCATGAAGGGGCATTATGGTCCCAGGAATCTCCATACAGGGGCCACCCTAAACCATGTAGAAGGTGCACCTCACCCCAATACTAACAAGCTTTAGTCATTTAACCCCTGCCCCCCTCCCTTCCTTAACAAAGCTTTAGGAGAGGTGAGAGGCACAGGAGGAAGGTGTGATGCACCTCCACACCTATACACCATACACTGAATGGTGTATCAGGTAAGTAATTTATGGCTAGTCCAGGTACAAGGTTGGGGGTAACCATCTGTCCATATCCCAGGGGGCCTGTGCCCTTTTTAACACACACAAGGCACCTCTTATCCCTGGGGACCCTAACTCAAGTACCTCACCCTGCAGCTGCTCCAGCCTTTGTGTCTTGCTCGCGCTGTTCTGTCTGGTGGCTCACCTGCTCGCAGCAGCAGCAGCCCACAATGCATTGATGGAGAACGCAGGCCACTGCTGGGCTGGGAGCAGCAGGATGGGCTGGGAGCAAAAAAAGAATCCCCTCCAGCCCTGTTTGACTCCTCTCCTGGCTTCCCCCTGCCTGAGTCTCCCAGGCATCCAGCCCCGATTGTTTCCTCTTCACTCTGTCCCCTTCCAAGGCTGTGAAGTTACAGTTTAACTTCACAGCCTGGGGAGAGGAAAGAGTGGAGAGGAGACAACCGGGCCGGACGGTGGGCTGGCTGGCATGGCATCCCCCCACCCTCCTCTGTGACTTACTTGCGCCGCCGCCGGCTGCAGACCTGTTTCTCCTCCGTGGTGCCTGGAATGAGAGGAGGAGCATGAGAGAGGCGGGCTGCTTTACTAGATGTAGCAGGCAGCCGACGGGCTGCCTGTCATTCAAACATAAAGCAGGGACAGGCTGTGTGATGTCATTCAGGGGTGGGGCCACAGATTACAAGCGGCCCCACAGACCAATCGGCCCACCGGGATTTATCCCGCTGAATATAACGGCCAATCCGCCCCTGCATAGATGTATCAAAAGGGACGATTTAAATGTTCTGCTGGGCGTCTATACGAATAGGAGCAATTGAATTACAGCCATTTGAGGCGTCCAAACCACCATTAGGGCACCCAAAACAACAGACTTTGCACACACTTCTTCTCGCATATTTGGAGACTGTGACAAGATATGTATCTTCCCACAGTTTTAGGCGACCAAATGGAGCTCTCAGGCGCCCAATTCTATAGACGCCTAGCCTGGGCGTCCAAAACAATTGGATCAGCCCCAAAGTGTCACGTTTGACCACAGCTCTTGGATGTAGTACCATAAGGGATTATTAAAGTTTCAGGTATGCTATTATTAATCTCAAAGAAATTGAAGCAATCAATTTTGCTTTAATTGATTATGACTCCCCCAATGCTCTATCTTGTGTGAACTGAGTAGAACAATGCAGGGGCCTAAGGGAGCACAATAGCAGTCTAACAATAACATAACTCTGAAAGCTAGTCGATGCCTAAGGAAAGAGTGGGAGTGCTGCAAAGTGTTTTGTTTGGGGAAGGGTGTAACTAAAGGAGAACATATGGTAAAGAAATGAAGGTTGAGGAAAAGGGGAAATAGGCCATGTCTGAAAATATATATTTTTTTATAAACACAACCTCATAATGTGAGATCGGCCAATCCTCACTGCTCCTGCCTCCTCCTCTGCTGAGTGTTAAATGTCCCTTCCTGGCTTGCACTGCAGCAGTCTGCTACTTCTTGGCTGCACAGTGCCTCAAGCGCATCTGCAGATCAACAGATTCAGATGGACCCTGCTTCAGCCTTGTCTGCATCTCTGAGAGTACACCTGTTACCTTCTGCTAGTAATAGTAGTAGTACACAATCACAATGCAAGCCAAGGTATGAAACCAGGGGCCAAATGTAATAGAGTGAGAGATGTGAGAGTTTAGCAGTAAACTGTCACATTGGTGGAGTTTTATCTTCAAAATGGGAAAACATCTGGATGAGATTTCAAATCGTGAGAGTTTTTTGAGACTGAAAAACATGAGAGTTTGCTCTGTTGCTTTGTTCTCAGACTCCATTGTGGCAGAATTTAAAAAATGTGAGAAAACTCACATTTTCTAAACTCTCACCCTATTACATTTGGCCCCAGGAGTCTGAATTCAAAGGGGCATGTGTGGGCTCTTTGGTGGTATCCAATTAGTGGCAAGTCCCCTTGTGGCGGGAATATAGCTGCACTTACGAAACCACCAGACTCTCAGATGTTTATTCAGCCCCAAATGACCACGTACAGAAATGTGCGAGTCCAGGGTAATATCGTCTGAGAGGGGTGCGAATTGTGATGCTGTTGCCGTCATTTCTATGGTGTATGCAACTCGTCCCATTCGCACCTAATTGTATTGAGCCCAACTGGCATGTGGAGGAGGAAGTCTGATGAAATATAAAGAGACAAGTGTAGGGGTTTTATGGCATGTAAAGGGGCTTGTGGGTGCTCTGGTGGCATATAATGAGCATGTGGGGACTGTGATGGCATAAAAAGGGGCCTGTGTGGTTTTATGGCATATAAAGGGGCTTGTGGGTGCTCTGGTGGCATATAATGAGCATGTGGGACTGTGATGGCATAAAAAGGGGCCTGTGGGGTTTTATGGCATATAAAGGGGCTTGTGGGTGCTCTGATGGCATATAATGAGCATGTGGGACTGTGATGGCATAAAAAGGGGCCTGTGGGGGTTCTAAAGGCATATAAAGTTTATATGGGGGCTCTGATGGCATATAAAAAGGCATGTGGCATGTGGGGGATCTGATAGCATATAAGTTACATCTGGAGGTCCTTATGGCATATAAAGACACATGTGGAGCAGATGGCAGGTGTACTTATTTGGAGTGTAATGTCAGGAACATGGTGAGATGTGTAAAGTGTTTGACTTATGAAGGGGCGGGAAGGCATAATCTGGCATAATCTGAGTACAGTCAGCATTAGACTGTAAATACGGTTGTGTATACATTTTGTGACCAAATTAGACATGGACGCATCCATAGATATTCCTTTTAGAGGTGTTGGAGGGCTGGTACAATGATACACAATGTAGATAACTATGAAGTCATGCATCTATTCGCATTACTTAATTGACATTTCCATTTTGACTGCTGCAAGAAAGAAGATTCCTATTGTTTATAATGTATATTGAAAATGTGACTTTTGCATTTATTGACAGGGCATAAGTATACTTGTTACACCTGACCTATGTCTAGCTCAAATGCTATTTTGAGATGCATCAACATTTTGATGAGTCTAATTCAATAATTGCAGGACTTGCAGGGAAAGGTGCAGGAGGTTCCCAGTTCCAGGGGGGTGGCTGGTGATCCGTGGGAGGTGCATGGCCCACCTGGTCTGACCTAGTGTGCTTAGGCTTCTAAATGCGGTGGGACTCATACTCTGGCTGCAGGCCAGGAGAGCTTCATAGGCAGTAGGGGACCTTCTCCAGTGTGGGGTGTGGAGGGGGCGCCTGCTGTGTCTTGCATACTTGACCTGGATATTTGGACGCGCATTTGTTGCAAACTCGTAACCTCATCTGCTGCAGTGCACATCAGAGAAAACATGAGTGTTTGTAACTTGTACCAGAGCATCTTAAAAATGTTCAATACCACCTATGGCCCGTATTCAATTTAAAGCGAAAAGTCGTTTTCGCGTGTTTTTGGCAAAAACTTTTCGCCGATGACGTCATTTTCGCCTGTTTTGATTTTACTCCGTATTCTATTTGAAAGACCTTCCGCCTAGGCGGAAAGTCAATGCAATGTAATAGGCGAAAAAGTTTCGCCTATGAATACCAGGCGGAAAAACGTGCAGAATTGGGGTTTTGGGGTACAACATTGCGGGAACCCCCATGCAGCCTTCAGACAGTCCCCCAAAGGTAAACTGTGTGAATTTAAAAAAAAAAAAAGAAGACTTAAGGACACCCAAAAAATTACTTTGATTTTGGGGGCAAAAAAAAAATAATTGTGGGACAAAGGAAAAACTATCGAACTTGACTGGGGGGGGGTCCCCAAGTATGCCCCCAAAATCATATCATAGCAGGTGCTTGCGGCGTGTGGATTTTTCACAATTTTTTCAACTTAACTTTAGCAACTTTTAAATATGCTGACCCCCATTTTCAAGTACCCTAAATTTGTTGGGATAACTTATTTTCTGCAAAAAAACCTCCAGAATATTATTCTTCACCACTTATACAAAAACGCTATTTAGCAGGTATTGAGCCCATTTAAAAACACCAAATACCTTCAGCAAGCCAAATCGGAGGGTACCATAGCTAACCCCCATGTGTTTTGGGGGGTATCAGGCTGATTTCCCCAAATCTGACAGTACTTTCCGCTTGTTTAAGTTTTGCCGGGTCCCGTTTTTTGGCTATTTTCAAATTGAATACGGCGATACGCGGGCACGCGTGCGATACTTTTCCGCCTGCAAAACAGGCGAAGTAGGTGAAAAGTCTGGGATGCGAAAAAGTATTGTGGCTTGGCTCAAATTGAATACGGGCCTATGTTGGAGCATTTCAAAATATTATGGAACAGTGAAGTGAGCATCCTATCAATAATATTCTGAGATTTGATGAAAAGAGAGACAATTTGGTATGTCTACACCAGTGGTTCTCAAAGTTGGTCCTCAGGACCCCACACAGTACACTTTTTCCAGGTTACCCAGCAGGTGCACAGGTGTATTCATTACTCACTGACACATTTTAAAAGATCCACAGGTGGAGCTAATTATTGCACTTGTGATTCTGTGAGGAGACCTTCAAAACATGCACTGTTTGGGGTCCTGAGGACCGAGTTTGAGAACCTGTGGTCTACACCTTTAAAATGTATTATGGAGAGTTTAGGGTACCGTTTCTCTTTAGAAAAAAAATTAGAAACTCCTGTACATGGGATTTTGTTTTCTTTGTTTTAAAGCTTGATATCTTTTTATGGTCAAGAAATTTTTGTTCTGATTCGGAGGTCAGGGACAGACAGCTATATAGCTTCTCTCTTTTGCTGGCTAATCAGGATCCAAGGTGCAAGCAGGCTATTTATAAACATTCCCAGGTTTTGGTATTGCACATGAATGAATTTTTGTACATTGCCATTTGAAAGGACACTTTGTTTTTATCTACTGAGCTTGGTGGTCACCGGCTTTAAATTACAATAAAACAAAAGGTTGGACATTCTGGTTTCACAAGCACTTTATTAACATATAAACATATTTCATATTGGTGCAGTTGACACCACAGGTGTCTTTCCTGCTTCTTGTACCTTATAGCTCTCAGTGGCTTTTTGCTTGCTTCCATTTTCCACCCCACATCAATAGCCTACCCGTCACATGCAGCCCTGTGCTCGTCCGCTGCCAGCCGGGACCTCCCTTGTTAGTAGGAGTTGAGAGAAAATATAGTAATCCCATAGAGAAGGAATACACAATTTTGAGCAGAGATCAGCAATAAATGTGATGCTATAAATCATGTGTACTAAATTTCATTGTCTTATACTGTATAAAGGTAGATACACAGGAGATTGTGTTAGATGCAGGTGCAAGATGTTTTGTTCCTACTTAGGATTTGCCCAACGTGCTAAATATGAAGTCATATCTAGTATGTTGTGCAACATCCCAAAAGGTAAAAGAACAACTTGGAAAGAAATCATCTTAGTTAAACCTTTAAAGACCGGGCAATTTATATCTTTGGAACAAGAACACATTACAGTTTTACTGTGTGTCACTGACAGTAAGAATGATTTTGAGAACCACAAAATAGAATAGAAT
The DNA here is from genome assembly GCA_031769625.1 of Taudactylus pleione. Taxonomy (NCBI): domain Eukaryota; kingdom Metazoa; phylum Chordata; class Amphibia; order Anura; family Myobatrachidae; genus Taudactylus; species Taudactylus pleione. The sequence goes on along the minus strand of JAUIMM010000154.1, from coordinate 4,459,891 downwards.
GCTAGGTGATATCCCCCCATCTCTTTCACTTCACCTGCCTCTTGTCTCTTTCTGTCCCCCTTTTCTCAATATAAGTATAACACAGGCAATGGTGACATTGCCGATGTTCTGGTCCAGGCCTAGCTCTTACACAGCCCTGTCCCCTGATCATATGCCAGCAATTCAGAATACCCTCCTGCCAGTTATATCTAGGCCCAAGCCTGCCTGTGCTGGTGCTGCACTTTTGCCTGTGCTAAGGCTTTTACTTTCACATTGCAGAGCAGGAGAAATGTAAATCATTGTGTAATGGTAGCACTCCACCATCAGAGATTAACTGCGCATTTCAGGGACACAGGTTAGTAGCATAATATATACTAGATCTCTCAGTTTTAGGTACATTGCATTTCACATATTCACATGGGGGCTGATTTAGAGTAGGGAACAAAGCAAAAGGAGCAAATTTGCATCTGGACAAACTATGGGTCTCATTCAGACCCGCTCGCGAGCGCAGGACGCTCGCAAGCGGGTCGATGGTACCCAAATGTGCATGCGCACGACGGAGGCTGCTCCGTCGTGCGCATGCGCGAGACCCGGCGAGCGACGGGGAAGCCGTCGCTCGGGGTCTCGCACCAAAGGGGGCGTGCTGTCGATGGTGAGTGACAGCACGCCCCCTTTGGTGGGCGTGCCGGGGGCGTTGCTGCCCAGACGGAGGCGTTCCCATGGGAACGCCTACCGTCTGGGTCCGGCCCCACTGACATCACTAGTGATGTCAGTGGGAGTGCTTTTACCTCTGATAGAGACAAAAGCACTCCTGAGCTTGCGGCAGCGAGACCCTACCACAAGGTCTCGTCGCAAGCCTGATGGTCGCGATGGTCATGACCATCGCGACCATCTTTTTGGCCGCTCGCATAAGCTGTGGGTGGTCACCCACAGCTATGCGAGCGCCCAGGAGGCCGCTCCATTTTTAGGTAGGAGGGCCCTGATTCAGAGCGAGCGCTCTGGTCAGAGCGTCCGGCTCTGAATCAGGCCCAGTGTTAGGTGTATGCCTACTCTTTGTAGTCTGATGTTGTTCTTTGCTGACATGTTTGTCCTGTTTAGGAACATAATACATTTATTGTCCTCTCCTCATTCTCATTCCTTTTAGACTTCTCCTCTTCTGGGGCTATGTTAGCCAAATAACTGCAGGCTTCCCAGCTTAGGGGATATGCAATGGGAGGAGCTCGGAGCTCCCATGGGAACGCCTCCCGTCTGGGTCCGGCCCCACTGACATCACTAGTCACTAGTGATGTCAGTGGGAGTGATTTTGGCTCTGATAGAGCCAAAATCACTCCAGGGCTTGCGGCAGCGAGACCCTACTACAGGGTCTCGTCGCAAGCCCGATGGTCGCGATGGTCTTGACCATCGTGACCATCATCATGGACGCTCGCATAAGCTGTGGGTGGTAACCCACAGCTATGCGAGCGTCCAGGAGGACGCAACAAAAATAAACAAAAAACGCCCTGATTCAGAGCGGGCGCTCGTTCAGAGCGTCCGGCTCTGAATCAGGCCCTATGTGCAATGCAAGGAGTGTGCAATTAAGTTTTTGCATACATGGTAACTTCATCCCACTATGCCACGCCCCTGATGCTCATTGACCCGCATCGCGCCAAGACCCCCAGCAGCGGTGACTATCGAGGGGTGCAAACCATCAATGGTTCACTATTGATGGTTTTGTGCCATCGACAGTGATGACCGATGGACCATAAAAGGAGCCATCGATGGCCAGCCCACAGATGGGCATCCCTAGCTTGGCCAGGACACGTCCTTCCCATCTCTAAATCTCTCTGCACATTTTAAATCTGCCTCACATGCAGTGCAGCTTGGTTTTGCCAAGGGGCAAATGGCTTCTTCTATTTTTTGTTTGGGCTTTACTATTAACTCTGAATCAGTCCGATAATATACACGTTGCAGCTACTCCATTCTTTACAATTTCTTTGTCATTTTGGATTTTTGTCACTCAATTGTGTAGTTGCTGAAACTATACACAGAAGACATATCTAATTTTATTTCACCCATTTTGCGTGAAATTGGGCTAATTGTGAGAAGATACTATTTCACTCATTTACATTGTCTGTATAAGTGCCCTCGTATTTACATTGGTAGTATACAGTCAACTTGAGTCATGTAATTTTGAAGTAAAATCCTAGCTTGCAGCATAAATATACTCAGTTTAATACTATAAAACCATATTAATATTATATGCCCATCTAAATGTTATTAAACCAGTTTCTGGTTTGTAAACTGTTAATACAATCTCTATTACGATTCGTAGACATTACTTTAAGGACATTTCCCGAATGTAATTCTTTCTTCTTCTTTTTTTTAGACTTGCTGTGGACTAGTTTTATTTATGTCACTGTAACTGTTTATCTTTACATTGGCCTCCTCAATTTGTTCAGCCAGGCATATATTATTGTCAGCCACACAACAATTAGTTAACTCTTTCTCCTCACTTTCTTGTAGGAACTTACTGGAAGCAGCTGCTAGACTTGGCGAAAACAGAATCTCTTCAGGCTTTTACGTAAGTCCTATGCATTCCTCATACAAATGCTACACTGACAGACTCTGGTTCCAGTAATGTTCCTGGGAACTGTTTGCTCCAATTTCTGAGATTACAATTAGTAAAACACAATGATCACTTGGGTTGTGGGACTGCTTTCTAAGAGGGTCTGAGCAGTAAGATACAATCTGTGCTTCTCCTGCAGTGCAGCAATCAGTGGCGTAACTAGGGTATTTGGAGTCCAGGGCAAATTGAAAAATGGAGCCCCCCTATGTGCGCGCCGAAAAAAATGGGCGTGGTCACAAGGGGCATGGCCACTTAAGAATGGGGCGTGTCAACATGACACACACTCCTTTCTCGTCACTCTGAACATTCCTTTCCATTCCATATGCACCTTAATGCAGTGCCCCTTATACAGTAGCCTCACGACCTCTCTCCCATAACCCACTGCAGGAGCTGGAAGGTGGAGCTCATGAGTGAGCTCCAGCCCAGCTCTTGCATTGAGTGCAGCAGCAGTCAATGAGAGTCTGTCTGATTCTCATTGGCTGCTGAAATACATCGCCGCCGCATCGGCGGCGATGCTTGTGTAACTGGCTAGCCTGAGCCTGCCTCCCACCCCTTGCCTGGCGCTATTGGGTAAGCGCTCAGGGGGAGGGAAGGGGCATGACTGTGCAGCACAGGATGGTGCTGGGCACAGGGAAGCTTAGCACCGGTCCTGAGTAAATGTGTAGTGCTGACCGCACTCACTGCAGTTGGGACTACACTGGCTAACTAGGACGGGCTGGTACCGTGGCCAGCGACGCCCCCCATGCCACCAGTCCCACGACACCCAGGACACGAGCCCCATTGGCCCTGCCCTAGTTATGCCACTGGCAGCAATCTATGGATACTTGTAATAATGATCTATTGCTAGCTGGCATTCTAACTGGCATTACATGAGTGAAACAATAAGTAAAATAAAAAACAAACATAATAAAATATATATATATATATATATGTATATATATATACTTACAACTTTAGGTGATAGTTGTGTATGTTACTCCAATAAAGAATGTTTGTGCTCAGTGCTACATAGAGTTAGCATAACACAAAATCATGAATAAGGCATTAAATCCCCAAATTACTTCTGCACAACCACCAGTGCTTCTCTGACCAATAAGAAGCCAAAACCAGACGTTGGTCCATTCACACTGCCAATCTGCATCAATTTTTAACATATTGGTCATCGATATATTGTACCATTGCAACTTTGCATTTGTCTGGTGGCAGCACCCTTGAGCGGCCGCCAGGTATACAGCTGCTTCATTTACTTTTGTCATGACCAGGGGTTCCTTATCGGTAAGCCTGCGGTCTTTGCCCGTTAGGGCATTCTGACGTGAGCCTTTCGGTGGCAGCGCTGGAGTATGGAGACTGGCACGGGGTGCATCTGGTAGGCCATGCCAGCATGGGAGTGTTGCACAGCGTTCCCACGCTGCAGTTCTATGGGCGCCGCCATCTTGCATTGGGCCATGTGACCTAGTGAACCAATCCCCTAAAGGTCAGCTGTTCTGTCCGGCCAATCACGCTCTGCTGTTCACAGCTGCCTTACTTTGCCAGTGCAACGTTTATCAGCTGAGTCTGGTCACATTTATCTGAGCTCCTCTATGCAGCTAACTTTGGTTCTGCCTAGCTCCCTGATGATTTCAGGTAGCCTCTGGATTCCAAGCACCTACCAGCAACTCCTCCTCCTGCTTCTGTTGTAATCCCACTCACCAGCCAGACTATCTTTTTACCGCATCGACCCCTGTCTACAGTTTGATTCCTTCTGTACATACCTAAACATTATAACTCCATTCCTGTTACCTTTATTCCGGATTTTATTATTTGCTGCTGGACTTATTATTTGACGCTGATCCATCTCCACTTTTGCCCTGGACTTGGTTCTTTCATGTCTACCATTCCATTCATTAAACAACTCAAGTTTTTCTACAGTTCTGATTCTGTGTCCCCTCCTGTATCCACCCCGAGTCCACAAGAAAACCAACCCCTGCCAACTTTTCCCCGGCTCCTGCCATGCAGTCCGATCAGCAGGGAAGTCCCTCTGCCATTGGCGCCGGCCGCCCAGTGTGCATTTCTGACTGGTCGCATTGTTTGTGAGGTAACGCACAGCCTGGCGTGGTTGTAAATGATGCAACCACGCCAGGCAAGTGGTTAAATTACACCAGATGAAACCCCCTATGTTTTTTTGTGACTTTGTGAATAAAGGACTTATAAATTTCTTCACAAAGTCCGCAGAGTGCTGCCATTCTTGTGCATTTGTTATGGGTGGTTGATCACCCCAGGAAGGCACCACAGCATTACTGATTTTATCCAGGAGTGCCGGGCATCATTTCTTATTGTTATATATATATATATATATATATATATATATATATATATATTGGTATGAGACAACACTCAAATGGTTAATGGACTGTCAAATTCAGTGGTGCAGGGTGGAGAAGCAATGGCTATAGCACTCACCCCATCCAAACAAACTCAACTGACTACTGTCAGTTTTCCTCAGTTGAAACGTCTGTCGGGCCTGCCAACACGCCATGCCATGACATGTATCCGTCTGAATAAATTTGTACGTTGAATGCGAGTGCTGGTCTTTTACTTTTTCTACTTGGATGCAGAGAGTGATATATATATATATATATATATATACTTTGTATGTATATATATATATATATATATATATATACTGTGTGTGTGTATATATACTGTATATATATATATTTATATATATATATATAAAAAATAAGAATTATTAAACCACTTTTTCACATTTTTGGAATTTGGTTTGTTTCATTTGTTTCAGAAACCGTTTTTCCCAGTTAGAGTAATGGAGGAGGGCTTTTTGTCCACAACAGCCGGTGCACATTTACTTATTTAGTAGTTGACTCCATATTTAGAGCCTGGAAATGGTAGGGGACCCAGAGGGTACATTGCTTAGTGTTTTCACTGTTCAATATGTCCTTGGTGACACCTATTATATACAGAGTTGTGATGAAATGGAAATTATGATAAAAGAATACTTCACCTAGGACCCCTAAATGTTTTGACAGCTGATCTCTCTTTGAAATTTAGGTACAATCTTTTTCTTGTCCGCAGGACTTATTAATATTTCCTTACTGAACATCTAGTGAGACTAATCTCAACATTGAGCAAAAGACTGATGCAGCTGTACCTCAGCCTGAAACCTGAATAATCTTCAATTTCCGCTTCTTAGTGAGTTTCGAGAACTTGTCTCAAAACCAATGTCCCACACTCATTTACAATTGGCTGGTGGCATTGTTAATTATATTATATGGTTATCATCTTGTGAGTTTCAAGTAAGAAATAAACAAATCAATTAGTTCATTTACAGTTAAGTATGCAAGTGCAGTTTTATTGTAACTTGTGTACATAGGTTGACTGTGCAGCATATGTTTAGATAAGGTCTAACCTGCATTGTGAATTTGATTTTCCATAAAGTTAGTCTATATCTGGCAGCCACAAATTGCTTAGTCCACTCCATTTAGACTATATTGCTTATATTACATTTTTTTTTAACACATGCTCCTTTTTCCCCTGTTATACTTTGTAAACACAACAATATCTATTTTGTACTGGGGGAACGTTTAATTCATTCTAGTGCTATAAACTGAATAACTGATTTTATTTTATTTACACAATAATTGTAATTTAATTCCAAGAGTACACTGGGTTTGTCATGCTCCGGACACGTAAAAACACCTTTTGACCTCTCCGGTACCTGTCCAGGCTAGCGCCGAGGTCTGCTCGTGCTGTTCATCACTCCCGGATAGCAGAGAGGTCCGTTCACGCTGCACATTGCTCCTAGCTGGTGCTGAGGTCTACTCCTGCCCCGTCTGCTCAGTGTCCTGTCACTGAGCATGGGGATGGCTCTCCGCAGTCACTTGCTCACAGTGTGTCTCCCCAGCATGATGGTATACAAACTGCACACCAGAGTTCCCTTCAGAACAGTATGGGCGCAGCCATGTTGGACTCTGTCACCTGACTCTCCTTCACCACTCAGAGAGCTGCTCCCAGACCAGCTGATTGCAGCATCCAATCCCTGGGGATCCTCTCCTATAAATTCCATTTCCTGACTGACCTCTGTGGCAGTACAACGTCGATTCTTGCTGAAGTTACAGCTCAGTACTGAGCTCCCAGGTACTCTGTATCTGAACAGTCCCAGTCCATCATATCCAGTTCCTAGATCTGGTAAACAAGTCTCCTATACCATCTTGCCCACCTGCCTGGTTTTACCACTGGGACTTGTTCTTACAGCAACCATCGGTTCCAGTCAATACAACCAACCATCGGTCTCATCCGATGTTTCCAACATCGTGCTCTTATCAATTAAGTTCCTCAATTCATCAACATCGGTCCCAACCGATCAATTTCATCAATTCATCAGCATCGGACTCTTATTAATTAAGTTCCTCAATTCTTCAACATCAAGTTTATCAATTCTTCAACATCGGATTCAGGGCAGAGCCACTCGCTAAGCTGCGAACGCACGCAGCCGTAAAGAGTGAAAATATGCAAAATAAGCGAACGCTCGCAAAGTGCAACCCAAGAGGCAAGAAACACCCACACAGACTGCAACACCCACCGGACCATTACTTGTCACAGCGAGCGATCACTCAACTTCTGAGATCGATGGAAGTAGCCATCACACTGCGTGCCCATTGCGATCTCTTGCTAGAGACGTGTGTTCCCATCTGATATTTCAATGTGCTGTTTTTGATTACACATTATGCGTATGCAATCATTGAATAATTGCACCTTTGATCTGTTTTCTTTTTTTTTAATTTTTGGAAAGTACATATAGGATAGATAGATAGATAGATAGATAGATAGATAGATAGATAGATAGATAGATAGATAGATAGATAGATAATTTATTACATTTTTGTTTGGTTTTATTCATTTAACTAATGGAATATGTTAAGATATAATAAAAACACAACACCATTTTTTTTTTACTTTTTTTTATTTTTTTTACAGATCTTCCACAAAAAAAACAAAAAAAACAAAATTAAAGTGCCCTTTTAATGCGGGTCAGCGCATTCGCAATATTTTGGACAGCTGTCCCAATAACATGCAGCTCCCTCCGGAGTACATCCCGCCATGTCTCCTGTGGTTCCACTGAAATGTAAACAAGGAAAATAAAGAATCAATTTAAATTGTGTGTAAGTCAATTCTAACAGTTTAAAACATCACCCACCCACCATAGCCATGGATGTTTTTTGTGTATCCTTTCGCCAGCTAATAGAGCACAGTGTAGCACATAGGCTACTGTGGTTAATGCTGTTTTCATATGCCATTAGCTGCAAGGTCCTAAATTTGGAAAACATTGTGTTCCGGCTATTGGGCCATTTGGCATCTGTGACATTTGAAACATATGGGTGATTCTGTTGATAACGCAAATGGAGGGATAAGAGCAGGTATTGCAGATGAAATATAGTATAGCATATGTGTGTCAATGTACCTTCAGCCACAGGTTCTTCCACAACTGGGCCCGGTCCCTCTTGGAGCTCCCTGAGGAGTGGAGTGAGGAGGCGGCTTCAGGGGAGTGTGGGGAGGAATGGTGGGAGGAGGGGGCTTCAGGCGAGTGTGGGGAGGAATGGTGGGAGGATGGGGCTTCAGGGAAGTGTGGGGAGGAATGGTGGGAGGAGGAGGCTTCAGGGGAGTGTGGAGAGGAATGGTGGGAGGATGGGGCTTCAGTAGAGTGTGGGGAGGAATGGTGGGAGGAGGGGGCTTCACGGGAGTGTGGGGAAGAATGGTGGGAGGAGGGTGCTTCAGGGGAGTGTGTGGAGGAATAGAGGGAGGAGGGGGCTTCAGGGGAGTGTGGGGAGGAATGGTGGGGGGAGTTTTCTGAGGAGGGCGGGGTTTGTATGCGTCGTCGTAATCCTATGAGATAAAGATACAAAAACATGTTATTTGAAAATTATTGCATACAAAAGTTCACATTAATAACTTTGCATACAGTACATGAATGGTGTGGGAATCTCTATATCTATATATTTAATTTTTTTTTAATGCTATCTATATCCTGTGTCAGGGTGAGCAAAATTCAACATGAATGTAAAAATGAATATCCAGATCTTACAGGTTTAGCAGAGCAAAGGCATGTACAGATCTAATTTTGACATTTGCAGGCTGTTGATTAAATACAGACACCAGAAACTGAAGCCTGACATTGAATTAGTGGTGCTGCTTCTAGGCACAGGGGTAACTATTGTTTGTGGTCTTAGACCTGCGAGTCTACTGAAAATTTTTTGTGTTATTGTTAGACTTAAGCTGGGCATCCACTATACAATTTTCTGTCAGATATCTGTCCAATCTGGCTGGTTGGAAGGAAAACCTGGCAATGTATGGGAGCAAATGACAATAGTCCATTTGGTCACAAACACAGGAAAATAGCCAAAATTTGTTCTTCAGACAAATTGGTTAAACACACAACTTTAACCAATTTGAACAATTGTTTTTTGTCCTTTTTTCAGTGTTTAAAACCATATGATTGACTGTCAGTTGCTCCCATACATTACCAGGTTTTCATTCCAATCAGCCAGATTGGACAGATATCCGCTATCGCTCCCAGAAGCAAAGGTCACGACTGACTATATCCAAGAGAATTTGGAAAAAGGGCTTATCCGCCCTTCCACCTCTCCCACTGGTGCAGGCTTCTTTTTCGTAAAAAAAAAGCCTTCATCGACTACAGGGGATTGAATGATATCACCATTAAAAAACGCTATCCTCTCACATGATCACAGAGCTTTTTGACCGAGTCAGTGGAGTCACCATCTTCACCAATTTGGACTTGCAAGGAGCATATTGTCACGACTCTGGGGAAATTGGCCTCCAGTGATGGAGCAGGCTTTACTGGCAATGATAGTGGTAGCACAAACATATCTTAGATATGTTTTCCTCATATGATGGCACAGAGCTGGAGAAACAAATACTAATAATAATTGATGAAGGCAGCCTATGCAATAACTTGAACTTGATACAAGGTGATGAGAATAAAGTTGCATAACTTTAATGATGACAAATGATTGTAAATACTGAGAGATATATATGCTGGTAATGGCTGAGTCCTGGTGTAGACCAGCAGAAATCCACAGTCAGAAGTAGGAGTTGTAATCCACTTGACTGATGCAGGAACCGTAGAACTGTGGATGATATTGGAGGATGAAGGCAAGTATGTAGGAGCACAGGGTAAACCTCAGATAACGGTAGAGTCCTTACTGAGATGGACTCAGTAGTAGAAAACAAAGTTCTGACTGCAGGATGCTGGGCTATGCCCAGAAGACGATAGCTTAGAAACTAGTACTGTACTGCGTACTAGCAAACAATACACGACGATGCCCTAAGTCAGGAATGGACGTGGATCCGTTAGGAGCCAAAAGGAAACCTTAAGGAGACGTTGCACAGACGCTGACTGAGGATCCTGGAGAGGTTTATATACCAAGTGTCAGTTGCTGGTTGGCCACACATTAACAGATGATCCTTAGAGTGCATGGGATTGATATTTGCAAGATCACCAGATCGAACCAAGATTGCTGTGCCCATGGAAAGAAGACCTCCTCGTGGATACAGCGGAGCAGCGCCCTAGCAGGTGAGTGAGAAGCGGGACTAGACACTAGGTTCCTAGGCAGTGTCAAACAGTACCACGCGGCAGATGCCATGCACAGCTGCGGGGGAAATGAGTATGTAGGAGAGTGTACCGTGATCTGGATAGCTAGAGCGTAGCTGACCGAGACTTCTGTTGCGGCCTAACAGACCGAGTCCTGACAGAAATTTTACATGAAAGTTTCGTATCAACCTAGGCGTGTGAACATCTGATGCCCTTGACCAAGATATTTCTTCTTGACCTTATCCCTTCCAGTCCACCAGATACTGTAGATGCCCCTGATGCCAGTGAGAGTATAATATCTTCTCAATCTCAAATTCCACTCCACGAGAAGTCTGAACTGGTGGTGTGTTAGGTAACTTGTCATGGAAACGATTAAGTATCAAAGGTTTGAGCAAAGAGACACGAAAGGAATTTGGAATCCATAGAAAAGAACCAATGTATCGGTGAGCTAATTTCATAGTGGGCACTTTGAGCCTAAAGTTTTTTATAGAAATCCAAACATGATCTCCAGGAGAGAACTTGGGCACAGCAGAACGTTTCTTATCAGCGATTCATTTGTACTTATGTGAAGTTTTCTTTAAAGATTAATGAACTTGTTTCCAAATTTGTGAGAAATGCTGGAGGGCTGCACTGGCAGCTGGTACTTCCACCATCGGTGAAGACGGAAATTCTGGAATGCGGGGATGTATACCATAATTAGCAAAAAAAGGACTTTCTCCTGTAGCAGATTGATAGTGGAAGTTGTGGGCAAACTCAGCCCATGGCAGAAGTTCAGCCCAATTGTCTTGAGAAGAAGATAAATAAATCCTGAGGAACGGTTCTAAGTCTTGATTGACTCTCTCAGTCTGACTGTTTGATTGAAGGTGATAGGCTGGTGAACAATGCAATTTAATTTGCATGGCAGAATATAGAGCTTTCCAAAAACGGGCTACAAATTGGACCCCTCGGTCGAATACTATTTCTTGAGGAAGTCCATGAAGGCGAAAGATTTCTTGAATAAAAATCTGTGCCAACTTGGTGGCTGAAGGAATACGTGGTACAGGGGAAAAATTTGCCATTTTAGTGAATCAATCCACTACTACCCTGATGACTGTGTAACCTTTGGATTCTGCGAGGTCAGTACTAAAGTCCATCGAAAGATGGGTCCAAGGTTTGACAGGAATTGACAAAGGATGGAGCAAGCCTGCAGGAGATTGACATGAGGTCTTATGCTGTACACACTTGGTACAAGCACGAATGAACTTCTGTACATCTTTTTTCATCGAGGGCCACCAATAACTGCGTTGGAGAAGAAAGTAAGGCTGGGTACACACGTAAAGATTTTCTGTCCAACCATCCAACTAGTTGATTGGTTGGAATGAAAATCTGGTAAGGTATGAAAGCAAATGACAATCAGCAATTTGCTCCCAAACTGCCGGCAAATGGACAAAAACAGTTTTTTGAACAAATTGTTTGGATCAAACATTTAACAAACTTGTCTGACGACCATTTTCATCTGTTTTCTGGCATTTAGGAGCAAATTGCTGATCTTCAGTTACTCCCATACCTTACCAGATTTTCATTCCAACCAATCAACTAGTTGAATGGTTGGACAGAAAATCTTTACGTGTGTATGCACCTTAAGTCTTACGGAAACCAGAGTGGGCAGAGAAATGAGAATCGTGAGCCCAGGATAACAATTTATTCCGTAATTCCAGTGCAACAAAGGTTTTATCTCGGGGAGGACTAGGAGTCCTCTACGTAGACATAGAGGAGAAAGCCAGAGGATTAATGATTGGATACTTCTGCTCTACGGTTTGTTCTTTTTCTTCCAGCATGGATCTAGAAAGAGCGTTGGCTTTACCATTCAAAGAACCAGGTCGATACTTGAGAACAAAATCAAAATGAGAAAAAAAAGTGCCCAGCAAGCTTGACGAGGATTCAGGCAGTGAGTATATTTCAGGTAAAACAGATTTTTGTGTTCCGTATAAATTGCTATAGGATGTTTTGCACCCTCTAATAAATATTTCCATTCTTCCAGAGCAAGCTTGATGGCCAGCAGCTCCTGATCCCCAATGGAGTAATTCCTCTCGGCTGCAGAGAACCTATGGGAAAAGAATCCACAGGATACGAGCTTCCCATTAGAAGATGTTTGTGACAAGACTGCTCCTACTCCAAAAATCGATGCGTCAACCTCCAGCACGAATGTTTTTTCCAAGTCGGGTTGTATGAGATCAGAACATATGAGAAAGCATGTTTAAGAGTATGGAAAGCAGAGAGAGCTTCTGGAGAACAAATAGCTGGATTATCCCCTTTCTTAGTCATAGCCGTGATGGGAGCTACTATGGTAGAAAACGACTTGGTACATTTTCTGTAGTAATTAGAGAAGCCCAGAAATCTTTGGATAGCTTTCAGAGATGTAGGTAACACCCATTCTTGAATGGCCTTGAGTTTTTCAGGATCCATATGTAACTCAGAACCGAAGATCACATATCCCAGAACATAAATGGTTGGAACTTCAAAGACACACTTTGATATTTTCCCATAGCGCTTGTTAGCACATAGACGAAGTAACACTTTTTTAACTTGTTGCCGATGACTGTTGAGGTCACGTGAAAAAAATCAAAATATCATCAAGGTAGACGATAACATATTGATATAGGATGTCACGAAAAATCTCATTCACAAACTCTTGGAACATAGCTGGAGCATTGCATAAGCCGAAAGGCATCACAAGGTTTTCATAATGTCCATCACGCATATTGAATGCAGTTTTCCACTCATCCCCCTCTCTGATTCTTATTAAATTGTAGGTGCCCCTGAGGTCAAGCTTGGTGAAGATTTTCGCATCTATAATTCTATCGAACAGGCTGGTAATGAGAGGCAACGGGTACTTGCTCTTGATGATTATATCATTCAAGCCCTGGAAATCTATTCAAGGGCGGAGTCCACCATCTTTCTTCTCCACAAAAAAAAACCCCTGCTCCAGCAGGAGACAAAGAAGGTAGAATAAAACCTTTTCGTAGGTTTTCTTGAACATATTCGGACATGGACTGAGTTTCAGGAACTGAGAGGGGGTAGAACGGCCTCTGGGAGGAACTTTACCTGGTATCAAATCAATCGGACAGTCCCAAGGATGATGAGGTGGAAGCACGTCTGCAGCCTGTTCCGAAAAGACATCGGCAAATTCTTGATATGGCTGAGGAAGAGAGTCCAAGGAATTAACTTTGGTGTATATGAGTCGAACCACCTGAGCTAAGCAGTGCTGTTGCAATAGGTACTTCAAGAAAGAATCTGAGCATTAACCCAATCAATATGGGGATTATATCGACGCAACCATGGAAAACCCTGGACAATTTCATTGGCAGCACAGACGGTGTAATGGTTAGCGTTACTGCCTCACAACAATGAGGTCATGGGTTCAATTCCCACCATGGCCCTAACTGTGTGGAGTTTGTATATTCTCCCTGTGCTTGCGTGGGTTTCCTCCGGGTACTCCGGTTTCCTCCCACACTCCAAAAATATACTGGTAGGTTAATTGGTTCCCCACAAAAATTAACCTGTGTGTGCATGTGATAGGGAATATAGATTGTAAGCTCCACTGGGGCAGGGACTGATGTGAATGGCCAAATATTCTCTCTGTAAAGCGCTGCGGAAAATGTGTGCGCTATATAAATAACTGTTAATAAATAAATAAATAATAAATGAGTAATAGCTGGAACCACTAAGAACTCTATGAATTCCTCATGTAAAACTCCAGTCTTCACCTTGAGGACTTTCGTAACATGAGTGACTGTTCCATTTTCTATCCGAGTCCCATTCACAGCGGTGAGGGTAATAGGGTGAGGCAAAGGACTAATCGGAACAGCTAACTGGACGAGGAGATAAAGTTATTAAGGGGAGACCACCCCTTAATAAGGGCGGAAATTAAACAATCTTGATTTGGGGAAGATGTGGCAAGAACCCTTAGTCTGACTTCCTCTTTGCAGACTAGTTTCGCCCGTTTCCCAGCTTCAAAGGACATTTTGTTTAAGAGTGTTCAGAAGATGCACAATAGTGACACAAATTTTGTTGTCTTCTGCTTTGCTTCTCTTCCTCTGTTAATTTAGAATGATTAACTTGTATGGGTTTGTCGACTATAGAATAGAAGACATGGGACTGTGGTAAAGGGCGAGTTCTATAGAGATCACTGCGGTTCTTATCAACACGTTCATGCATCCGAAGATCAATCTTAATACTAAGAGATATCAGATCGTTTAGGCTTTCCGGAAGATCCCGTGTGACTAACTCGTCCTTGAGCTTATCTGAGAGTCCACTCCAGTAGGCGGCTTTCAGGGCTTCATTGTTCCACTGCAATTCGGCTGCCACAGTTTGGAACTGGACAACATACTGCCCCACAGGACCTGAGCCTTGTTTTAATCGTAGAATGTCGACAGAAGCCACAACCAACCTTCCTGGTTCATCAAAAATTCTTTTGAAAGACCGGATAAACTCTTGGTAATTGGAAACCACCGGATCATTTCTCTCCCACAGTGGAGATACTCAATCCAAAGCAGAACCTGCCAAGAGGGAGATGACATATGCCATTTTAGCCCTGGGAGACGGAAAGTTCTGTGGAAGTAATTCAAAGTGGACCTCGCATTGATTGCGGAACCCACGACAAAGCTTGGGGACTCCGAGGTCCTCGTACGGCTAGGTGCGGTGACTGGTGTAGCTGTAGCTGTGGGTGAAGTAGTCACTTGTAGACAGTCTAGATGGACCGAAAGATCTTGCAAGCACTGAAGCACCTGTGTCTGAGTGTTCTCCTGCGCATCTAGTCTGGCTGTGAGATTTTGTAGGACTTGAACTCCAGAAGCCTGATCTTGTTCAGGATTCATCTGGTCTGTGCAAACTGTTGCGACTCTGGGGAAATTGGCCTCCTGTGATGGAGCAGGCTTTACTGGCAGTGATACCGGTAGCACAAAGGAGGATGTCTTAGATATGTTTTCCTCATATGATGGCACACAGCTGGAGAAATAAATACTAATAATAATTGATGAAGGCAGCCTTTGTAATAACTTGAACTTGATACAAGGTGATGAGAATAAAGTTGCCTTACTTTAATGATGACAAATGATTGTAAATACTGAGAGATATATATGCTGGTAATGGTAATGAGTATAAGTCCTGGTGTAGACCAGCAGAAATCCACATTCAGAAGTATGAGTTGTAATCAACTTGACTGATGCAGGAACTGTAGAACTGTGGTTGATAATGGAGAACGAAGGCAAGTATGTAGTAGAACAGGGTAAACCTCAGGTAACGGTAGAGTCCTTACTGAGATGCACTCAGTAGTAGAAAATGAACTTCTGATTGCAGGATGTTGGGCTATGCCCAGAATACGATGGCTTAGAAACTAGTACTGTACTGCGTACTAGCAAACAGTATACGATGATGCTTTAAGTCAGGAATGGACAGGAGACAAAAGGAAACCTTAAGGAGACATTGCACAGACGCCGACAGAGGATCCTGGAGAGGTTTATATACCAAGTGTCAGTTGCTGGTTGGCCACACATTAACAGCTGATCCTAAGAGTGCATGGGATTGGTACTTGCAAGATCATCTGATCGAACCAAGATGGCTGCACCCATGGACAGACGACCTCCTTGTGGATACAGCGGAGCAGCGCCCTAGCAGGTGAGTGAGAAGCGGGGCTAGATACTAGGTTCCCAGGCAATGTCAAACAGTACCACGCAGCAGACGCCGCAAACAGCTGCGGGAGAAACGAGTATGTAGGAGAGTGTACCAGAATCTGGATAGCTGGAGCGCAGTTGACTAACAGACCGAGTCCTGACACATATAGGGCTTCATTCAGAGGCGGCCATACGGTCTACGACCGCACGGCCGCCTCGATGTTTGTCCAGTGCGCATGCGCACGAGGGAGCCGGCTCCTTTGTGCGCATGCGTGAGACCCGCTACGACCGACAGCGCCGGTCGTAGCGGGTCTCTTTCCAAAGGGGGCGAGTTGTCGATGTTGATTGACAGCTCGCCCCGTTTGGAAGGCGGGCCGGGGGGGTGGCAGCCCAAACTGAGGCGTTCCCATGGGAACGCCTGCCGTTTGGGGGAGGCCCAACTGACATCACCAGTGATGTCAGTGGAGAGCTTCCGGCTCTGACAGAGCCAGAAGCTCTCCGGGGCTTACGACAAATGAGACCCTACCTTAGGGTCTCATCGTAAGCCCCGATGGTCGCGATGGTCATAGACCATCACCCTAGTGGTCGTTAGAGCTGTGGGTGTAAACCCACAGCCTAACGACCGAAACAGAGGCGGGCGGTCAGGATGCAAGCGGCAGCCCAGTTTTTGAGCGACCGCTTGCATCCTCCGACCGCCTCTGAATGAGGGCCATAATCTCATACGAATTCAGGAGGGAGATGAGTGGAAGACCACATGTAACACCCGCGACGGTCACTACGAGTACCTCGTTATGCCCTTTGGTCTCAGCAATGCTCCCGCAGTATTCCAGCACTATGTCAATGAGATCTTCCGCGATCTGTTGTATAAACATGTTGTCTTAATTGCAGTTCCTGTTCTTCATCAACCTGATGTCTCACAGCCATTCATCTTGACGCTTCTCCGTAGGAGTTGGAGCTGTGCTCTCTCAACACGCTCCTGATGGTCTTCTCCACCCCAGTGGATTTTTCTCTAGAAAATTCACTCTGGTTGAGTGCAACTACTTTATTGGGGATCAAGAACTTCTCACTATTAAGTTAGCCTTAGAGGAGTGAAGCTATCTTTTGGAAGGAGCTGTGCATCCCATTTCCATTCTCACAGACCACAAACACCTCTTATATATTAAGATAGCCCATTGTCTGAATCCGATGCAAGCTAGATGGGCTCTCTTCTTCTCACGATTTAACTTCAAATTCTCTTTTCATCCAGGGGTCCAGAACCGAAAGGCCGATGCCATCTCTTGCTTCATGGAGAAAATGAGACTACATCCGCTGAGAAGAACCTCATTATTGATCCAGTGACCTTCTCTGCAGTCAGAGTAGAATCCTCCCCACCTGTTGGGAAAACTCTTGTCAAGCCCACATTACGCAATAAACTGCTACATTGGGCTCATGCTTCCCGCTGCAGGCTATGCAGGAATACAAAAGACCTTCGAGTTAATTTCCAATACATCAACATCGGACTCTTCTCAATGAAGTTCCTTAATTCATCAACATCGGTCCCAACCGATCAAGTTAATCAATTCATCAACATCGGATTCTATTCAGTTAAGTTCTTCAATTCATCAATCAACATCGGTCTCAACCGATCAAGTTCATCAATTCATTAATATCGAAATCATATCAATTAAGTTCTTCAACATTGGTCTCAAACTGAATAAGTTCATCAATTCTTCAACATCGGATGCAATTCCATCAAGTTCTTCAAATCAACAAAATCGGCTCAGACAGGTACAGCTCTCAGTCCAGCATCATCGGTCCCAATCCGATTCTGCTAATTCATTCAGTGGTATATGTTCAGCTACATTCTAACCTGCTGTTCAATAAAGACTTTCTATTCCTGTTCTCGCCTTCGGGACCATCATCCACTGCTCTATCTCCTCACATCTATACATGAGGAGGTCCTGGCTCAAACCACATAAGTTCATCCACGCCTATCAAATCTCCTCTTCAGTCTCCCACTCCTGTTCCAACCCAAAGCCAACTCTCAGGTGTGACAGGTTTACTGATAAAAGACAGACATATATCTGGTATAGTATATATCCAATGAAGAGCAAACCATTGGTAACATATTCTGTATACAATAAGGTCAGCTAGGCTATAGAAAACAATCTAACATTGTCCTGTATGTTCTTGTTACCTTCCACCTATGCACCTGATGAAAATTCCCAAATTAACTGTTTACAACGCATGTTTCTTAAACCTGCCTTTAGGCAAACCTTTTATGGGTGTGTAATGTTTGTCACCAGCAGTGGCATCATGAGGGGGGTGCTGGCCACACTCAGCTGTCACCCACCTGAGGATGACACCCTTGCACTCAGGTGTCACCCTCAGGTGTCACCCAAAATGCTGACTCCTTTGCAGTGACAGGATCTGAGTGCTGCAGTGTGACATTCTCCTGCAGCATACGGCTCCTATCATAGAAGAGGAGCCAACAATGCAGACTGCCCAGTCTCCGGGGGCAGCCCAGCATCTCCGGTGATGCTGGGCTGCCCCCAGAGTGATGTTATCGGAATCCACAGTGAGGCCACGTCCCTTCATTTAGGTCACACCCCTCTTCGGCTAGGTGAGACTTCGGTGCGCGGGGGCTATCCAGAGTGCGCATCGGGTGTCCCCAGACCCGGTGACTCCTCTAGCCACCAGCTTTCTAACAAATCTATAAAATTTGCATCATTCAGCACTAGGGATGAGCGGGGTCGGATTTCGGAAATCCGAAACCCCCCAAACCCTCCCCGATCCAAGCCGGGAACCGAGTCCAGGTCGGGTTTT
The DNA here is from genome assembly GCA_031769625.1 of Taudactylus pleione. NCBI lineage: Eukaryota > Metazoa > Chordata > Amphibia > Anura > Myobatrachidae > Taudactylus > Taudactylus pleione. The sequence goes on along the minus strand of JAUIMM010000154.1, from coordinate 4,441,245 downwards.
CCCGCCGGACTCGGTTCCCGAAACGAGACAAAATATCATCATCCCGCTGTCAGATTCTCGCGGGTTTTGGATTCTATAAAAGTACCCTGATCGCAGCAATTTTTCATTCCGGCTGTGGAGTGTGCAGAGCTAGGGAGCTGGGAGCTTGTGTTGTGTGTTACTTACTTGTTATAAAAAATAATAAAGTACTGCTGGCTTGCTGGCTACTGTGAAGAAGAAGGGAGGGAGCTGGGAGCTGTTGCTGACGCTGACCATAGGGACTGACTGGCTGGCTAATGTTGTCCTTGTCCATATAGGGGCTGGCTATTATCCTGTCCATAGGGGCTGGCTTCCTGTAGTGATGTGTTGTTCAGGGGGTGCTCTGTCCTTCAGGAGTGCTCTCTTCACCCACCCCCAGTGTGAAAAGCTGTGCTGGCTGGCTGGCTACTGTTGTCCATGTACATAGGGGATGGCTGGCTACTGTTGTCCTTGTCCATATATCGGCTGGCTGTTGTCCTGTCCATAGGGTCTGGCTGGCTGTAGTGGTGTGTTGTCCAGGGGATGCTCTGTCCTTCAGGGGTGCTCTCTTCACCCACCCCCAGTGTGAAAAGCTGCTCTTCATCAAAATAATGTTTACAGGGGGTGCCCTGTCTGCTGTAGGGGTATGCTCATACAAATAATTTTAACAGGGGCTGCCCTGTTTGCTGTAGGGGTATGCTCATACAAATAATTTTTACAAGGGTTGCCCTGTCTGCTGTAGGGGTATGCTCATACAAATAATTTTTACAGGGGTTGCTCTGTTTGCTGTCGGGGTACGTTCTTTACGAATCATTTTTACAGGGGCTGCCCTGTCTGCTGTAGGGGTATGCTCATACAAATAATTTTTACAGGGAGTGCCCTGTCTGCTGTAGGGGTACGCTCATACAAATAATTTTTACAGGGGCTGCCCTGTCTGCTGTAGGGGTATGCTCATACAAATAATTTTTACAGGGGCTGCCCTGTCTACAGGGGTTGTACGCTGCCCTTCATCAAACTAATTTTTACAGGGGCTGTCCTGTGGGTTGTACGCTGCCCTTCATCAAACTCATTATTACAGGGGTTGTACGCTGCCCTTCATCAAACTAATTTTTACAGGGGCTGTCCTGTGGGTTGTACGCTGCCCTTCATCAAAATCATTTTTACAGGGACTGTCCTGTGGATTGTACGCTACCCTTCATTAAAGTAATTTTTACAGGGGTTGTACGCTGCCCTTCATCAAACTAATTTTTACAGGGGCTGTTCTGTGGTTTGTATGCTGCCCTTCATCAAAGTAATTTTTACATGGGTTGTACGCTGCACTTCATCAAACTAATTTTTACAGGGGCTGTCCTGTGGGTTGTACGCTGCCCTTCATCAAAATAATTTTTACAGGGGCTGTCCTGTGAGTTGTGCGCTGCCCTTCATCAAAATCATTTTTACAGGGGCTGTCCTGTGGGTTGTGCGCTGCCCTTCGTCAAAATAATTTTTACAGGGACTGTCCTGTGGGTTGTACGCTGCCCTTCATCAAAATCATTTTTACAGGGACTGTCCTGTGGGTTGTACGCTACCCTTCATCAAAGTCATTTTTACAGGGGTTGTACGCTGCCCTTCATCAAACTAATTTTTAAAGGGGCTGTCCTGTGGGTTGTATGCTGCCCTTCATCAAAATAATTTTTACAGGGGCTGTCCTGTGGGTTGTACGCTGGCCTACATCAAACTCATTATTACAGGGGTTGTACACTGCCCTTCATCAAAATAATTTTTACAGGGGCTGTCCTGTGGGTTGTACGCTGCCCTTCATCAAAATCATTTTTACAGGGACTGTCCTGTGGATTGTACGCTACCCTTCATTAAAGTAATTTTTACAGGGGTTGTACGCTGGCCTACATCAAACTCATTATTACAGGGGTTGTACGCTGCCCTTCATCAAACTAATTTTTACAGGGGCTGTTCTGTGGTTTGTATGCTGCCCTTCATCAAAGTAATTTTTACATGGGTTGTACGCTGCACTTCATCAAACTAATTTTTACAGGGGCTGTCCTGTGGGTTGTACGCTGCCCTTCATCAAAATAATTTTTACAGGGGCTGTCCTGTGAGTTGTACGCTGCCCTTCATCAAAATCATTTTTACAGGGGCTGTCCTGTGGGTTGTGCGCTGCCCTTCGTCAAAATAATTTTTACAGGGGCTGTCCTGTGGGTTGTGCACTGCCCTTCGTCAAAATAATTTTTACAGGGGCTGTCCTGTCCTGTGTACGCTGCCCTTCATCAAACTAATTTTTACATGGGTTGTACGCTGCCCTTCATCAAACTCATTTTTACAGGGGCTGTCCTGTGAGTTGTACGCTGCCCTTCATCAAAATCATTTTTACAGGGGCTGTCCTGTGGGTTGTGCGCTGCCCTTCGTCAAAATAATTTTTACAGGGACTGTCCTGTGTACGCTGCCCTTCATCAAACTAATTTTTACAGGGGCTGTCCTGTGGGTTGTACTCTGCCCTTCATCAAAATAATTTTTACAGGGGCTGTCCTGTGGGTTGTACTCTGCCCTTCATCAAAATAATTTTTACAGGGGCTGTCCTGTGGGTTGTACGCTGCCCTTCATCAAAATCATTTTTACAGGGACTGTCCTGTGGGTTGTACGCTGCCCTTCATCAAAATCATTTTTACAGGGACTGTCCTGTGGGTTGTACGCTACCCTTCATCAAAGTCATTTTTACAGGGGTTGTACGCTGCCCTTCATCAAACTAATTTTTAAAGGGGCTGTCCTGTGGGTTGTATGCTGCCCTTCATCAAACTAATTTTTACATGGGTTGTATGCTGCACTTCATCAAACTAATTTTTACAGGGGCTGTCCTGTGGGTTGTACGCTGCCCTTCATCAAAATAATTTTTACAGGGGCTGTCCTGTGAGTTGTACGCTGCCCTTCATCAAAATAATTTTTACAGGGGCTGTCCTGTGGGTTGTACGCTGCCCTTCATCAAAATCATTTTTACAGGGGCTGTCCTGTGGGTTGTACGCTGCCCTTCATCGAAATAATTTTTACAGGGGCTGTCCTGTGAGTTGTACGCTGCCCTTCATCAAAATCATTTTTTACAGGGACTGTCTTGTGGGTTGTACGCTACCCTTCATCAAAATCATTTTTACAGGGTCTGTCCTGTGGGTTGTACGCTGCCCTTCATCAAAATCATTTTTACAGGGGCTGTCCTGTGGGTTGTACGCTGCCCTTCATCAAAATTATTTTTACAGGGGCTGTACTCGGCAAAAGTCCATGAAAGATGATGTTGTCCATGAAAGATGACGTTTTGCCTCTTTCTGAGACCCGATTTTTGGCGGGAAAAATCTGAACTTGGGGGGAAAATCCGAACTAATCCGAGCCTGCACATCCCTAGTCTCTGCTACTGTGGTAACTCTTCTTTTGATAAGAATGAGAGCTATGGCTTCTACTGGATCGGTGGCTGGAAGAGGAATCATATCTGTGTGTTGGAGAATGATCAGTTCCGTGACTATACCGACTTTGGTGAGGCGGATAATGTGATGGCGAGTAACTGGGTTGGGCCATCATTGCTGTGCTGGATCCATGAGGGGTTTCCGACCTATAGAAGTTATTCATCATTGCTTGTCTTTGAAGATTGCCCGGAGAAGAGTAAGATCTCTGATAGTTTGGAACAAGAGGTGAAAATTCAGAGTATTTTGTGAACTCCCCATTGCCATCATGCCTGTGTGCCCAGCAGCAGCAGTCGATGGGTGACGCGATAAGTCACCGCGCAGCACCTTTTGGGGGCTAGTTTTTCAAACTGCCATCCTGTCTGCCACTGCAGTGTTACTCCTAGATGGGCCACGTGTTTGTGCCGCCCACTAGAGTCGCTTAGTATAGTCATCAAGCTACCTTGGTGCAACCTTTTGGCCTAAAAACAATATTGTGAGGTGTGAGGTGTTCAGAATAGACTGGAAATGAGTGGAAATTAATGTTATTGAGGTTAATAATAATGTGATTTTAGCTGTTTTTATGCTTTTTTCCAAAAAAATACAGATCCAAAACACAAAACCCGGAAGGGTGGTTTTGGCAAAACCAATCCAGATCCAAAACACGAAGAAAGATCCAGATCCAAAACCAAAACACAAAACATGAAAAGTGGTCGGAGCACACCCCTATTCAGCACTGATAATACCTATTTTTCATGATGATGATGATTATATACTGGGGCCCAGAGATCCCCCACATTTCACCAAATGATCTATGATATCCTTCTCTTTGCACTGTGTTACTACAACATCCCCACCCCACTACACCCAACATGCATTTATTCAGATATGGCACAGAGCTGGTTGTATAGTAGAGTGGGTTGAAAAGTGGGTCAAAAAGGAAAATGTTTCCGCATTGATTGCGATGGTTGAAAAAAAATTGTGGGACCACTCGAGAAGATGATTGCCGTTTAGTTTTTCAAAATAGAATAATATCTTAGTCGGTCGACTGGCGCCTAAAGATTTTGTATTTACGCCCTATAGGCTTGCCCGCTGAGCACCAACGCAAAGCACTCTGGCAGTGCTTTTTTTCATACTCTTTATTGCTAAGTAGCAGAATAAAATAGTTTTAATTTGTAATACACACCCTGTTCACCGTATAGTGTCATATAGTAAGTGCGCTCAACATACCCTACTACTGCATTATAGATGCTACGGCTATCTGTTGCCCTCTGCCTGCAGCTCTCAGCTTGTTGCGAACAAATAAATGCAACAACCCAGGACTCACCACGTGGAGGTGGCTGCAGCTCGAGTCCCAGCCGCCGCCCACCCTGTCACGTTATAACGTGCTCAGCCAATCACTGCTCACTGTGCTAGCGGCTTGTAATCTTTTTTTGAATCAAACTTTGGCATTACTTCACGTGACTGGAGAGTAGACCTAAAAAACCATTCCGGCTCACCTCACCACAGCACTTTTCAGAAGGGTTGGCGTGACACTGGGCTGGTTGCTTGATTTTTGTGGCCAGCAGTGATTGGAACACTGGGGGTGAAGCCACGGCCAGTGCCAGGTGGGAAGCGTGTTTGACTTACCCGATTACTGTGGCCATATGCAACCATGTCAGGGAAAGCCAAGCTTGGTGTGGTTGCATCTGATGTGACCACGCCAAGCAAGTGGTTAAAAAACATTTTTCAAACTTTTAATAATTAAAAGGAATAAAGCATTTTTTTTTAAATTGAGAAAAATCCATAATGGCTTAATAATTGAAAATTGTGCTGACCTGGTGGTCGCGCCTCCGTTCAGTCATGTCTCTTCTAATTGGCACCCAGCAGCCATTGGGTGAGGGGGCAGAGGAACAATTGGATAAAGGGGGCAGAGGCACAAATGGGGAGAGGCACACAGGGGAAAAGGGGATAGGGGTATAGGTAGGGAGAGGGCAGAGGAAGATATATGGGGGGCAGAGGCACAAATATGGGGAAGGGGTAAACGCACAGATATGGGGAAGATGCAAAATCATAGATATAGGGAAGAGGCGGAGGAAAGATGGGAAAGGGCAGGAGCTCATATAAGGAAGGGGCAAAAGCAAAATATGGTAGTCTGAGCGAGGCACAGATATTAGGAGGCAAAAGAGGCACATGTATGGGGAAGAGGCAGAGGAAGATTATATTACAGGAAAAATATCCCCCCTAAAAGGAGGGGGTAGAGGCACAGATATGGAGAGGGGGCAGAAGCAGGCATAGTTAGGAGGCAGTAAGACAGACTGTATAGGGGAGAAGGGCTGGTGTACCTCTGTGTGTGGCAGCCCTGTCTCACAGTCACAATGTGCTATCTTCTGTATACTAGTGCATGCACACTATGCCTGGCCAATGTGAAGAAGAGAGAGAAGCTGGGGATGGGGCAGCTGTAGAGGCAGAGAGAAGAACTGAAGAAGGGAAGTGAAGCTTATGCGGTGGAGGACCTGAAAGGAGCAACATCCATGTGAAAGGGGGCCAAACACTCCTAACTTCCCATAATGTGGCATATGCCACTGCCAGTGATCCTTGTGGGGGAAGGAGGGGTCGGGCCCCCAGTTGGAGGCAGGGCCTCAGACAGACACTGGCAGGCTGCTGCTGTACTGTAGCAGATGATGGTGATGGGCCTATTTTAATAGGAGGCCTGGAGCTGCAGCTCCATCCACCCCATTGTTAATCCGGCCCTGTTTCCATTCCACCGAGTCACTCAGTGACTGCTGCTGGAGACAGGCTGGACAACAACAACACAGTATACAACAGTATACGTCTATCAGCACTGCCAAAGCGATTGCGGTGGTGTTCTGCGGGCATGCCTATAGGGCGTAAATATGAACTCTTTAGGTGCCGGTTGGCCGACTAAGATATTATCAGTGTTTGAAAAACTAAATGGCAATCATCTTCTCGAGTGGTCCCACAAAATGAAAATGTTTTCATTCCTCGCAATCGATGCAGAAACTTTTTTTTCAACCCACCCTATTGTATAGTACCTACCTTGCAGTTTCAAAAAAGTTTTCATTGAGACAAGGAATTATCAAGAAACACAGGAAGCAGAATTCACAGTTTACAGCAGTAATAAGCAAAAACAAAGGCATAGCCATGAAAAATAAATTTGGTTGACAGTAATACTGATGATAATACAGTATTTCTGCAGACAATAAAAACAACGGTTCACAACAAGGATAAGTGTAAATATGTGTGTTTAGCCATATAAACATGTAAACTATAGTGATGTAAATAAGAAAGCAGCGTAATGCATCAAGAAGGAGAGCAGTATAATATTGATATCTTGTCGACCTTGAGAAGGCAATAGAATAAACAAAAGAAGTGAAAACAAACAGAAGAATAGATAGAAGGGGGACAGAGTGAAGTGAAGGAATAAAAGGGGGAGGGAAAATGAGGGAGGGTAGGGAGTCAGCCATGCATGACCAGGCCTAAAAGAGCATTCTGTAATCAGGTTCAAGTAATTGGGTCATTTAAGAAAACTCTGGAATCATATGGTACTGTAGATTTGAAACCATGCTTTATTTGTCGCTTAATGTCAATGGAAAGGGTGTCGATAAAACTTTCCCAAGTTGAAAAAAAAATTCAGATTGTTGTTCCTTATGTAGGAAAGAATTAACCCAATCCAGTTTGTAAACAAAATAATTTCTCAAAAATCAGAGACGAGCCATGTTTTTTTTTAACCGAGGCCTTTTTCTTATATTCATCTAAGCACCTCCATTTCTATGGAAGTCTACTATAAAATTTTTACCACCCCCCCCCTTTTTTTCTTTAGTTATGTTATTGAGACTGCCTCCTTGTACTGTTCTGCACTCCCTCCCCTACTTGCAATTCAGATTATTACAGTCATTTTATTGTTAACATCTGTTCAAGATGTGCCTGGCCCTCTCTGGTTTAGATACCAGAGACTGTCGTGTTTATTTGGATTAGGAGAATGAGAAAAGTGGTTGAAGCATAGGCATATTGTCACATTCTAGTTATATAAGAATAATCTGTTGGGTTTTTCACAATTGTCACTTGCTTTATATATATCGCCTCCATATGTGTCACATTTTTTATTTTTTTTATTTATGTTGACCTCACCTTTTGTTACTGGATATAAAAATTTTATGCTACCATTTTGTAGATTTGTCCAACTTCTGACATGAATATTTTCATACAATTGTACCACTATGTCGTGCTTCAATAGATATATATAAAAAACAAAGTAAAGTAAAAGTATATTGGAAGGTGTGCAAAATAGTTTCATAAGATCAGCAGAGGGAGGTGCAGAGAATAGGATGTATGAAGCATATGTTTATTGTGAATAGTGGGGCTGATTCAGCATTGCACGCAATGCCACTCCCGTTTTCCGGGAGTGGCAATGCCAAGGACTGCATTAACGCAGTTTCCTAGCCTCGCAAGCGTGTCAGTCTGAGTAAGCTGAGGCTTACACAGCTGGCCCTTCGCAGTCCACCATTGCGACCATCAACCGCCAATGGTCACGTTGGTGATCCCAGCCTGCGACTTCGGTCGCAGTGCTGGAATTGCAAATGTTGCAGGGAGTGTCATACACCTTCTGCTGTAGTTGCATATTTACAATGACAGAATTGCAATTCCGATGCAAACGGAATCAACCCCAGTGTGCCACGTCGACCATGCTGACATCATTTGGGGATTGTCAAGAAGAGCTGGGAATATATCATGTTTGTGCATATGTATTTTCTTTCACTGAAGAAGTTTCAGAGTCTAGTAAATTTATTTTTTTTACTATTCCATAGAATTTTTTTTTTCTTATCTGTCAAAGTTAAAAGAAGTGGGAGGGTCTGTAAGGTATATAATAAAATAGCCTTGCCTAAATATGAAAGTTGCAGGTGTTGCCAACCTTCTATTTCAGATAGAATTGTACCCACTATTATTACCATTATTATTATAATTTATTTATATGGCGCCACAAGTGTTCCGCAGCACCTTACAAAGTACATAGTCAAATAAGTAACCAGTGACTTACAATACAATACAGGACATGGATAATAAACATTGGTATATTAGCGACCTTTACGCCCACATAAGCAGAGCCAACCCTTACTCTATGTACTGAACTGTGCCAGTGGGGTATGGCCAGCATGTGGGGGAATTTTGAAGTGAAGAGAAACACAGCAACAGTGGCATTATTACGCTGAGGCATGGAGTTCCCATTGGGGGAATAGAATGGTAGAAGCCAACTAAACAGTGTGCCTGAGCTACTGCTGAAGGATCATGTTCATCCGCGAGAAGGTGTGTGGCCAGCCCAAATAGGACATAAAAGCACAGTAAAGGAAGCATTTAGGCAACAGTGCATGACTTTCAAATTCTACCCTGGGGGCAAGTACACAGTACATCTGTTTCCTATTACCAATCTCTTAGGGGTCTATTATGTATCAATCATTTCTACAAAAGCACGTCAAAATTACAATATTCACCTACTTTTGTAGAACTTAAGGATCGGGGCTATTCATTATAAAGGTAATGCAGGAGATATCTCTTATATCTCCTGCTTACCTTTCAGCCCCGATCTGTCCTGATGTCCCCATACACTACTATGGGGACCTAAATTCATCAAGCTTCGAAAATACAATATTTTCAGAATGTGACTGCGGAAGCACACACCATCTTCAGATGGCGCTTGCTCCTATACCCTTAATCCTTATCTGTAGGAAAGAGTCCCGGGTTGCGACGAGGGATCCTTTCGCCAGGCTCCGGGGTTTTATGCTCCTGCGTGAAGCACAGTTCACACAGGCGCATTAGCACTGCCGAGTCAGACTTGGCAGTGCTAAGTCTCACTATAATGGAAGTGGCAGTAAAGGGAATCATGGAGACAGCTGATTTTTGGATCAGCTGTCTTCGAACTTTCCCAATATTGAATCGTTCTGGTGGTTTTGTAAACATTGCTGCTACTCGCAGCGAGTTGGATCCCTAATTATCAGGGGCCGTAGAAATGCATTCTGCCTCCTGTAGAAATTTTTACAAGAAATTATACATTTAAAGGGTTTGTCGCTCCGAGTCATGCCAGGCAGTGTCGGATGACCACAGGAAAAGACAGCCTAAAGCACAAAACACGTTTGCACTGGACAAGCGCAAATCAGACCCAGACAGTGGATATGGCATGGCCAGTTTAGAGCTGTTTACTGTTGCTGGACCTAACAAGCAGGCTATTTGGGTCACTCCACAGTTAAATGGGCAATGCACAGATATGGAACTGGACACTGGCATTTTAAGGGTGTCAAGCTAAAGGATACGTCAGTGTTATTAAGAACATATACAGGAGAACAGGAGTGCCTTGTGGAGTATTACCTGTAACATTGTACAGTACAAAAAGGGGGTCCAGCATTATGGGGACAAGACTGGTTGTAGAATATACAACTGGATTGGAAGACAATCAAGAGTCAGAGGGCTCTATTCATTATATTAATTATCAGGGTTCCGAACGAACCCCGATAATTAACATTCCATATCAATGTGAGCGATGGAGCAATTCATCATTTCTGTGGTGCGGAGACAGCTGATCCGAAAATCAGCTGTCTCTACGAATGCTTTCACTGCTCCTTTCGAAGCAGTGAAACTAGTGCGCCTGCATGACCTATAGGTCACCCATGCGCACAAAAGCCCCGGTGTCTGGTGGGAGGAGCCGGACAGGGGCGGAGGGATCTGAAAGGATCCCTCTTCGCAACCCGGGACTCCTTCCCATAGGGAAGGAGCGAGTTGCAGGAGCAAATGCCATCTGACAATGGAGAATGCTCCCACAGTCAAGCTCCGAAAATATAGTATTTTCAGAGCTTAATGAATTCTGTCCCCATAGTAGTGTATGGGGACAGCGGGCCATCGTGGGAGAGAAATGTAAGTAGGAGATGTCTGTGATATCTCCTGAATTACCTTTTTGATGAATGGCCTGAAAACTTAATTTTTACCTGCTTTTGTAGAAGTAAGTGATGATGTGACCCTAAAGGTGATGTAGGAGTCTTCTTTGCCACTGCAGTCAATCCTTGAATGAGTTCAGGCCATATTTCAAGAGGGCATTGGAACTTTACAAAATATAAAGGGGAAGCTTGCTCTAGTTTAAGAAGCGGTACTCAAGTTTCATAAGACACAACCTATCCCATAAGCCATCCAACTCAAAGTGTAAAAGGAGCTAGACCATCTTTAGAGTGAAGGGATCTTGTCCAAAATGGAATGGAGTCCCTGGGCAATACCAGTGGTTCCAATTGTAAATAAAAATGGCTCAGTGAGACTGGATGATCACTGTAAGGTCATTGTAACTCCAGTGTTACAATGATCAATACCCCTTAAAACAGATAGAGGATATCTTTGCAAACCTGGAGGGAGGGGGGGGGGAGCAGGATCCCAAGAATTGGTCTTGCAAGGGATTCCGGATATGCAATACTATCTGGATGACATTATTATGACAGGTGCATCAGACACAGAGTATCTGCAAAACCTCGCACTGGCCTTACAGTGTCTGGAACAATATGGGCTACGAGTGAAATGAGACAAATGTCAGTTCTTTACAGCTTCCACTACATACTGTGGGCACACTATCAGTGCAGAAGGGCTGCACAAATATCAGGACAAACTGCTTGCAGTAATAAATGCTCCCCCCACTCAAAGAAGTTTCCCAATTACATTCCTGTTTGGGATTGTCTCGTTTACCCATGGAGAAGCCTTTGCAGAGGGAGGAATGCATGGATGCTTGGGATGTTTTTTATGTTAAATCAAGTAGAAAGCTTGCCCATCACAGCTTGTCTAATACAACGTGAGACTGCCAGAGACCTGATACTGGCTCAAGTCCTCACTTGAAGGGCTTGGGCAGATCCCACAAAGGCAGCTGTTACCATACTACCACCGAAAACTGGAACTGAGGCTGCTTCCTGTGGGGATGCGCAAGACCCATTCTGCGCATGTGCAGAACGAGTCCTGCATAGTCGCACTCAGTGCCCCCTAATCCGCAACTTGATTGACAGGCTGCGACCGTGTTTGGGGGCGGGTACAGGGCGGAGCCAGCATGCCCCCGTTTTCTGGGCAGGCCGAGGCCAGGGTCCATGTAAGACTAAATAATCAAGAATTTAAAAAAAAAAAAAAAACATTTGTTTTTCTAACAATAAATGCACTTGTTAGGTGTGATTAAATTAAAAACTCTGTATAATAGGCAGTGGCGTAACTAGGGTATTTGGAGCCCAGGGCAAATGTGAAAAGGGAAAACCCCCACCCCGATGTGCGCGCACGTAAATAAATGGGTGTGGTCACTTAAAAATGGGGCGTGTCAACATGACACACCCCTTTATTTTCACACTTAACCCCAGTAGTACCCCTTATACAGTACCCCCAGTATGCAGTTGTGGTCCCTCTTATGCAGGCCCATAGTAGTGCCCCTTATACAGTATCCCCAGTAGTGGTCCCCCTTATACAGCCCCAAATTAGTTCCCCCCAAATGCAGTGCCCCATGTAGTGTTCCCCCTTATGCAGTGCCCCCAGTAGCAGTCCCCACAATGCAGTGCGCCCAGTAGCGGTATCCCCTTATGTAGTGGCCTTTATATAGTGCCCCCAGTAGTAGTCCCCCCGCATGCAGTGCCCTTTATATAGTGCCCCCAGCAGTAGTCCCCCCCCTCCCCATGCAGTTTTACCAGTAGTGGTCCCCCCTATGCAGGCACCCAGTAGTGATCCCCCCTATCCAGTGCCCCCTGTAGTGGCCCTTCCTATTATTGCCCCCAGTAGTGGTCCCCCGAGTGCAGTGCCTCTACTAGTAAGCCCCTTTTATAATGCCCCCAGTGGTAGTTCCCCCCCCCAAGTAGTAGTCCCCAGTAGAGGTTCCCCCTCCCGATTAAGTGCCCCCAGTAGTAGCCCCCCCCAGTAGAGGTCCTCCCAATAATGGTGCCCCCAGTAGTAGCCACCCCTCCCCCGTTGTGCCCCCAGTAGTGCAGACAGGTTTAAAAAATATATATATAAAAATATACTTACCTGAATCCATGCTGCTGTTGCTCCGGTCCGTGACAGCGCTCCCGCCGCCGCCTGCCAGTCCTCCCGGGCTGGCGCGCTCAGCATTATGGGACAGACGTCATGATGTCATGGCGTCTGTCCCATTACCCACTGCACGAGCCGGACGGAAGCCCGGCTCTTGCAATGGGTGCTGCAGCAGTCAATGAGAGTCTATCTGACTCTCATTGGCTGCTGTTTAACACACGCATCGCTGCCAGCGCTGGCAGCAATGCGTGTGTTATGCACAGCCTGAGCCCACCTCCTAGCGCTATTGGGCAAGCGCTCAGGGGGAGGGAACAGGCTCAGCTGTGCAGCACAGGACCGGCGCTGGAAGCCTAGCGCCAGTCCTGTGTAAATGTGTAGCGCTGGCCGCACTCATTGCGGTCGGCGCTACACTGGCTAACTAGGGTGGGCAGGCCCCCCCCCCACGGTCCCACGGCGCCCAGGGCAAGCACCCCGCTCGCCCTGCCCTAGTTACGCCACTGATAATAGGTATACTATCCCTTTTGGTGTAAAAATGAAAGTAGCAAAAAATGAATTCTAAATTATACTCACAAAATGATACATTAAAGGTACAATCAATGAGAAAAGCACATATAAGTTGAATCTGCGTCAGTCAATCAGAAGCAGCTACCCACTGTCACCAACATCCTCTTTTGTGTATTTGTACCAGCTCCCTGGCACCTGCAAGTGATATAACTGTAGACAGGCATATACCAGTATGTGTCTCAGTGCAGGGCTGCCTCAGTCGCAATTACGCAAACATGCCTTTACTCTCCGTAGACTGATTTTCCTTTTCCCATTTCACCTCTTCAAGCATAAGCAAGAGCAAATGTCACATGCAAACAAATCTACATATACACACAAATGCATATACTTTTTTTGGGCATGAATGGTACAAATTTAGTATTTTATGTATTATTTATTACCAGTTATTTATATAGCGCACACATATTCCGCAGTGCTTTACAAAGAATATTTGGCCATTCACACATACTGTACACACTAGGGTTAATTTTTGTTGGGAGCCAATTAACCTACCAGTATATTTTTGGAGTGCGGGAGGAAACCAGAGTACCCGGAGAAAACCCACGCAAGCACAGGGAGAATATACAAACTCCACACAGTTAGGGCCCTAGTGTGAATTGTACTCACGACCTCAGTGCTGTGAGGCAGTAATGCTAACTATTTCACCGTCTGTGCTATTTTGTGCTAAATCGGGTGTATCCCCAACTTGACATCAGCCTCTCCACGGCTGATGCCAAGTTAAACGTACACCCATTTGTGTGTTTTGCACTGCGCATACTCCAGATTCAAGCCTACTATTACTACGTGCAAAGTCAGACAGAAACATAAATATTCTTGTGTTCTGACATTTTGCACAAAAGATAGTCATGCAGGATCACGGTGACGAGGAAGCACTCGTAATGCTTCATGAGCCTACTGTAAATTCTATCAGCATGTGGGGGAGATGTATCAAATCTTGGGAAGAAAGAAAGTGGAGAGAGTTTAAGTACCAACCAATCAGCTCCTATCATTTTTCAACACAGCCTGTAAATTTCAGTTAGAAGCTGATTGGTTTGTACTTTAATCCTATCCACTTTATCTCCCTGCAAGGTTTGATACATCTCCCCCTGTATGTGGGACCATCTTCGACTTATTTATTAGCTCTTCTGGCACTGAAAACGGGGTTTGGAATAGTATCTGGTTAACCAGCAATAGCCAAACGTTTTGCCATCGTTAACCAATCGTTTTGCCATTGATGGCAGAAAATCAATTCTTCTCTTCTATCAATGGCATAGAGACCCATTCCCCAATCTGACTCATGAAGTCCCACCCCTCCAACTTTGATTGGTTCACTACCCGGTGAGTAAGAGTGCAGGACTGATTGTCAGGCAAATCGATGGTTCTCTGTCAATTATTTCATATCATTGAGGATAACCACTAATGGTACCATCGATGATTACCATCGATGGCCATCCCTAGTTTGATATACTAGATCGACAGTCACCATACTGACATTCATAATGTCAACATGAGAATGTTAACAGAAAACATACAAGAAATAAGCATGTCACCACTGCTGTAATGTTGGGGTTTCTGCATACATGAACCAGGACTGTAACTAGGGTAGTGCGGCCGGTGCCATCGCACAGCGCACCACAGGACAGGGGGCGGTGTTTGGGCCTGTCATATTTCTGTTTATTGTCATTCTCACTTGTAGCTTCCTCATATTTCATCCCCAGCATCTCCTGACCTCTCCTATCTCTTCTCTGACCCTTCCCCTTGATGCCATTCCCAGGGGCATTTTAAGAGAGGAAGATGCCCATGTGCACTCCTCGTGCGGGGCCCCCTCCTCTCTCCCTGGTGGCTGGCAGCCGACTGATGTGGCTGGCCAGCCACCGGAGCATTAGTAGACTCCAGGCACTAGAGTGTGCCCGGAGTCTACTGCACATGCGCAGAACGCCGGAAAAATGGCCGCCGCCGTGGCCATTTTTCCGGTGTTCTGAGCAGCAGTGACATCCGACATGGGACCTCGGACAGGTAAGTTTAAAAAAATATGGGTGCACCCATTATAGATACGCCACTGGCCATTCCCCTTTTTTGGGTGCATTATTTCCCTCTGAAAAATGAAGGGGGCGCCAATTCTCTTTCTGGCACAGGGCACCAAAAAGTCTAGTTACGGCTCTAATATGAACAGTTTATCTTCCACTCTTCCAATCTTTCAGTTTAATAGTCTCTTCACCCTCTGCATATGTACAGTTGTCTCTCCTCCGATCACACTGTCTTTTCCTGGGAGATTTTTCTTCAAACAAATTATGAAAGATCAAATACCCTTAGCAGACATAAAGCAGTATATTGTCTACCTGCAGTAGATTACTCAATGCTAACTGCTAAGGAAAATATGAGTACTTTGAAGTTGGGGCATATCATTATGTAACTGGGGTAAAGTGGTTATGTTAGAGGGTCTAAAATGTATCTGTCACATCCTATGTGAGTAGAACTGTCTCTCCTCTAATCTCACTATCTCTTTTGCTCCTATGTATTTAACTCTCTCTACTTAATCTTGCTAATCACCTCCTATTTGATTGATTGTCTCTGCTTCAATCTCACTGGCTTGTCACAGTCTCTCCATAGTCTCACTGTCTCGTCACCCGTGTCTGCTCAACTGTCTCTCCTCTAATTTCACTGTCTCTCCACCAACCTCACTTGTCTGTCTCTCTGTCCCATTCTTCCTTCAGCTCTCTATACCTGTGTCTCCTTCTTCCTGTGTTTTAGCTATCAACCCTTCCCTCTGTAATTTCCAGCCTATTTTTTTCTCCATACTGTGTTATCCCCTCCCTGTCTCTGCCTGTGCTTCCACCTCCTTGTTCTATCATCCACCCTATCTCTCTTTCCTCCCCTCCCCATCTCTCCTCTCTGCCTGCCTCTCTCACACACAGACCTGGAACTGCTTAAGGGATGAGTGCAGGGTAACTGGAGGAAAATCTGTGTGTGAGGGGGTCACACCAATGGTCCAGCAGAACAGTATGGCAAGGACCCCGTCCAGCTCAACACAGGAGATCCAGATGGATGTGTTAGAGGGGCACAGTCTGCAGGTGAGGTTTATACCTCTATATATACACCACCTCCCTCACATATACCATTACAGACACAGCTTCTTATTATACCAACAAACACAGACATGTACACACTTAAGCACTCGATACATATACACTTAGTATCAAGTTAATTATCCTACTATACAAATGATTCTGGGTGACAAATTTGCACAGAGTATCAAAATGACACAGTATAGGCAGAGGATGGATTCAAGTACAGACACAAAGATATAGATAATACAGAGCGCCATACAGAGAGATATAGAACCTCCATTGGGATAGAGTCACAGGCAGATTGTGGATATAAAGGCATTAGAGAATGCATCAAAATAAGGGAGAGAAAGGTTGATTTGTGCACATAGAGGGACATCTGGTACTGAGCAGGTAAACACAGGATGTATGGGGGATGGGATGTGAATGAGAGGGGGTTGCTTTGCATTGATGGGGTTAAGAGAAATCTCTGGGTCAGGTTGCATTTGTGTGACAGATAGCTAATAGGGGGTGGTTTGGGCTTAGGGTATTCCTGTCAATATATTACTATGGCACCAAACATTGATGAGGAATACAAGATACTTCATATCACACATCAAAGAAACATATTGAAACATCCAAAATAGCTTAACGGATATGCATTCATTTACCAAGTATTAAAAGGAAATATAGACAGTACTTATTTGAAGTTATAGACAGCAAAGAGGTTACATAAATAGTAGTACAGTAAGTAGTTGTTTAAGGGGAATAGTTTATATAGACTCATTGGAGAGGTTAAATGGTCTGAGGCAAATGTATTAGAACTGAAAAGGGCTGTGAAGTATGCTGGTTCTATATAAGTAAGTATTAATAATAATAATAATAATAATAATAATAATAATAATAATAATAGCTTTAATAGATTACATTATAGGCATAATTACTTAATGAGAGTAGGAAGTACATAGGTGGATAGCAGTAAATCTACTTAGAGCAATAGGTTTGTGAGAAACATATGCTGCCTATGTATTTTATGGCACACTATTAATAGAAGTATATGATATGCAGATATTTTCACCAAATCACTTATCAGTTTCATAACGTTTCAAAGGTGTACAGCACAATTTAATCTCTCTTTATAATTTGGCAGGCTAAATATAAGCGAAAAAGTCGGTTCAAGCGATCAGATGGCAGCACCAGTTCTGACACCACCTCAAACAGCTTTGTGCGGCAGGTAAGTGACGCTTATCATTGCTTTACACTTTGGCCTGGTGTGTGAGGCAATACACGCAGGCCTCACTAGGCCCTGGTCCTGGGTTACCATGGCAACCAGCACCAGGGAAGAGATGCTCCTACGTCAGGAGATGGAAATGACAAACACTAATTAACTGACTAGGAGAGAGGGAGAGAGGAGATGCTGAAGAATGGGGAGAGGATATATAGGAGGCTACTGAGACAAGAGGAATACAATATATATAGAATCTTATAATGTAAAAGTCGTGATGCAGACCATACACCTCATTGAGAGAAATGATAGCAGCGACAGAGTGAGGTTGAAGGGGGTCACACAGAAAGGGTGGCTATGAAAAACTCCACAATAACAGGAGGGGCAACACACTGAATAGAAAATAAATGGAGTCCCTTGTTCCAATTAGTGGTGCTTTGGCACTTGCAGAAATTAGTGTTACAATTATGCTATATATAATTAATTTATGTGAAATGATTATTATTATTATTATTATTATTATTATTATAAATAGTATTACATTTGTATTGGAATTTTCCTCAGCCTTTGCTTAACTATCTGTTGTGTTTTGGGAGTAAGCAAGCTGTTCATGTAACATATATTATGTAATAAATTGTGTCATGAATGAAGAGATCACTAATAATTCTGCTATATACACAGGTTTAGTGTCTAGATGAGGCAGCTGCTTTGCTATTAGGATGTACCAATATGGTTGTGTACATACTTATGTTTTATGTACAATTGCAAGAATAATGGAAATGAGGTACTGATAGTGTTTATCATGTATATCGAACTAGTTTAAGAAATGATTTTGTGTCTTAAAAGACAACAAACTAATCCTAACTAGAAAATCTGTTATTATGGGGCTTGACAATATATTGCTCACTATTTCCAATCCCTATTTCAGTTTCTTACATTATAGCAGTATACTTCCTATGTATTGTGTTCTCACACAGCTCTAACAAATTGCAGCCAATGTGAATGCACTGTGTTAGTATTTCACATCTGGGGGAGTTAAGTAGTACTTATATTTAGTTTTTTAGTCCAACTAACACATACTTGCCAACACTCCCTGATTGTCAGGGAGACTCCCTGAAATAGTAGTAACCTCCCTGACTCCCTAAGGAGTCTAGCAATTTCCTGAATGCACCTTACTCCCATTATACAGCTGTTATAAACTTGGGGGGACAAAAAGAAATAAGAGATACATTCACATTTTATAAACAAAGGCATTTCCCTGCATTGGTTATAATGTACAATGATCCCTATGGCTACATGCATGTTTATATCAGGTTTCTCTTGGCCGCGTATATGGAACCCATTGTAAAACACAATACATGAGTAAGCCCTAAAAAGTATCAGTGTGTTTTCATCAACAAATAGATCTTACTAACTGCTTTGGGGCTCGTCTACATTTGGATGTAAGTCAATTGTATGGCATGCCTTTCAGGTGTAGCAGCACACGTCCACTTTAACGCAGCGCTCATAGGTGTTGTACAATCTACCTGAAATGCTTTTCCAAAAGTAGGCAAATATGAACTAAGGGCCTATTCATTACAATATTGCGTACGCACGCAGTTCAACTGCGACAGTAATCTGATCCATTGCGATCGCAATGCAAACTCAGTACAACATAAGGACGCCCACTATACCTTACACACATCCGTAATGTTTAGCAGAATAGCGAAACCATCGATACAATCGAGTACCATCGCAGCCTCACGCACTCTTACACAAGCCCTGACCTTACTGAGCAATTGCTAACACCCACACACGCTATGAGACCTCACACAGCATATGGAATCGCAGTGGATAATTTATGCATGCCCCTGCAACGGCACTGGCACACCTGCGTTCGGCCGACCACCACCCCATCACCACCCACAAACGGCACTTCCTGTCAATCACTCTGCGATGGGTCTGCCTAGCCTCTGCGATCGCAGTCCCCAACGCAGCTGTCGGTTCAGAGCAAGCGTACTGCGATGCGTACGCATGCGCTGAATGTAACAATCGACTGATTGCTTGCGTATTAGCAACTGCGATCCAAGCTGAATCAGGCCCTAAATGTCTATTTATCTTCAGTGGTTTTTATTCATTTTCTTTAAGTGAATTGTACATTTGCATCCAACAATATGATGACAATATGATTTGGAAAAAAAATTATGACAATATGATTTGGCATTCTGCCTCTATTAAGTAATGTCATACAAGTCCACAAAATGATTATTTCAATCTCTACTTTTACCTCTGCATTATTGTCTATATAGAGCAGCTAGATTCATTTGTGAATATTGTAAACAGTTTTTGGAATTTTCCAAAATGTTTCCTATCATATACCATGATTGGCTGGCACCTTATCACTTTCTTATCACTTTTAATTCTGTCTCCTAACACTGCTTAGTAAATAGACCACTGAGACACAGATTCACAGAGAAAGCAAGATTTGAATGATGATGATGAAGGTAACGGCAAAAGTATACCGCTTGTGATTGGCTGTTTGGCATGACGGTAACCCCTCATAGATAAGGAGAAGTTCTAGCTCTGGTGAATACCCCTGTTTTCACAAGAGATAGGTCTTTTCTCAGCTTAATAAATAGAGCCCGTAAAAAATAAATTCCATATGAAATGTAAGACAATAAGACAATAAGACAATAAGTCGTCCGTTCTGCACTGCACCCTTCTCTCCTACAACCAGTTGCCTGATTCATTCAGATATTGGAGTTGTCAATGCTCTTCCCTTTATAATTTCCCATTTCTGTGAGGGGAAACTATTCAGAACACATCACATACTCAGCCTATCTGAAATAGGACCACATTAGTAAAAAATGGGGAGTGCATCACTGAAGTCCTCAGTGGATCAAGGTAACTGCATGGAAAGTAGGAATACGTTTGTTTTTATCTTCTATCATAATGAACTATATACAGTTGTTTTTTTTTGGTGGAGTATTCCTCTATGTATGTTTTTCAATTAACCAACTACTCAACACGACTTCTTTTACTTCTTTTATGCTGAATGCACTTCCCAAAATCTGTATGCTGAATAATTTAAGATATTCTGAAAGTTGGAATGACATGATATTCTTGGCCACTGGACAGCTTTTGTGATTGTGTAGTGCAGATAGATATATGATCATACAGGTTTGGCACAGGAGGGAGACAATCACTATGTCCATAGTGATTATATCGACCTGACAATGCTGACACAGGTGTATGTTACTTACAGCATTTTAACCATGCGGATGTTATAACTGTAGACATGCAGGGAATCGGCATGTTTAAAGTTCTAACACCCACGCGGTTAAAATGCTGTAAGTAACATACACCTGTGTCGGAAAACTAGACGCCAGCATTAGGTCAACTTACTCACTGTGCGCATAGTGATTGTCGACCTCCTGGCCGCATCCCGTCATACTTTTTAGGTGGCCATTGTGAGGGGACAAATGCCAATTTTGACAACTCAACTACACAACAGTCTGGTTAGAGGCACTCTACAGAGTTAAATGTATCACCAGTTGTTTAGTTAGCATTTACCCAATGGTTTCCCACATCTGTCTCACATAATGAGGGTCAGTAAATATGACATGCTAAAAAAGGCAAGAGGCTTCTGTGTGTAGGTAGATTATGCCAGGATTGGGGTCTGGAGAACAAAATAGAACTGTGTAGTTTCTGTGCATTCAGCACTGGTTGGACTGAATCCAAGATGGCACATATTTGTAGTGTTCAGGCCAATTATATTTTTAGGTGACAATATTCTTGAGCTCTGTGCCTGTATCTGTGTTGTGTGTGTATATCGGAATGATCTCTGGCTTCTTAAAATCAGTAAAGCAAAATAGATTCTGGAGGATTCAATTTATGAATTCTATTATTGGATACTGGTGAAGAAGCACTAGCTGCATACGTAACAAAGACACATACAAATACCTGTAGTAATAACTTCCATATGACATCCCAATTAGGAATAAAAGAGGTAGTAGATAATCTTGTTCCCAAGCCCTCTTATAGGACAAGAGTGGTGAGTCATTCGAGGTTGCACAGTTTGTATTTAACATGAACTGAATTTTCCCTGTCTTCGTTAAGGAAATAAAAAAGGCATTCTCCAGCAGGGGAGGACCCTGTGACTATAGATTTAAGAAAGGGGAATATCATTTTGAATATTACGGTAGAATTCTCAATAGGAATATTGTGTCACTACATATTGTGTAAATCACTAGCAGATGCTAAGATAAAATGCTATGTGTAGATTAGTTTCATAGCCAGCAAGTAAAGCTACACTGAGACATGACTCGACATAACAGACCAAGGAAGAAACCAGGGGGGCTGTATGCCAACTTTAAGACATATTTAGACTATTTAGAGTTATGAATTGCCCAAATGTGCACAGTGTTTAAAATATGATGTCACAATGTGTATTTGGTAAAGGGCAATGTATCAATAATGACAAACTTCACCCATTAACTGTAGTTTCTTATGGCTGCTTATTGCGGCAATAGGAATTATTTTTGTTAATAGTTTATCAAAATTGTCTTTACAGGACACCGCTCCCATAAGGCCCCGTCCCAGAGAAAATATAAAGTAAAGTGATTAGTGATAGATAGCTAAGTCATACACTATCACTTTACTGACAGGTTTGGACATGGTCATGGCCCCACTCATGTGCAAGCTGTTGCATGAAGTTCCAAAGATCCCTCTCCAGTGATTCATTTGGGAAAAGATAGCCCATAGACTACAATGTCTGGTGCCAGCTAATGATGCTGTTAGCTACTGGGGCCAATCCCTGAACAGCTCAGCTTCTCGGAGCTTAGTCAATTTCTCATTTTTGTTGTCCCATAGATCACTATGATGACTGCTAATAGCATTAACAACTGAAACATTGCAACAGATATCTTTGATACCCTCAAATTAAATTGCTCTGATACTTAAATATTGTGTCAATGTTGTCATAGGATTGACTGCAAAAAATAAGTGAAATGTTACATGCAGCAGAGGGAAGCAAGTTGGTAAGAATATAAGTGAGGATATAGGGCCTGATTCAGAGTTGTACGTTATGCTGATAATTACGCAGTTGGACGATGTCTTTATTACTGCGCATGCGACTGAGACATTACTCGCAGAGAGGATTTAAATGCAGAATGATTGACAGTTAGGGGCTGTCTCTGGGTGGTAACTGGAGGTGGCTAGAAAAACCAGGGCATGGCGTTTTGTAGGCGTGTTAGATCCAGAGACTGCGTATTTTCTACAATATAAATGGCTCTGGCATCTCAGTTCCCATGGCCATTTTGCACAACCATACTCAGAAGACTGATAATCGAAGAATCTGTGACCGAAGCTGCGTCTCTGTACGTAGAAGCTTGGAGTAGCAATGCCGCAGTATGGCGTCTCAATACATTCCTCTATGTCTGCGACATTTGCATATCTTCGCACTGTAGCTGCATACAAAGACGCAGCAGCAGCAATAGCATATAACTCTGAATCAGACCCCTAGTGAGCATATCAGGCTCTCCTTGTAACACCCAGGAGACATGGATGCCAGTCATGTCTGGAGCACCACTAAACCAGACAGATTTCTCATCTCTGTGTTACAGATAGAATGGGGGTATCTTGGATTGTACCATCTCTAGAGTTTTCCTAATAATGCTGTTTTTGTAGACCTTGTTGTACATTTGTGCTTTTGTTTTAGTTTATTTTTGGTTAATGTTGTTGTTGTTTTTTACAATTGTGACTCAGTATCCACTAGAGAGACACATATCTCTTGTTTCTGTTAAAATCGAAATTCCTCACAATGGCCCCTTGGCGTCTTGGGACCTCCATAATCTCCACACTACATACAAATGAAAATGGAACAGATTCAGTCAATATGCCAGGAAGGATTGCCATTTGTACACAACAATAATGTGTATGTTTTTGTCCAACAATTGAGGTATGAATTGAGCATATTTTCCTTTACATAAGAAGGCCTTCCTAGTATACACTGTTGTATGGGTCCTCAGGATCCTGCACTGTGTTTCTGCAGCACTAATTATTCTGCAGTGTGAGGCCTCATCATAGCAGGAATTTCACTTGTGCTATTTCGTGTCTAGTTACTGGGCTTTGTCACTGCTAATATGCACCAGCAAATCTGGTAAAGATTGCAGCATTATAACATCTCTGTTTGTTTCATATTATTTTCTAATCATTTTTATTAACAAGGCATCTCATGACTATTCAATGAGCAGTTATATAAAACAGAATGCAATCAGCATCAAATTAGTAGAAACAATTCACTTGATAGCACTTCCATAGCCATTCTTATCATTGACATGAGGAAATCCTGGTTTCTTTCTATTTAACAATACTGCCTGATCTTTACCATCTCTTTCTGATTCTTTCCCGGAAACTTGAACATAATAGACCCTAAATCCAAATAATCAGTATGTTTTCTGTTATTTATAAAAAATACATAATCAGTTTAATAGTCAAAACTATATGGGCAGGAATAAATTGTAGCTTGCAGTTTGAGAAACACCTACTTTTAATTTTTTTTTTTATTCAAATCGTGGTCCCACCCCCTGCTGCACAATGCCAGTAATCTCGACCCTCGCTGTGCTGACCTGGCTGCCTCCTCCTGGAGGGAGCTGTAAGATTGCTGGCAACTGTGCAGTAAAGTTACAATACATCAAATGGTACCAAACAAATCTGTGGAGTTACGAAACGCAGTACACGAAGAGATGTAATAAATGTTTCCACACTACACATTTTTTTTTTTTTTTTTAAAGCTAGGATAGGTGAGTAGGACAACAGGCAGCGGAGACATAAAAGCACTAAGCGTAAGTGAAAAGTAACAAGACCTCCTGGGCCATTCGGGAACCATAAATAACACCTAATCACTATTATAAAGTTTAATCTAGGCCCAGTAGGGTTCTGCTATAATGAGAATACCAAGGAGTCCACGCTTCATGAAATTTGGAGACTTTGGGCTCTATTTACTACAATCTGCATTTAAAATGCGGTTGTAGTGTGATATTACTGACTGAATTCGCATAGCAAATTCAGGCAATATCACAGAGATTTACTACAAATCCCTTGCAGGGACAGAGTTTGCGATAAAGCTCTGTCCCTGCGAATCCCCTCCGCAGCCTTATCACTGTATTTTTTGGAAAAAATTATGCAGTGACAAGGTTGCGTGCATGCGCTGACTGGCCGCCGCTAACCCCCCAGTGACCCCCCCTCACGGCTGCCCCTCACCCCCCCGCGACGCCCTCCCCTGCCGTGACCCCCCCTTACTTTTACTTACCTCCAGTCAGGTCATCGCTGCTCCGGTGATGTCCTCCCTCCGGGGCTTCGGTCAGTTGATCTCCCATCCTGCCCTGTGACCCGGTCAGCTGTTCAATGCAGCAGCTGACCAGGGTCACAGTGCAGAAGCCGGGAGACCAGCTGGCCGGAGGGAGGACATCACCGGAGTGCCGATCACCGGCTCTGGACTCAGGTAAGGTTTTTTTTTTTACTTTGTTTTTATTTTAGCAGTGATCAGCTTGTGGTCTGTTTAGACCACACAGCTGATCACTGGGGCCGGCTCCGGGCTCTGCCTGTTAGAGCAGAGCAGGAGTCCGGTAACCGGGGGAAACCCTGGATAACGCCACCTCCAGGTGGCATTATTATCACCGAGCTTTCCCCAGTATTTTTTCACATTTTATTTTTAGTAAATCTCAGGCAGATCGCATTTCCCATCACAATTATGGGAAATGCGATCTGCTTACTAAAAATATGTCATAATTAGGGCTTGGAGCAGAATTTTACGAATTCTACTCCAATTGCCCTTTAGTAAATTTAGGTGATACTAAAATAATGTAAAAAGGGTGTGAAAACAACCTTTTTCACTTTATTTCAGTAAAAATAATGTTAATAAATAGAGCCCCTAATCCTGTAGGAGAGCAGTAATATACTCTATAAAAGCGGTATACCAGACTCTGTTAATGAGAGCAGTAATAGAATACGCGGCATACTGCTTCCAGTTATACCCCTTTTACACCAAAATCCCGGGTCCGACCCTGGAATTTGAACACTGGTCAATCCCGGGTCGAACTCGGCTTCAGACCCCGTTTACACTGCAACTCGATCCGGGTTATTCCCGGGTTTGCCCCGTTTACACTGAACCCGGGTAATCCCTGCTTTTCTCTATAGAAGTAATTAAAAATGGTCTGTTTTAAGGTCTGACAAAGATGGTCACAAAAGGCAACAAAAGAGAGGGGTGGGGACTGCTTACAGCATTGCTACAGGTTGCTGTTCTGGCTGTGAGAGGCTGTGTATCAGCCTGCGTTTGTGGCTGCTGGTCAGGCTGTGGTGCAGGCTGCAGTTCAGGCTGTGGCAGGCTGTGTATCAGCCTGCGTTTGTGGCTGCTGGTCAGTCTGTGGTGCAGGCTGCAGTTCTGGCTGTGGCAGGCTGTGTATCAGCCTGCATTTGTGGCTGCTGGTCAGGCTGTGGTGCAGGCTGCAGTTCTGGCTGTGGCAGGCTGTGTATCAGCCTGCATTTGTGGCTGCTGGTCAGGCTGTGGTGCAGGCTGCAGTTCTGGCTATGGCAGGCTGTCTGCCTGCCTGCTTTTGTGGCTGCTGGTCAGGCTGCTGTGGTGCAAGAGGTTAGGCAGGCAAGCGATGGCTTCATGTGAGTCTCTCTCTGCAGGGCACTGACAAATTATATCATCTGCCAGTGCCCCAGAAGCTCCAATCAGCATCTTTCGGAGCTAGCCGGGTCAAATAAGCAGGGTAGCACCCGTTTACACTGCCTCATGACCCGGGAACAACCCGTTTTCAACCCTGCTCTCAACCCGAGTAAGATTGCCCGCCCGGTAAATCGACCCAGGTTTTTTTGTTGGGAGCCGTTCACACAGAGCCTCAACCCGGATCGACCTGGCAATAACCCGGGTTATTTGTTTGGTGTAAAAGGGGTATAAGTGGCAATCAGGAATTTAGCAGCATTAAATATATGGCCACATAGTTTATTATATGGCTTAGAAGTTTCAGGATAAGGTTTGCATAACAACACATGCAGCAGATCCTTATGAGGCACATTGTTAAGAAACACCTACATTTCATATAACATAGCTGGTTGGTGCTACAGGTTGCCTTATCCATTCCTCAAAACATATTACATGTGCTTACAGGAAAACTGTCACTGAGCAAGGGCCAGTGCTGTGTAATCTGATCAGGAGAAAAACATGGGAACACATAGATGGATGTTAGCTAGAGTCATACTTGCTGACGTACTAGCTGCCTACTTCGGGGGGGGGCAGCCATATCAGCAGGGGGCGTTGTGGCGGCATAGGTGGGTGGTGCGGGAACATGGCGGCGCTATCGTGGCCCCTCCCCAGCTATACAAAGCCAAGATTACTGGCATTGTAAAGCAGAGGGCAGGGTAACGATGATACGTTTCCCCCTCCGGACGGCCACTTTCCCCAGGTAAGTTGGGGGAAGTGGTGCTGGGGGGTGGCTGCCAGTGTGGGAGACGCCCTCTCTTGCGGGCGGCCAGGAGCGCCACCCAATTTTCGAGTTCCTCACGGCCGTTCCAGGAGAGTAGGCAAGTATGCTAGAGTACCTCTTATCCCTTGTGGCTAATAGTCTTCTGAGACTTTGTCATCCCAACAGGTAATATGAGACAAATTTCAGGAGTTCTATTTAGCAGCTGATATTTGTCTGGATTCAGGTCTCAGTCATTAGTTCTAGTAGTTGTCTCTCAAGTGCATTGCTGAATAAGATCTATATGCAAATCTAGTGGTTTATATGTTTAATCCTCACTACCAGATTTATTAGCTGGCTTTTGGGGTATCAGGTCTCTTGTTAGCTTCTGAGTTTCATAGCTGCAGTGGCGTATCTATAATGGGTGCAGTGTGTGCAGGGCACATGGACCCCTGGGTCCAAGGGGCCGAGCACCGCACACACTGCACCCATATTATTTTAAACACCTGTCCATGGTCCCGCGGCGGGTGCCAGCGCTGCTCAGAACACCGGAAAATGGGCGCCGCAGCCATTTTTCCGGTTTTCTGCGCATGTGCAGTAGACTGCGGGCACACTCTAGTCCCCGGAGTCTACTAATGCTCCAGTGGCTGGCCAGCCACATCAGTCAGCTGCCGGCCACTGGGGAGAGAGGAGGGGGGCCCGCACTGGGAGTGCACACGGGCCCCTCCTCTCTTAAGACGCCCCTGCATAGCTGATACCTCTTTTCCCCCAAAAACCCAGGTCCAACCTGGGTTTTCAGATATGGTTCCAACCCAGGTCAGACACCATTAACACAGCACCATCAATCTGGGTTGTTCTCAGGTCAGCCCCGTTCACACTGAACCTGGATCTGCCCTGCTAAACTTGTGAGGTCATAAAATGTGGGAGGTGACTGCTCCACAACCACCAATCAGCTCATTTTAGGCATGATCCAGGTCAGATAACCCGGGTTGCGCCGTTTACACTGCTCCATTACTCCATCCTGGGTCCATCCTGGGTCCGACCCTGGTAGCTGCCTGGGTTTGATTGACGGGTTATTTTTCAAGGACCCTTTTACACTGAACTGTGACCCGGGTAGACCTAGCAAAAACCCAGGTTTTTGCTCTGATGTAAAAGGGGTATTAGTAACATGGTCTGTATTACTGAGTACTATTAAAGCAGGTGACCCATAAGCAAGGAGCAGCCCTGCAAAAATCACAGCTAGTACCAGGCCATGCCAAGCTGGGATGGAAGACCCTACAGTAACTGAGTCTACAAAAACATAAGTACCTTGTAGCACTACAAGCTCCAGCATGCAGATGGCTGCCAGTGTCAGCCAGAGTATGGAACTTGCTGGAGCTACAGCACAAATGCACCTGACAGTCGAAGAAAAAAAAACAAGAAAAGGAATGTTGTAATAGTAATTGTATAAAAATATTCACCCAAATACCTATCTACCAGGTTAGTATTGTCCTAATTTCTTATGGAGGCCCAGGGAACAAAAAACCTATACAGAACAGCAAGTATTGAATGAAAGCGGTATGTACATGAGCAGCTGCTCTGATTGGCTTGTTGGAAAAACTGCTCTAACTGGCAGTCAATGTATGACACTTACATGTGCAAGTGTCCGTGCTACTACTGAAAATAACTAGCACTTGCACTCTGCCGATCTGCCTCTCCTTGGCTTAGCGGGCTGCAAGTGCAAGTTATTTTGCATCCTGCAGTTGAATGTACATACAAAAGATTATGGAAATACACTTTTTCTTTATGCGCACATACTGTAAATATTACATTCTTGAAGATAATTTTTTTCTGTTTTGCTGCAGATATTTTCATTTCTAATGAAAATATCCCGCTATGCACTAAAGAAAACTTGCAGGCACAGCGGTTGCGATAACCTCTGTCCCTGCGAGTTATATCCCCTGCATTTTGTAGAAGAGTTTAATGTTTGTGAGAGACTTCTCTGGGAAAAGCTGACACTTCACATGTGCACAGTGCCAGTTTCCGTCGCTAGCTGCAGGCTGCGGGAGAGAGATCCGGTTTGTAAGCCTCCATAGGCTTAAAGCTGTTTTCACCATCTGAAGATGGTGTAAACTAATAGGCCAAACTCCGAAAAGCTCTGCTTTTGGGAGTTTGGTACATAGGGGTCATATCGTAGTCCTCATTGATGATAATGGGGACTGCGAACTGCAGTGCTAATTAGCATTGTGCTGGAGATTTCTGTGACATCTCCTACATTGTGCTATTAGTACATAGAAACAATCTATAAAATTATGCAGAAACTGCAGTTTCTACATAATAAAAAAAAAACTTGATAAATAGGCCCCAAAGAAACAATTTTGTATCAGACATTATTTTGTTGTGCTGTCTCTGCAGGTTTTCTTGTTCTCACTGAGAAACCACCATGTTTGTGATTGCTGACATACCCTGCACTATAAAGAAAAGGGGCACACACACTGACATCGCTGCAATAAGATGGTTGTCAGAAGAGAGTTGTGCAGTGCTGAACGTAGATGTGCTGTGGTTCTACTCATGGCTTCTTATTTTTAATTGATGTTTATTACATTATTGTTTAATTAGCTATAAGGAACTTGCAGAGGGAATATTCTTGTAGGTGGATATTCCTTTTCGCCTTGGTATAGAGGAAATAAAGGGAAACTTATGAAAGTTTTTCATTTCTACTCCTTGGGGCTATTTTGTGCAGCTATTAAGGTTTAGATTGTGCACCCTAATTCATAACCCACGCCCCTCTTCTGCAACCCTCCTATTTAGGAAAGTGGGTATGCAGAACTGTGAGTGGTGAGTCTACTGTTTCCAGCATCCACATTTCCATCTGGGTATGTATCTTGATGTCTGTAAAGTATGAGGAGGTGGGAAATACATGTCCGGATGTCTGGAATAGGAAATGGATAGAAGAACGTTTCCTGATGTCTATGGGGCCCATTTTGATCGTGTTTGCCATGCGATCATGGCATGCCGGTAACGCCCCTGATCGCATTGCAAAAAGCGATCCTATCGGCCGGATGTATCATCCGGGACATCCAAAAGGAGCCCGTTCCTGCGATGTCTCCGGAGAGCTGCCGGCCAATGCAGGGGGTGCTGTGCATGCGCAGTCCCTATGTGTTAAGAGTAGGTTACTGGTATAAAGGTGGATCCCTGTCCTGATAGCTGTGCTTTTAGAAGCAGGAGGAGGTATTATTCCTGAAATGTGTGTATTAAGAAAGGGTGTCTATGTTAGAAGGAGGTGAGTGGTATGGCGGTCAGTGTGCTGATGGCTGTATAGTAAGCAGCAGTGAGAGGTATAGTTCCTGATGTCTATGTACTAGGAAATGGTTAGAGGAATATTTCCTTATGTCTGTGTGTCAGGGGATGTGAGAGATATATACCCTGATGTTTGTGTATACAGGAGTGGTTCCCAAACTTTTTGGAATCACGGCGCCCTAAAATATCAACATTGTTTTCACATCACCCCTAAGCCAAAATTTTGTTATTGACAAATTCCGAAAAAAATGTAGTAAAGTAATAAAGTAGTAAAGTTAAATAAATTGTGCTTACCTGTCATCCTTAGGGTCAGTTATGTGATGGTGGACAGGTTTGCACTTCTATTAGTCCACATATTTACATTACATTGACCATAAATAATTTGATTTGGTGCTGGACCATCAACCTGAGGCACCCCTGCAAGTGTCCCGATGCACCCCAGGGTGCCGCGGCGTGCAGTTTGGGAACCACTGGTATAAGGAATAGGTGAGAGGCATACATCCGAATATCTATGAAGCACTCATGTCCTGTTGTCTGTAAATCATGATGATGTGAGCAGTAAATATACTGAGGTTTGTGTAATAGGATGATGTGAGAGGCAGTTTGCCTTATATCTGTGTATTAGAAGTAGGGTTGTGCACCGGCCACTTTTCGTGTTTTGTGTTTTGGTTTTGGATCTGGATCTTTCTTCGTGTTTTGGATCTGGTTTGGTTTTGCCAAAACCACCCTTCAGTGTTTTGGGTTTTGGATCTGGATTTTTTCTTAAAAAATGAAGAAAAAACACTAAAATCACATAAAATGGGCCTTTTTTTGTTCCTACGCTATTAATAACCCCAATAACATTAATTTCCACTCATTTCCACTCTATTCTGAACACCTCACACCTCACAATATTGTTTTTAGGCCAAAAGGTTGCACCGAGGTAGCTGGATGTCTATGCTAAGCGACACAAGTGGGCGGCACCAACATGTGGCCCATCTAGGAGTGGCACTGCAGTGGCAGACAGGAAGCAAATCAGCGTTATGGTGCCCATTTGCATGTAGCACGGACCCGGGAGATCTGTGCTACATGCATCTGTGTGATTGGCACAGAGCAATGACGGGTCCGTGAGACCCGTCTGTGCTTCTGTGGTAAAAAATAAAAAAAAACCTGTGTAAAAAAATAAAAAATTGGCGTGCTCTCCCCAAAAAAGAGCAACCAGCCTCGGGCATTAGTGACCCAGTGCTGGGTGTGCTTAAATACAGGGGACAAACGACGTAAGGGTACCCTGTACTTAAGCACAACCAGCACCGGGCTAGACAGAACCAGCGCTGGTTGCCAAAATACGGGGGACAAACGACATAGGGGTCCCCCGTATTCTGCGCAACCAGCTCTGGGCTCTGATCCGGTCCTGGTTCTGGAAATACAGGGGAAAAAAATGAGTAGGGTTCCCCTGTATGTTCCAGAACCAGCATTGGACTTTTTCTAGCGGGGGGCTGATGCCACAGCCAGGGGAGCCCTTTCACCGGGCCCCCCAGCCGCAGCTTCAGCCATGACCGCTAGTCAGCCCAGGCCGGGGATCCCTGGAGAGCTGGGGACCCCCCCAATAAAGGGGTCACCCTCTCCAGGGCACCCCAGGCCCAGGCTTAGCCCTGGGCTATCCCCGCCACCCCTGGTGGCGGTGGGTGGCGGGTTGATAGTGTGGTGTGGTGTAAATAAAGAATATCAAACATTGTCTTTACAAGTAGAACTGCAGGTCTCAGCAAGCCTGCCCTGCATGCTGGTACTTGGAGAACCACAAGTACCAGCATGCAGGGCATTAAGGGCCCACTAGTACCTGTAGTTCACCTGTAAAAAAATGTTTAAAAAAAACACAGGACACACACCATGACAGTATAAGTTTATTAAACATAGATACACACACACACACATGTACACATACTCACCTATGTAACCCTGTAGCATCGGTCCACTTGTCTAGTAAAGTATCCATAGGGGACCTGTGAAAAAAAAACATACTCACCATCTCCTATGCGAGGTTCTGTCCTCTTCGTTCCAAAGTAGGCATCCCCGGACTTGGCAAAAAAAAAAAAACGAAAACCCGATCCATGAACTTAGTACCGTTCTATAGAGCGGTACTTCCCGAAAGAGAGCTTAGCGGCGGGGTATCACCATGGAAACCCCACTGCTAAGCGTTCATTGGCTGAGAGAGGTCATCTCCCGTCTCTCAGCCAATGAACGGCTCCCTCCATTGTAGTCAATGGTGGGAGCCGCAAGGTTATTTAAGTTTACCCTGCGGTACTCGATTGTACCGATGGTTTCGCAGTCTTGCTAAACATTATGGATGTGTGTAAGGTAAAGTGGGCGTCCTTATGTTATGCTGCGACGGCATATTGATCGCAATGGATTAGCATACTATCGCAGTGAGACTGTGTGCTTAATCGCTATTGCAATCGCAGTTGCGATTCGTAATAAATCAGGCCCTGTGTGTTAGGATGCAGGGGCTGCATATATTCTAAATTTTGTCAGTATGAAACAATATGCTCATGTGTATTGGTCAGTAAGGGTAAAGGTGACAGCTATATAGTGTTTTTTTCTTTAAGTAGGCTATAAGATATTATTATGCAAGGAAAACAGTTAAGTGTTGTAAGTATCTGCTTAGTGCAGAGTATCCATAGCCTTTCTGCTCTTGCTCCCTCCTAGTGCCTCCCAGCCAGGTCAGCCATGTCCCCTTATAGCCTTCGTGTCAGCCCCCTCACTCCTGTTTGCTTTTCTCCCTGTCCCCCGAACACTGCTAAATATACCCTGTCAGGTTGCAAAGGCTGCAGGATTTCTGTAACCTGAGCCTGAGGCTCTGGAGAGACCTCTCTGAGGAGAGGAGCAGAATGTCTGCTCCAGACCCTCTCATCAAAGCTACCTCCATCATGGACCCTATACCCAAAGTCCCGCGACCAGACTTGGTGAGAACTGCTTATTCCTCAGCCTTGAATACTCTTCTCTATTTGTGTCCATGTGTTGTCTGGATTTCTACAACTGTTTGTGCATAATCTTCCAGCATTTGTCTATTTTTTACCCAGAGGTCCCATTTACTGTCTTGTGCTCTTATCCTTCTATAACAGCCTTTCCTGTTCTCTTTGCCAGATTGCTCCCTCTCTTAATATCATTACGCTATACATGCTTAGGGCATGGGTGAGTTGCTGTTTTTCTGATGTGTAGGTGCTTTCTGAAGTTATAATTAGGATTTCCTTATTTATCCCCTCACTGCCTATGCCCTGGGTTGTATTATGAATGGGGCATGCACAGGCAGTTCATGGTTAAAAAGACCATTTTTAAACGATTACAAGCTGTGCATTGGAATGTCCATATATAACAAAAATATGCCAGCATAGCAGAGTCTGAATATCCAGAAGAATATATTACACATTAAGGAGGGTGTGTGCAGTAGTGGTACAATCTAGGAGAAATGCATAGTGACAACTTGTGCCATTCTGTTCCCATCACCACATTGCAGGGCCTGTTACCTGTAGAAACACTCCGTAGAGCATTGCAAGTAGATTACACAGGAAGCCTGGAATTTGGAACCAGCCAGTCTGTAGTGTGGAGAATAGATAGAGCTGTGTGATCTAGTGTAGTGTGGTGGCTGCTGTGTCACAGTTCCCACTTAGCTGTTTAGTAACACTGCTCTGTGATGGAGTCTGGGTTTATGTGCTTCTATGGTAGGCAGGCTCTTTTGAAAGTGTAGTTTTGCTCAGTAATTCTTTTCCATGTTCAGCGTGGGACACACAGGGCCTGATTGAGTTGTGGAAGCAGTGTCGATGTTGTATGCAAGTGGCGATTGTTTCAGTCTGCGCAGTCTGAGTTGTACAGCGCATGCATCCTGATGGTTACTGCCGAAGGACGAAAAATGAATTTGGAGGCAGAGACAGATCATTTCAGTGGGCGTTCCTGGGTAGGAACTGGGGTGGCTAGTCAGACGCGGGTGTGCCTCTGTCAGCGACTGCATCGTATTATGTAGTTGCACTGTTTCGGATTGGACATTCAGGTGGACATTCTGCTCCTCCATAGGGCTGGTGCAATGTTCGATGGTGCGACTGATGTTACATCTTAATACGTAAAGCAGGGGATTAGCACAGCACAAGGTGGGCGTCTCTGTATGAATCCTGTCGTGGCTTCATTAGCATCAGACCCATATTGTAACACTGATTTGTTTTTTAGCAACATAAACATTTCACTCCTACCCTTCCCCCATCTTACAGTTCTTAAATGAATAACCCTTGGGATAGTACCATTGCCCCATAGCAACAAGAAACTAATTTTCAGCTTACTACATCGAACTGTTCATCACTCTTCCCACTGAGTGCTCAGCGTGTGGCTGTCATTATTATAATGATGCACTGTGGTCATCCCCAGCCACACTTTGGTTAGCAAATAAAGAAATATGAAAAGTTTATCATTTCATCTGCTCATACAGCAAATGCTGGAAGATGCCCTTTCTTATTGCAGTGGGTAACAGTGTTACCACATCAGAGGTTCTTTATGAAGTTTTATTCCACAGGAGTGTGATGGCGCACAATGAGATGGAACAACATGTATTCATTTAAAGTTTAAACTTTCAGGGAAATCAGCTCAGATTCTTCATTATAGCAAGCCATTATACATTAATGTTCCTCCATATTTTCCATTTGGAAATAAAATAGTTACAATTCCACTTATATTCATATACATATACACACACTCCCTAACTATACTATTTACCATACAGTAACTTATCTATGCCACAACAGTTTATTTTAACTGCCGGGTCAATTCTGGATGTATAGTACATCATTGGTTTAGTGTCCACAAGCCGTTCTTGGTGGAACTGACCTGGAGGCCTGTTTATATTTTGAATCAGGACCCAGGAACCTATCGCTTTGCTAATGCTATGTTTTAATTGCATGGGGATTATTGGATTGTGCCTGTTTTTTTAAGGATCTTGTGTCACAGTTGGCATCAGGAGGTGTGATCACTGATGCACATTGTAAATGTATGAAACACGCTTGGTTAGTTCTTATCTACCTGAAGGAAAACACACAACATACAAGAGCCAGGTTCTGTGAAATTGGTTAACTATATGTTTCTATCTTGTCTTTTTACCATGCTCCTAACTTGATTACAATGTATTCTATGAAATCATACTGTTTCCTAGCTCAATATGATTTCAGAGAATACATTTTTAGCATATTGGAAGGTGAAAACATTTATCCCTGCACTCTCCTGTACTTACATAAATTATACAGTATGATTATGATCTATGTAAGTGTCAGGGCTCAGCCGGGGATCGGCTCCCGCTTACCGCGCCGCCGGCTTCCCCTGTCATCCTGGGTGGTCGGGCAGCTTGCGCGACGGCGGGGGAGAAGCTGAGTATTCTCCCCGCATGCAGTGGCTTCCTGGTGGGCTGGTGTCTGGCATCGCAAGTCCGGACATGGGCACCGCCATGACAGTCGGCCCATGTGACTGTATCCTTCTCCCTGATAGGTCCGTGATCAGCTGATGCTGTGCACCTGTCTAAGGGTTCCCCTGGGTATAAAACTGTTCCACAGGTTCCAGGAAATTGCCTGAACAACGGTTGTCTCCTAGCGTGCTTTAGTGAGTTCCCGGTCCAGGTTCCTATTTTCCTGTCCAGCAGTGTTACCATCATTACCTGTGTGCCTTAAACGTCTCTGGTGAATACCCGTGCAGCAGCGTTACCATCTTTACCTGTGTGCCTTAAACGTCTCTGGTGAATACCCGTGCAGCAGCGTTACCATCTTTACCTGTGTGCCTTAAACGTCTCTGGTGAATACCCGTGCAGCAGCGTTACCACCTTTACCTGTGTGCCGTAAACGTCTCTGGTGAATACCCGTGCAGCAGCGTTACCATCTTTACCTGTGTGCCTTTACGTTCCTGGTGAATACCCGTGCAGCAGCGTTATCATCTCCACCTGTGTGCCTTTACGTCTCCAGTGAACATCCGTGCTACAGCGTAAACCACCTCTACCTGTGTGCCTTCTATCTCTGGTGAATTCTCAAGTAACCGTGAGTCGCTCCCCACTTGTAATCCTAATTATTGATCCTCGTGTCAAGGTGTATTACTGTACAGTGTTTTAAGGAATTGCTTTGTGCCTAAGCAGGCATAACCTCTCTGGGCCACGGGTGTAGTGTCTCTATCCCTGCAGGGCTTGGGTACCTGGTCAAAGGACCGCGACCTGCTCACGGGGTGCAGCTAAGCCCAAATCCCAATTGGGGGGGGTCACTGGCGAACACCATCCTGTGGGTTAGACTCCGCACCTTTGCCCAGGTCTCGCCAACACTCTAGACCTGTGGATGAGGAGAACTTATATCCAGGCCCCTCGTCTCCGCTTCCTTACCCAACTTAGGCCCACCACGTCCTCTCCTCCAGTCTCAGACGTGACAGTTTGTTCAGGCCCTATGGAGGCTGCAGGATCCCAAGGTACTGGGTCACTACAAGAGTTGACCTCTCGGATGGACAACCAAGAGGCGCAACAACAACAAGTGGCTCAGTATTTACAGGAGCTCTCGAGGCAACTAGTTTCTATTCAAACCACGTTGGCTTCTATTCTCCCGGCTCCCCCGGCTGCAGTCCCTGTACCTTCTCCATCAGTTCCTTCACTGGTGGTTCCTACCCCCAAACCCCGACTACAGTTAGCCACTCCAGAAAGGTTTGACGGAGATCCCAGGCGGTGCCGCGGATTCATCAACCAATGTGAAATCCAATTTGAATGTCTTCCCCAGAACTTTCCCACGTCTCGGGCAAAAGTGGCATATGTGATTTCACTATTAACAGGAGCAGCGTTAGACTGGGTCTCCCCTTTATGGGAACGGGCCGACCCCATCGTATCTACCTACGAGGAATTCGTTTCCGCATTTAAGAGAATTTTTGATGAGCCAGGCCGTTCTGCATCTGCATCTTCTGACCTTCTCCGAGTGCGTCAGGGCACACGATCCGTGGGGCAGTATGTAGTCCAGTTTCAGACCCTGGCATCAGAATTAAAATGGAATGAGGAAGCTCTCAAAGCGTCCTTCCTTCATAGACTCTCTGAGAGAATGAAGGATGAACTTGCCTCCAGAGATTTGCCAGAATCTTTCGCTGACGTTATCTCTCTTTGCATCAAAATTGATCTTCGCCACCGGGAAAGATGGGCTAGTAGGGGAAGAGGTGAACGCCTACCAGCCCGTTCTTCTACTGTCAATCCGCCTATACCCACCTTAGCTAGTGAAGAGGAACCGATGCAGGTTAACAGAACCAAACTCACCCCAGCAGAGCGCAATAGACACTTCCAAAATAAATTGTGTATTTATGGCGCTGCACCTAACCACATTCTGAGAAATTGTCCTTTACTTGCGGGAAATGCAAAACCCTGACTGAAGTAGGGAGCATTCAGTTGGGGGTTATTCTCAAGCCATCCCAATTATCAGAGAGTCTTCTAGTAGTGTCGCTTTCCCATAAGTCCAGGACAAGAAAGGTCCACGCTTTAATTGATTCTGGAGCCGCTGGTAATTTTATTGCGGAAAAATTGATTCACACCTTGGGTGTTCCTGTCGTTCCCCTACCTAATAAATTGTTACTGTCCAGCCTAGATGGTAAAACTCTGGTAGGGCTACCCATTTCTTCGCTCTCTCATCCTGTGACTGTTCAAGTTGGATGTCTACATCAAGAAATGTTGGAATTTTTTGTTTTACCCGAATCTTCCTATGAGCTGGTATTGGGGCTGCCCTGGTTGAGAAAACACAATCCTGTCTTCGACTGGGATAC
This sequence comes from Taudactylus pleione, assembly GCA_031769625.1. NCBI lineage: Eukaryota > Metazoa > Chordata > Amphibia > Anura > Myobatrachidae > Taudactylus > Taudactylus pleione. The sequence continues at coordinate 4,403,498 of JAUIMM010000154.1, read as the reverse complement.
TATGCAAATCCTATCCTGGGGTTCACATTGTTTCCAAAATTGTTTGACCAAGGTCGTTCCAGTATGTAACCAGGTGACGGTTTCCGACCCAGCTAAGAAGTTCCTCCGTCCTGAGTCTCCTAAACATTCCCCCCAGCCGGGGTTGCCCGAGGCTTATCAAGACTTTGCTGATTTATTTTGTGAACAAGCCGCAGATAAACTACCCCCGCATCGACCTTGGGATTGTGCTATTGATTTGCTTCCCGGGAAAAGCCCTCCACGTGGCCGTGTTTACCCTTTGTCCGTGCCAGAGACCGCGGCCATGGAAGAATACATTAAGGAAAATCTTGCTAAAGGATTCATTCGGCCTTCTTCTTCTCCTGCAGGGGCAGGTTTCTTTTTTGTAGGGAAAAAGGATGGTGGACTCCGCCCTTGCATAGACTATCGAGGCGTAAATCAAATCACCATAAAAAATCGGTACCCTTTACCTTTAATTTCAGAACTTTTTGACAAGGTTCAAGGGGCTCAGGTTTTCACTAAGCTGGATCTACATGGTGCTTATAATTTGATTCGAATTAAAACTGGGGACGAGTGGAAGACCGCGTTCAATACCAGAGACGGACACTTCGAGTACCTCGTAATGCCCTTCGGTCTTTGCAATGCACCAGCTATTTTTCAAGGTTATGTCAACGAGGTCTTCCGGGATATTCTTCATAAATTTGTTGTGGTTTATCTCGATGACATCTTCATCTTTTCCAGAGATTTACAGAGCCATTGTCTTCATGTACGGGAGGTATTGTCCCGCCTTCGCACTCATCACCTCTTTGGGAAACTTTCCAAATGTATGTTTAACCAAACTTCAGTACCTTTTTTAGGCCATATTATCTCCGGGGGGAGTCTCCAGATGGATCCTGATAAACTAAAAGCAATCTCTGAGTGGCCCCTGCCTACTTCTTTAAAAGGTACTCAGCGCTTCTTAGGATTCGCAAACTATTATAGGAGGTTTATTCCACACTTTTCTACGCTGGTAGCACCCATTACCTCCCTCACAAGGAAAGGAGCCAATCCTTCTAAATGGTCTGTTCCAGCAGTACAAGCCTTTCAAAACCTAAAAGATGCCTTTTCTAGAGCTCCAATTCTCTGTCAGCCTCAAATAGACAAACCATTCATTGTGGAAGTGGATGCATCCTCTGTTGGAGTAGGGGCGGTATTATCTCAGTCTGCTGAAGATGGGAAGATGCATCCCTGTGGATTTTTCTCCCGTAAATTTTCCCCAGAAAGGAATTATTTCCCCAGAAAGGAATTATATTATAGGCGACCAAGAACTTCTAGCTATGCGTTTAGCCTTGGAGGAATGGCGGTATCTTCTTGAAGGGGCTAAATTTCCTGTCACGATTATTACAGACCATAAGAATCTGATCTATCTGCAAACTGCACATCGGTTGAATGCCAGGCAGGCACGATGGTCACTTTTTTTTTCTAGGTTTAATTTAAAACTCCAGTTTTGTCATGGTGTGTTGAACAAGAAAGCCGATGCATTATCTCGCTCCTTTATGACTAACTTGGAGGAGGAGGAGTGTTCTCAAGTTCGTTCCACTTTTGACCCAATTGTATTTGCTCCTACTCAAGTAGTGTCTCTGCCGCCTGGGAAAATTTTTGTACCTCCTAATTTACGTTAAAAATTGCTGGTTTGGGCTCAGGCATCCTTGTTCGCAGGTCACACTGGAATCACCAAAACCTACCAGTTCTTACTTCGATCTTACTGGTGGCCGACCATGAAGAAGGATGTCACAGAGTTTGTCCGCTCCTGTATCAAATGCGCCCAACATAAAACTCCGCGTAGACAGATGGTTGGTCCTCTTCGTCCCTTGTCTATCCCAGCTGCTCCATGGACCCACATCTCAATGGATTTTATTTCTGAATTACCTCGGTGCAAGGGGCATAACACGGTATGGGTGGTCGTGGATCGCTTTTCTAAAATGGCACACTTTATCCCGCTCGTTGGCCTTCCTTCTGCTCCTCAATTAGCAAAAATGTTTATTCAAGACATCTTCAGATTACACGGTCTCCCCAAGGAAATAGTCTCTGATCGAGGTATTCAATTTACAGCCAAATTCTGGAGAGCCCTGTGTAATACCTGTGGAATCAAACTGAACTTTTCCTCAGCCTACCACGCACAGTCGAATGGTCAAACGGAAAGGGTCAATCAAGAGCTGGAGACCTTCATTAGGCTCTTTGTGTCATCTTCCCAGGATGATAGGGTGGACCTCCTACCATGGGCAGAGTTTTCTCATAATTTTAAATTCCATTCTTCCTCTAAATCCACTCCTTTTTTTACGGTTTTTGGTAGACACCCACGAGTTCCAGATTTCCAGAAGCTTCCATCTATAGATGTCCCGGCTGTGAATCAAGAGATCCAATCCTTTTCAGTTTTATGGAATAAAATTCACCTATCCCTAAAGCAATCTTCAAGGAATTACAAGAAATTTGCGGACAGAAGACGTTTGGCTGTTCCACTGTTGAGAGTTGGGGACAGGGTTTGGTTATCTTCCAAGAATATTCGCTTAAGAGTCCCGTCCATGAAACTCTCTCCACGTTTTGTTGGGCCATATCGTATCCTTAAGATAATCAGTCCAGTAACTTATAAATTGGAACTTCCTCCTCAAATGAAGATTTCAAATACTTTTCATGTTTCTCTGTTACGACCCCTGGTGCTCAATCGTTTTCAGAATTGTTCTCCTAAATTGCCTCAAGTCAAGACATTACAAGGCACTGAATTTGAGGTGGAGAAGATCCTGGATTCCCGGCACAGATTCAACACCCTTCAATATCTCATCGATTGGAAGGGCTACGGCCCCGAGGAAAGGGCCTAGATCAGAGCCTCTGATGTACACGCTCCGCCACTAATCCAGAGTTTTCATAGGAGATTTAAAGATAAGCCTGATGGGTGTTCAGTGTCCACCCTTAAAGGAGGGGGTACTGTCAGGGCTCAGCCGGGGATTTGCTCCCGCTTACCGCGCCGCCGGCTTCCCCTGTCATCCTGGGTGGTCGGGCAGCTTGCGCGACGGCAGGGGAGAAGCTGAGTATTCTCCCCGCATGCAGTGGCTTCCTGGTGGGCTGGTGTCCGGCATCGCAAGTCCGGACATGGGCACCGCCATGACAGTCGGCCCATGTGACTGTATCCTTCTCCCTGATAGGTCCGTGATCAGCTGATGCTGTGCACCTGTCTAAGGGTTCCCCTGGGTATAAAACTGTTCCACAGGTTCCAGGAAATTGCCTGAACAACGGTTGTCTCCTAGCGTGCTTTAGTGAGTTCCCGGTCCAGGTTCCTATTTTCCTTACAGCAGCAGTGTTACCATCTTTACCTGTGTGCCTTAAACGTCTCTGGTGAATACCCGTGCAGCAGTGTTAACATCTTTACCTGTGTGCCTTAAACGTCTCTGGTGAATACCCGTGCAGCAGCGTTACCATCTTTACCTGTGTGCCTTAAACGTCTCTGGTGAATACCCGTGCAGCAGCGTTACCACCTTTACCTGTGTGCCGTAAACGTCTCTGGTGAATACCCGTGCAGCAGCGTTACCATCTTTACCTGTGTGCCTTTACGTTCCTGGTGAATACCCGTGCAGCAGCGTTATCATCTCCACCTGTGTGCCTTTACGTCTCCAGTGAACATCCGTGCTACAGCGTATACCACCTCTACCTGTGTGCCTTCTATCTCTGGTGAATTCTCAAGTAACCGTGAGTCGCTCCCCACTTGTAATCCTAATTATTGATCCTCGTGTCAAGGTGTATTACTGTACAGTGTTTTAAGGAATTGCTTTGTGCCTAAGCAGGCATAACCTCTCTGGGCCACAGGTGTAGTGTCTCTATCCCTGCAGGGCTTGGGTACCTGGTCAAAGGACTGCGACCTGCTCACGGGGTGCAGCTAAGCCCAAATCCCAATTGGGGGGGTCACTGGCGAACACCATCCTGTGGATGGACTCTGCACCTTTGCCCAGGTCTCGCCAACACTCAAGACCTGTGGATGAGGAGAACTTATATCCAGGCCCCTCGTCTCCGCTTCCTTACCCAACTTAGGCCCACCACGTCCTCTCCTCCAGTCTCAGACGTGACAGTAAGAAAGAGTGATAGGGAAGGGTAGAAAAAAAAAACTGCAGCACCACTTCAATTGTATGTTCATTATTGTACAAAAGAAAAAAGTTATATATATAAAGTATTATTTCAAAAAGAAAACACTGTTCAAGAGATTTCCACCAAAATCAATTGACCCATCCTTCTCCCAATTATTAGAAGTGTAGGATCCAGTCTCAGAAACAGCTCCTGTCATGTAGGCTATTCACTTCCTGTCCCATCCCATGGTGTCTCCTTTAACAGATGACTCGTCTGCTACAGGTGGCAGGTAAATGTTGAAATTCAGTTCTTCTGGCACACAGAGGCTTTTCATGCGTCAAGAACATTGACCAATCAGGTAACTAATCAGTCCTGTTATCCGCGGCAGGAGCTTTAAAGAGGTTCTGGGCATTGACTGCTTGCCATTTCCATACTTGTGGACAGGGAGCATATCCTTAGGATTCTAGCGCTTCAGGAGATGCATATATTGTATAAGCCGCCTATAATGAGCAATGAATGTCGGGACACACAATCTTGTTTGATATCTACTCGTACAATTTATAAGGCAATGGGTTAAATTTTAATTTTGTATCTCTTTACTTTTGTAGATGTATAGTTTTGTGCATAGAAGTGTATCTGACCAGTGTTATGGAGCATACACACGGTCAGATCTGTCAGATGAACGATTGAATGATTGAACGATTTCAGACAGTATTAAAATGAATGGAATTGTCCAAATCTGACTGCAAACACATCAGATGTCAGATATCGTTGTCTGACATGCGGGAACACGCATTGTTCATCGTTGCAGGCTCACATGTCAGATTTTCTTTCAGATATGAATGATTTTTAAAATCGTTATCGTGCAGATCTGACATAAAATCTGATCATGTGTATGCACCATTAGATGAAAATGTTATTGGAAAAGAGTAAACAGGTCTCATTTTTGAAGTACAAAGTGACCAATGCGAAGGACCACATCCTTTGTGCTGCTAGATTTCCTCCAAAGCTTATAGGTTTGTGGAGCAACATAACAGCAGTGGCACAGGAGCACACATTTCCACCAACTAAGCAGACAGGGGCAGAACTATGGGAGACAATGGAGGCGCCTGCCGCCGGGCTCCAGCTCTGAAGGGGGCACCTCCTCCATTGTCCACAACATATTTACCCCACTTAGGGCTGTAACTATGTACCTTATAACATCATGGCCCTTCACGGCACCTGAGAACCCATCATAAACTAGTGGAGAGCTTCATGTCAGACCATCTGCTGCTGTCTTCGTCTATCTATAGCCTGTCTTCATGCAAATTGCTACATTACAGTGTCCGCGGCTGTGACAGGGGGGGGCACCAAATTATAACTTGCCTCCGGGCGTCTGGGATGAACTTACGCCACTGTAAGGAGAGGAATGTGGCAAAGCAAGGAACAAAGTAGACACACTAGTGCTGAGATTACATAAGTTTAAAGATTACATCTTTGATAAAAGAGAGGTCTGGGTACATTTTTAGGGATATTTTACTATATTGGGATGCATTTTATGCCTTCCAGATGCACTTCTGTGCTTGAACACATTCTTAGGTGCATTTTTCCCTAATGTGGAAACAAATTTTCATGCACAAAAAATGCCTTATGTGATAAATATAGTCTCAATCTCCCATGACTGTCACTGTTGGTTAAACCAGTGGTTCCCAAACTTTGTTGAAGCACGGCACCCGAGAGTATCAGCATATTTATCACGGCATCCTTAGCCCTTTAGAAGGAGAAATCTGATCACACTATGCACTTCAATGTTTGACCATGTTTTCCGCCAGCCCCACCAATTTGTTGGGACAGTATGACTGATGCATACTTACCTACATTGCTGGGCAGCTTTCCGGGAGCAGCAGGAGGGGACCTGCTGCTATCCTCTTCGCGGGGCGCGGCCAGACGATAGATGGCATTAGTCCCCGCCTCCTTTACAGAAAACCCCCATGATTCGCGGGTCCGTGAGGAAGGGGTGGGGCTAAATGACGCGATTTGCCTAATTTAGCCCCGCCCCTTCCCGACGGACCCGATAATTTCAGGTAAAATCTCCCCATCCTGCCCACTTCACTAGGAAGTGGGCGGGATGCGGGAGATATGCCTACTCTCTCGGGATCGCGGGGGGTTACCCGAAAAATCGGGAGCCTCCCGCGATTCCCGGGAGAGTAGGCATGTATGGACTGATGTAAGGTGCTGTTAAATGGCTGTGAGGGGCAGCAGTGGTCTACCTGCTCTGGCCTGGTGGGAAATGAGAATGAAATAGAGAACATTACACATGTGACAGGTCTTGTTACCTTACTTATTGAACCACCCTTGTAGTTACATGTCTCTTGAAACAAAACAATATATATATTGTAATATATTGTAGGCTGACTATTTGTGAGGTACATTTAATTTGCTTTTAACAATGTTGTGAGATCTACTTGAAACAATGAGGTCTACGTATGAAGGATTGTATAGGAGAGACAGGCACATTTCCACTGTTTCCTCACATATGGAGGCTCTGAGGGCTGTAATTATTATGCAGAAACAAAGCCAAAATTACTGTTTTCGTAGTAGATAAAGCTTTCCCTATCTATCAAAAACTACCACATGTTATTGCCGCTACTGTGCGGGAAGATGAAAAGCACAGGGTGGTCCCGCAAAATGTGTCACCAACTGAGATAATGACATGCTGGGCAGGTAATATTATAACAGGGAAACCTGCAGCCTGTTCAGCACAGGGCCCTCCGCTAGGATAACCAGCCCTGTGCTGATAGCACTGGGGCAAATCTCACAACCACTGTGTGGTGAGTGTTCTGGTTATATTGTGTAAAAAAAAAAAATAGCATTTTTATACATGGCGCTACTTATGGCTGCCGGAGCACACAGGTATTTGTAGAACTGCAAGCACCAGCATACCCTGGTATCTATGAGGAAAAATAATGTAAAAAAAAATACACTGTAGAAAAAAATAATTTCATTTAAATAAGTATTTCCCCAATCCTTTCCTTTTTTCCACTTGTAAACCAAGAAATGTTAAAAAACAAAAAACAACAAAGCTGAACTGTTCATTATGGAACCTCAATATGAATAACAGGCCAGAAGGAGTGCACACAACAACCCTGCCCAGTGTGGCTTTGCTCTGATTGTATAGAGTGTGAGAAAGACACTGTAATGGAGTTGAGCACCTACAAGAGATATGCTTGCTGACATACATATCTACTAGGGGTGTGCACCGGCCACTTTTCGTGTTTTGTGTTTTGGTTTTGGATCTGGATCTTTCTTCGTGTTTTGGATCTGGATTGGTTTTGCCAAAACCACCCTTCCGTGTTTTGGGTTCTGGGTTTTGTGTTTTGGATCTGTATTTTTTTTAAAAAAAGCATAAAAACAGCTAAAATCACAGAATTTGTAGGTTTTTCGGCTCCTATGCTATTATTAACCTCAATAACCTTAATTTCCACTCATTTCCAGTCTATTCTGAACACCTCACACCTCACAATAGTGTTTTTATGTCCAAAAGGTTGCACCGAGGTAGCTGGATGACTATGCTAAGCGACACGAGTGGGCGGCACAAACACGTGACCCATCTAGGAGTGACACTGCAGTGGCAGACAGGATGGCAGTTAGAAAAACTAGGCCCCAAACTGTACATAATGCAAAGAAAAAAAAGAAGTGCAAGATGGAATTGTCCTTGGGCCCTCCCACCCACCCTTATGTTGTATAAACAGGACATGCACACTTTAACAAATCAATAATTTCAGCGCCAGGGTCTGCCACACAACTGTGGCTGAAATGATTGGTTCGTTTGGGCCCCCACAAAACAAGCTGACAATTAATGTGTCCCTGCACAAACTGGCTCTACGGAGGCAAGATGTCATCCTCATCCTCTTCATCCACCGATTCCTCACCCTCTTCAGTGTGTACATCCTCATCCTCACAAAGTATTAACTCGTCCCCAATTGAATCCACCACCACAGGTCCCTCTGTACCTTCTGGAGGCTGGTCTCCCTGGAAGAGCTGATAATTCATTTTGATGAACATCATCTTCTCCACATTCTGTGGAAGCAACCTCCTACGCCTTTCGCTGACAAGGTTCCCAGCTGCACTAAACACTCTTTCGGAGTACACACTGGAGGGGGGGCAACTCAGGTAAAATAGAGCCAGTTTGTACAGGGGCCTCCAAATTGCCTCTTTTTCCTGCCAGTACAGGTATGGACTGTCTGACATGCCTACTTGGATGCTGTCACCGATGTAATCCTCCACCATTCTGTCAATGGTGACAGTATCATATGCAGTGACAGTAGACATGTCAGAAATTGTTGCCAGGTCCTTCAGTCCAGACCAGATGTCCAAACTTGGTCCTGCCTGCCCTGCATCACCACCAGCGGGTTGCTTAGGATACCTAAGTTTTTTCCTGGCAGCCCCAGTTGCGGGAGAAAATGAAGAAGGAGCCGTTGACGTGTCACGTTCCGCTTCAGCTGACAGTGTGTTCACCAGCAGGTCTTTGCACCTCTGCAGGCTTGTGTCGGCCGGAAAGAGAGACACCACATAGGCTTTAAACCTAGGATCAAGCACGGTGGCTAAAATGTAGTGGTCTGATTTCAACAGATTGACCACCCTGGAATCCTGGCAAAGCGAATGAAGGACTTCATCCACAAGTCCCACATGCCGAGCGGAATCGCTCCGTCTTAGCTCCTCCTTCACTTTCTCCAGCTGCTTCTGCAAAAGCCTGATGAGGGGAATGACCTGACTCAAGCTGGCAGTGTCTGAACTGACTTCACGTGTGGCAAGTTCGAAGGGCTGGAGAACCTTGCACAACACGGAAATCATTCTCCACTGCGCTTGAGTCAGGTGCATACCCCCTCCTTTGCCTATGTCATAGGTGGATGTATAGGCTTGTATGGCCTTTTGCTGCTCCTCCATCCTCTGAAGCATATAGAGGGTTGAGTTCCACCGCGTCACAACCTCTTGCTTCAGGTGATGGCGGGGCAGGTTCAAGAGTGTTTGCTGGCGCTCCAGTCTTCGGCACGCAGTCGCTGAATGGCGAAAGTGGCCAGAAATTTTTCGGGCCACCCAAAGCGTCTCCTGCATGCCCCTGTCGCTTTTCAGAAAATTCTGCACCACCAAGTTTATAGTGTGAGCAAAACATGGGACGTGCTGGAATTTGCCCAGATGTAATGCCCGCACAATATTGGTGGCGTTGTCAGATATCACAAATCCCCAGGAGAGTCTAAGTGGGGTAAGCCACTGGGCGATGATTTCCCTCAGTTTCTCTAAGAGGTTGTCGGCGGTGTGCCTCTTACTGAAACCGGTGATACACAGCGTAGCCTGCCTTGTAACGAGCTGGCGTTTCTGAGATGCTGCTACTGGTGACGCTGCTGCTGTTGCTGCGTAAGGTGATACATCTACCCAGTGGTCTGTCACAGTCATATAGTCCTTAGTCTGCCCTGTTCCACTTGTCCACATGTCCGTGGTTAAGTGGACATTGTGTACAACGGCATTTTTCAGGACACTGAGGACACTTTTTCTGACGTTTCTGTACAGTCTCGGTATCGCCTGCCTAGTGAAGTGGAATCTAGACGGGATTTGGAACCGGGGACACACTACCTCCATCAATTGTCTAAATCCCACTGCACTAATGGCGGATACCGGACGCACGTCTAACACCAACATAGCAGTCAAGGCCTCAGTTATACGTTTTGCTTCAGGATGACTGCTGTCGTACTTCATCCTCCTCGCTAAGGACTGTTGGAGGGTCAATTGTTTAGTAAAAGTAGTGGTGTTCCTACTTCCTCTCTGGGATGATGAACGACTCCCAGCAGCAGCAACAGCAGCAGCAGTAGGCGTAGCAATGCAGGATCCTCCGGAGGAATCCCGGATAGGAGAGTCAGTCATGCCAGTGACATGGCCTGCAGGACTACTTCCGATCCTGACTAACGAGGAAATTGACGAGGAGGGAGTTGACGGTGTGGTTTGCAGGCGCTTGGATACAACAGGACAACGGTATTTAGGTGTCCCTGGACTGCTTACGGTCTTAGCAAAAGTTTCTGAACTTTTTATGAACGCGCTGCAGGTGCCGTATAAGGGAGGATGTTCCTAGGTGGTCTTCTGCCCAGGCATGACCGTGATGGGCTTTTTCTTCCCACGGACAACAACTGTCTCCCCCGGAGCCTGATTTAAACAAACCACATCACCATCAGAATCCTCCTCGCCAACTTCCTCCTCAGCGCCAGCTACACCAGTATCCTCATCCTGTTGTACTTCAACAGTGACATCTTCAAGTTGCATATCAGCAAGTGGACTGTGGGTGCTCCTTTCAGCACTTGCAGGGGGCGTGCAAATGGTGGAAAGAGCCACCTCTTCCCGTCCAGTGCTGGGAAGGTCAGGCATCGCAACCACCACCACACTTGGACTCTCCTTGGGGATTTGTGATATCTTCTTAGAAAGCACAGTTCTTCGCTGTGCTTTTGCCAGCTTAACTCTTTTGATTTTTTTAGTGGGAGGAGGGCTTCCATCGTCATGTGAAGCTGAACCACTAGTCATGAACATACTAGGGATCGACCTTAGCCGTTCCTTGCCACTCCGTGTCGTAAATGGCATATTGGCAAGTTTATGTTTCTCTTCAGCTGATTTAAATGTCTTTTTCAAGGTCATTTTCCTGAACTTTGCCATTTGGGATTGTATGTGCCCTCTACTATGACATTGGGCATCGGCCTTGGCAGACGACGTTGATGGCATGTTATCGTCTATGTCATGACTAGTGGCAGCAGCTTCAGCACTAGGAGGAAGTGGTTCTTGATCTTTCTCTATTTTATTTTTATCGGAGAAAGTTTGGTCCTCCATTTATGTTATAACGATTTGATATATACGTGCGGCTAAACACAGAAAATAATTTTTTTTTTGGTTTGGACTGGAGTGTACTTTGGGGGTTACAGGACCCTTTAACGGTCAAGCCAGCCGGCCCTTTACTTATGACACAGGCGCACGCTTGGCACTACTTTGTTGATGCACGTGCAGCTACTGCGCACACAATTCACAAACACAGAAAATATTTTTTTTTTTGGTTTGGACTGGAGTGTACTTTCGGGGGTTACAGCACCCTTAACGGTCAAGCCAGCCGGCCCTTTACTTATGACACAGGCGCACGCTTGGCACTACTTTGTTGATGCACGTGCGGCTACTGCGCACACAATTCACAAACACAGAAAATATTTTTCTACTTCAGGGTCCATAGGGTATCCACAGGATACCTTGGGGTATAGGTGTGACGTCAGTCGCTGGGCACCATAGAGTTAAGCTTTTCAGCCTCCCAGGATGCACTAGGGTCCCCCTCCTATACCCCGCCCCCGAGCCAAGGCACCTCAGTTTAGTTTGGTGCCCGGCCGGCGTCGGGTGCACCTGTCGGAGTGGGGGCTAGAAGAGCCCCTGAAGCTTTCTTCAGTGCAGATGTGGCTGCACATCTGGATGTACAGCATGGACAGTCAGTCCTGACGTCCATGCTGTCTTCCCTACACCCCCGCCGGTACCAGAACGCCGGTACCGATCCGGGGATGCTGGTGAGCATCTGGGGTCACAGCTAGCGGTGACCCCAGATGTTCCGGACCATGGCCGGATCCAAGGGGGACAAAGGTAAGCAGCGGGGTCCCGCGGTGGGTCCCCGCTGGTCACATGGTCCTAAGTCCCCAGGCAGGGGGCTCCCTGGGGACTGGCTGCAGCGTGGAGCCAGGCGACCAACCTGCGCTTTCCACTACCCCCTGGGACAGCGGACCGCAGCAGAGCGGTAGCGCTGCAGCGTCCCAGGGGTTAAATGCATGCCAGGGGAGCGCGCCTTCCCTGTCTCACAGCCGGCGCCTCCCCCGCTGCACACAGCCCTCTCTGCATGCTGCCGACTGGTCCTGTGGCAGCGCTCCTCCCCCAGGCCAGCCTCCTCTCTGCTCCTCGGCGGCCATCTTCTCAGAACGCATGGTGAACGCTGCTGGAAGCGCTGGACGGAAGCATCGTGGTCTGGGTCCCCCCGCATACCTCTCCTCCGCTGTGGCTCAGGTCTGTGTATGCAGCGCTGTGTCCTACCAGGCCCTGTGTCTGTGTAGTTGAGTGATCAGCGCTGTTAGTGCAGGATTTGTTATTTCTCTGCATTGTATGTGACTGTGCTAGCGCTGCCTGTAACTTTTCTTCTCTAAACTGTCAGCTTTATTACTGTCCCTGTTCTTTCTGCTAAAGCCCTTGCGGTGCGGTGCTGCAGGGTGGTCTCTCGCCTATTTAATACTTAATTGGTGAGAGAGGTCACATACGTGGTGCCATCATGCCTGAAAGTGATTTTCCCCTCCGGCTACAGTGTACCACGTGCAAAGTACCGTTAGCGGAGGGGGAGGGTAGCGCGGAGGGCCTTTGCCGGCAGTGTTTGTCCATGGCGCGGCCTATTACGGTTACAGCACCGGTACAGGAGCCGCCCTGGGCTTGTTTCGCTCAGGCGTTAACAGCTTTAGTGGGTCAGTTAGCTCCGCAGCCCGCGTTTACTCCGATGGGTTTGTCCCAGCAGTCTGTGGTGTCGTCACCCATGCAGGGGTTCCCACGACAATTGTTGGTACCCCACAGTCTCCCTATTTCCCCGCTCCCGGGTTCTCAGGAGCCAGCGTGGGTTAACTCCCTGACGAGTTCTGTACAGCACTTGTCGGATGTGTTGCAAGGGGAGTCTGTGATACGGCCTCATAAAAGGCCGGTGGCGTCTCTGTCTGCTCCTTATGAGGATGACGAAGGGACGTCTGATGATGGGGAGATTCTGGATCGTTACGATCAGGAACCTCTCCATACTAAGGACGCTGATGCTAAGTCCAAAGTATATATTCCTGGACTTATTCGGGCGGTCCGCACAGCCTTGGTGATTGAGGACGAAGTTCCCCCAGCGGCTAAATCTAAGTATGCCTTTTTCAAAGATGTGAAGGGCGATGCCACAGTCTTTCCTCTTTCGGGTCAGTTGGTGGACCATTTAGAGGAGGCGTGGAAACAACCTGGCAAAAGATACCAGCCGCAGAGACGCCTGGCGGTGGCTTATCCGTTCGTGGATAATTATTTTGCTAAGTGGGAATCTCCTCCACAGGTGGATTCTCACGTGACCCGTTTTGTCCGTAGTGCCACATTGCCGATGCCATCCATGTCCTCCCTTAAGGATGCTACGGACCGCAAGGTAGAAATCTGCCTGAAGTCCGCTTATTCCCTTGCAGGGGGGGCAGTACGGCCGGCTATGGCCATTTGCTGGGTTGCCAGAGCGATGGAGCGCTGGGCGGATTCATTAGAGGCTTCTTTTGAATCCGACTGTCCGAGGCGGAGTTGATTGGCAATCTCCGTGATTCGGCCACCTACATCAACGAGGCGGCTCTAGACATTAGTACTCTGGTGTCTAGAATTTCTTCAGCAGCGGTAGCTGCTCGTCGCACCTTGTGGCTGCGATCCTGGAAGGCGGACGCAGATTCCAAGAAAGGTCTGGAAGCGTTGCCGTTTACCGGAGAAGTTCTCTTCGGTCCTGATCTGGATAAGATTGTGGCCACGCTGGCGGCAGCCAAATCTGCTTGTCTCCCGTCGGCCGCTGCTCCTTCTGGTTCTGGACCATCGTCCTTTCGGTCATCTAGGGCCCAGGGCAGGCCCAAACCACAGTCGTTTCCTCGACAGGCTGGCCCTAAGAAATCGGTCAAGCCCCGGAAGCAGGCATGGAGTACCAGACGTCCGGCCCCCAAGCCAGATGACAAGCCTGCGGCCTGACGGTCCGGGCCTCCCTTTGGGGGATCCCAGGGTGGGAGGCCGCCTGCTACAGTTCGCCCAGTGTTGGTCGACCACTACGACAGACACTTGGGTTCTGGAGGTGGTTTCCCACGGATACGCCCTCTCCTTCCGGCACAGACCCCCGGCTCGATTCTTCACCACGGGTCTACCATCAGACCGGAACAAGGCTACGGAGCTGCGGAAGGTATTGCACACTATGCTCCAGGCTGGAGTTATAGTGCCTATTCCATTCTCCCAGAGGGGCCAGGGTTTCTATTCAAATCTATTTTTGGTACAGAAACCCAATGGGTCATATCGTCCGATTCTCAACCTCAAAGCACTCAACAAGTCTTTGCGGGTCCCGAAGTTTCGGATGGAGACCCTACGGTCCATCATTCTAGCGCTGGAACCTGGGGACTACATGGTGTCATTGGACATACAGGACGCTTACCTGCATGTCCCTATTCTTTCGCGCCATCAACAGTTCCTCAGGTTTGCAATCAGCAGCGACCACTTCCAGTTTCGGGCGTTACCTTTTGGCCTGGCAACAGCACCACGTGTTTTCACCAAGGTGATGGCGGTCATGGCGGCTTCTCTGCGGCTGCATGGAGTCCGCATGTTGCCGTATTTGGACGACCTGTTATTGGTGGCAGGATCTCCAGAGCTCCTGTTACGCCACTTGGACCTGACCATTGCACTGCTGCAACGGCACGGCTGGCTAATCAACTGGCAGAAGTCCACTCTAATCCCGTCTCGGAGGATTCTGCATCTTGGAGCCTTATTGGACTCGGGACAGCAAAGGATCTTCGTGATGGAGGACAAGATCTCTGCTTTACAGTCAAGGGTGCGCAGTTGTCTGCACAGCTGCCGGGTGTCCTTACACTCGGCGATGAGGTTACTGGGCTCCATGGTGTCGGTGTTCGACATGGTGGAATACGCCCAGTTTCACTCCAGACCTCTGCAGCACCTGATCCTGTCCAAGTGGAACGGGCTGCCTCAGTCTCTGAAGTTCCGGACGATTGTGCTCACCCCGGAGGTTCGCCTGTCCCTTGCGTGGTGGTTACAGACGACCCACCTCAACAAGGGACGTCCGTTCTGGGTTCCAAATTGGGTCCTGTTGACAACGGACGCCAGTCTTCGGGGCTGGGGAGCAGTTTCGGGTCCACACTTGTTCCAGGGCAGGTGGACGCCGACAGAAGTGGAGCTTCCAATAAATATCTTGGAACTCCGTGCGGTCTTCAATGCTCTCCAACAGGCACAGCGGTTTCTCCAGGGTCGCCCGGTGCAGGTCCAGTCGGACAACGCTACCACCGTGGCCTACATAAACAGGCAAGGAGGAACTCGCAGTCGGGCGGCTCTCGTAGAGGTCTCTCGGATCCTGGTTTGGGCGGAGCGCAATCTTCCGGCCATATCAGCGGTCTTCATCCCGGGAGTGCTAAATTGGGAGGCGGACTTTCTAAGTCGCCAGGACGTTCATCCGGGGGAATGGTCCCTGCACCCGGACGTTTTTCAACTACTGGTGGACAGGTGGGGTCTTCCAGAAATCGACCTCATGGCGTCCCGGCACAACAACAAGTTGCCGGTGTACGGGTCTCGCACAAGAGACGAAAGGGCGTCTCTGGTGGATGCTCTGTCCATCCGGTGGACGTTCCGGTTCGCATACCTGTTCCCTCCGGTCTCCCTTCTTCCACGGGTAATCCGGAAATTCAAACAGGATGGAGAGACGCTCCTGTTGATAGCTCCCGCGTGGCCCAGACGGCACTGGTTCTCAGACCTTCAGGGTCTGTCCGTGGACAGTCCTCTGCGGTTGCCGCTACGACCGGACCTTCTGTCTCAGGGTCCTTGCCTTCACCCAGACCTGACTCGGCTGTCTTTGACGGCGTGGCTGTTGAGACGGCCATGCTGAGGTCCCGGGGGTTTTCCAGCTCTGTGGTGCGTACCATGTTACGAGCTCGGAAACCGTCTTCCGCGAGGATACACCATCGCGTGTGGCAGACGTTCTTCCAGTGGTGTCGACCGAGAGGTTATGCACCGCGGGAGTTTCGTCTGTCTCGGATTCTCGCCTTCCTGCAAACGGGACTAGATCATGGGCTTCGCCTTGCTTCTTTGAAGGTACAGGTTTCGGCCCTATCTGTCTGGTTTCACCGTAGGATTGCTACAATCCCGGATGTGCGCACCTTTATGCAGGGTGTTCTCCGCATTCAGCCGCCCTTTGTTCCACCTGTGGCGCCTTGGGATTTGGCTGTGGTCCTGAGGGCTCTCCAAGGACCGCCGTTTGAACCACTGGGCTCAGTGGATCTTAAATGGCTAACAGCTAAGACTGTTTTCCTTCTGGCCATTGCTTCGGCCAGACGTGTTTCTGAGTTAGGGGCTCTTTCTTGTAGACCCCCTTTCTTGGTTTTTCATGGGAACAGGGCAGTGCTCCGCACTCGGCCCGAGTTTCTTCACAAAGTTGTTTCCCAGTTTCATGTTAACGAGGAAATAGTTGTTCCGGCATTTAACTCACCGGGTCTTTCCGTGGGTGAGGCCTCTTTGGATGTTGTGCGGGCCTTAAGGACTTATGTGGACCGCACTTCTTCGTTTAGGAAGTCGGACGCTTTGTTTGTCCTCTATGGCTTCTGTAAAAAGGGTTGGCCTGCTTCAAAGCAAACTTTGGCAGCCTGGATCCGTATGGCTATTTCTGAAGCTTATCTTCATGAAGGCCTACCGGTCCCTCCTTCTCTGAAAGCTCATTCCACTAGGTCTGTGGGTCCTTCATGGGCAGCTCGACGTGGTGCCTCGGCAGTTCAGATCTGCAAGGCTGCTACGTGGTCCTCTGTCCATACCTTCGTGAGGTATTACAGGTTTGACACCTTCGCCTCTCAGGATGCTTCCTTCGGGCGGCGGATTCTCCTTTCTGCACAGGAGCGTCCCCACCCTTAAAGGATACTGCTTTGGGACATCCCCAAGGTATCCTGTGGATACCCTATGGACCCTGAAGTAGAAAATATGAGATATGGTAAGAACTTACCCTTGTTATCTCTATTTCTACGAAGTCCATAGGGTTCCACAGGACTCCCGCCCTGTCGCACCTGTGCTGCAGATGGGCTTTGCTCTGGTCACCGGTTTTCCGTCTCCCTCTGGTGAGAATGTGATTCTTGTATGTGTCCAGATCTTTTTTCTCTCTCTTCCTTCTCCTCCTCCGGCCTATGGCTTGATAACGAACTGAGGTGCCTTGGCTCGGGCGCGGGGTATAGGAGGGGGACCCTAGTGCATCCTGGGAGGCTGAAAAGCTTAAATCTATGGTGCCCAGCGACTGACGTCACACCTATACCCCAAGGTATCCTGTGGAACCCTATGGACTTCGTAGAAATAGAGATAACAAGGGTAAGTTCTTACCATATCTCATATTTTTTTTTGGGTTTGGACTGGAGTGTACTTTCGGGGGTTACAGCACCCTTTAACGGTCAAGCCAGCCGGCCCTTTACTTATGACACAGGCGCACGCTTGGCACTACTTTGTTGATGCACGTGCGGCTACTGCGCACACAATTCACAAACACAGAAAATAATTTTTTTTTTGGTTTGGACTGGAGTGTACTTTGGGGGTTACAGCACCCTTTAACGGTCAAGCCAGCCGGCCCTTTACTTATGACACAGGCGCACGCTTGGCACTACTTTGTTGATGCACGTGCGGCTACTGCGCACACAATTCACAAACACAGAAAATATATTATTTTTTTAGCACTTGGGGGGAGCACCCCTGATGGACAGAGCACCCCCTGGACAACACTACAGCACCCCTTTAGGACTGGGACACTGCACAGGACTTTGGAGTGGACACAGCCCCTATGGAGAACTGACTGCACAACACAGTCCAGCCAGCCCCTATGGACTTTGAAGTAGTGGACACAGCCCCTATTAACAACAGCAGCACAGCACAACACAGCCAGCCCCTATGGACTTTGAAGTAGTGGACAACAGCAGCACTACACTACACTACACTACACAGCCCTAACTCCCACCCTCCCTCTTCACTGTCCACAGCCGAGTGAGAAAATGGCGCCGACGCGGGTACCTTATATAGGATCCAAAACCCGCGAGACTCGGAAGGCGGGATGATGACGTTTTGCCTCGATTTCAGATCCGAGTCAGGCGGGAAAAGTCGAGCCTGACTCGGATCGGACTCGGATCGGGGGGGCTCGGGGGGGTTCGGATTTCAGAAATCCGAACCCGCTCACCCCTAATATCTACGGATGTGTTCACTGCTAATTACGTCTTTTAATTACGTGAACACACCCCTAATATACTCAGGCTACGTTCCACCCTTGTTCTTCCTTTCTTAAGTGTAAGACAGGACCAAACCCGCAAACACAATTATGTAGAATCCTCTGTATGCACATGTTCAGTATGAAAATGTGTATTTTATGCGAAAAAGTTTTGCATCTAACTGTACATGAGGTCCTATGGGCCTGATTCAGAGCCGGACGCTATTTGCGCTCGCTCGTTCAGAAAAAAGGGGTGGCTATTCAAATGAACCGTTCGCTCTTTGCGGTCTGTTCACGCCTCTAGGTCTGAACGAGCGAACAAAACTTGCGGTCGTTTTTTGGAAAACTACGCCCCCCTGGCCGCTCGCATCCTACGTCATGTCCGCTATTTATTAATTAATCGAGTACATCGACCAGGGTATGAGCTGCTCGCTATTCTTGTGGTTGGTTTTTCCTACCACAATCTTGCGAGCAGTTCTGACTATAAAATAACCCAGTGACGTGGTCAATGACGCTGCTGTATTAATTATGCACACCCATAAAACGCTCGTTTTGACCTTTAAGCACGCCTGCGTTCTGATCTCCACTCCCCGTTTTCAAGCACCTTCCCCTGTTACCACCCACATACGCCTCCTCAAGTCACTCAAAATAGCAGGCATTCGCTATTTAGCGAACAAACGATTTTCGGCCGCACTGACTGGTTCGCGCATGCGTATTACGATCTGTACGCATGCGCAGTTGGGCAAACATCGCTCGGAACGAACGAGCGCCCGCTTACGAGCAGCTCTGATTCAGGCCCTATGTTCCATTCAATATTTTGCATGTTTCAGTAAATTGTTGACATAATAATTTTATTGACCTAGCTCCAATTCTACTGGCTGTTTACAGTGTTTCATCATAACATCACCACCACAAACATGACTGAGATAGTCACTTTAATGAGTCCCTAGTTTTTCTGGCATTTGTTTTTGGGGGTTTTTTTGGTCGGTAGATGGTGGCACCAACATATTATGTTATTAGTAAATATACATGTAATTTAATTTTATTGTCCATTGTTTATATAGTACCTACATATTATGAAGATCTTTTCTGAGATTGTTCACATTCAGATAAGTCCCTGCATATTGGAGCGTACAGTCTAAATTCTCAATCCCAAGAACACTCAAAAGGCTGTTAGTAGGGATGCAGCAGCCCAAAGTAAAGGCCGAAGCGATTGTACCATTCCTACCCTAATGGCACCTGTCTCCAGCTTATGGGGTGCCTAGTAAGGCACCCTGCTGCCAGGGTGTCATTAGGATGTGCCTCTCCGTCGAAACATTATGTGTTGGGTGCGCCAGAGGCTTATCCCAGGAGCGAAAATGCCCTGCTTCAACACTGAACACACACGAAGGTTAATGTTTCAGAGGTCAGATACTTACCAGTGTGTTTTAGGTTTATACAGTGAAACCAGAGTGCAAGGAGAAAAACCACATGAACACAGAGAGAACATATAAACTTCACACATATGATATAACCACTTTGCCTTGGTGCTCCCATTAAATCTGCACATTTTTATGGGCTTCTGGTCTTTGACTGTTTTCCCCCTTTGACAATTTAGAGAGTTGGTAATGGAGGTGTCACTATCTATCCATGTAATAACAAAGCCCCACATCGCCATGCTAGAGATAAATGTTCCATTACAACATTTTTGGAACCCTTTTTAACAGAGGAGTCAATTCAAATAGATGCGAGTTTGCAAAGCAAATTCGTATCATGGAATCTGCATACATCGCGTCAATGCGTGCACCCACGAAATGCAAGATTCAATTAAAAATGTAGATTCTTGGGACTCGTGGTGAGAATGTGCAACTTTTCTACAATAATCAACCTGTCAGAACTGCATGAAAAAGTGGGTAAATCATTCTGTACCCCAAAACAGTGGCAACTAAGGTAGCAGGACCATATAGAAGGCTGTTATTGACCATAAGGAAGTACTGGATGTTCTTAAAAAGTGTAAAATTACTTATTGTGCATTTTTTTTTATTAATGATGGAAAAATGAGAGGCAACAAGTGTTTTTCAGCTTATTAAAGTCTTTACAGTATTTTGGGGTGCAAAAAATGCATGTAAAGTTATTTTTCAGTGTTTTTTTATAACTTTTAAAAAGCTGGAAAAAGACAGCTCCCATCTGCAAGTTATAAAACCCCACTCCCATCAATACAGCACCTCTAAATACATTTTAGAGAAATTCACTTAAAAACTGAAGTATTTTTTGGCCATAATGATTTTATTAAAACCCCTCCAAGTACATGATGATTCATTGGGAGGGGTGTACCAGAGGTTCTACACTGTGTCCCAGGGAGGTGCGCACAAAAAAAGTGAATTGGCTGGGAAAATGCAATGCGAATTTGGAAATGAACTGCAAATGCCTTTCACTTCGCAGTGAAAACAGCTCACAGCACCCAACTCGCTTCTAACTGATTTGACCCCAATGTTTTTACTGAAGTGTTGTTATATAATGCCCTGCATTTGTAAATGTCCTCCAATTTATCAGATATAGATTAAGTCAGGGGGAAGCAAGACTTCAAACTGATTCCATCAATCTGCTTTAGAAGTCTAAAGCTGCCCATCCACTAGGCGATTAAACCTAGCGATGGAGGGATAACAATGGTCGTTATCGCTCCATTGCTTGGTAAACGCCCGCAAATCGGTCAGCAAAAGGTTAAAAATGACCAGCGATGCGCACCACTGCTGGTCGTTATTAACATCAATCATCGCCCGAACATGACGGTCAACCTGACGACCGCTGTCAGGATGCCATGTTCGGGGATGATTGATCTGCATACACTGAACATCTGAACGTTCAGTGTATGCAGTTCACCCCGCGGGAGACGACGGCGTCGTAATCGTGCCGTCGTCCCTGCATCGTTAAGTGGATGGGCAGCTTAAGGGATCTATTTATTAATATGCAGCGATGATATTGATGTGGTGTTATTGCTTCCATATATAAATAAAAATATAAAAATAAAAAATAAAAAAATCCACCTAACATCCTCAGGACGGCACTGACTGAATATAGGCATGCGTGACCGAGCTAGCCAATTCATGCTTGTGCAGTGGATGGAAACAAAAAGAAAAGAAAAAAAGAAAAAGAAAAACAGTTGAACACATTTTCTCAGTGATTATTATCTATTCTCGCCATCCTGAGATGGCATTAACAAAATTTGCCTATGGGGACACGTATCTCCAGTGTAACCTGGTAATTTTATTTCCATTGGTAACCTCTTGATATATAGAGCAAACCCCTACCTCCAGTGAAGACACATTTTCGACGGCTATAGGGATTTTAACACTATTGTATGTATGCCTCTATTTCTGGTCACTATGAATTCAGCAGTTGCTAAGTTAATATTTTTGTGTAGCATTGAAATAAAAAGTAGTATTGTACTGGAGTATCTGGGACCTGACAGAGGACAAATGGCGAGTTAGTGCATACAGCGCATGCGCATATGCAAATGTATACATTTTGGCGTATGTCCGTTCTACTCTGAGTCGCTTGGAACTTGGCTGGATCTCTCTGTAAATTAGAGAGTTTTAGGGCGAGGATTGGGCGGTGACAATGTGATCACACATTTACCACCCTGACTTGTATGAGTCTCATAGGAGTGCCATGGCATGTATCAAAAACTCCATGCGTACGGGGAAGGGAAGACCACTTCTGACGTATATCTTGCACCCAGCATGGGGCTGGTGTAAGTGCAGATACTAATGATGATGGGGACGGTGGCTAGAGTTAAATCAATGGGTGGCACAGGTTTCTGTGTGCGCAGACACGAACCCCTGTATGAGCTGAATGGATACTGGCATTAGTCTAAGGTAGTAAATCAGGCTGCCCACAGCTACAGCCACTTTGTGTGCAACTCAGAATCAGCCCTATGTAACTAGGCCATTATTTCTGTATCACTATCGTACTTGCCATTGTTATTTCACAACGTACAGCTACAATCAGCTAATCATAATACAGAACTCCAGGCTTTGATAACATACAGTAATCAACATTCACAAAAGTATAAAACATATAGCACAGCTTATTACAAAATATAGCAACCTGAAATTAATATTTGTAGTGCTCCGTGATTTCTTGTTTTTCTACATTCTGTATTAATATCACATCTGTTTCCTCTCCTCCCTCCTGTAAATTCCCATTTTCTTTTTGTGCCCCCTTGTTTGAAAAATCCTTGTTCAATAAAAATATTGGCATAAAAACTATTTAGTACTGACAACTTTCCAATGAATGGGTTCCCACTTTTGAACAAAACACTCTCATTAGGGCAGATTCAATTAGCCGCGGGATTTACCCCATGACTAATTGCCAGCCTAAATTCCCGCGGCGTGGGGAAAAGCTATTCAATTAAATAGCCTTTTTCCCATGCCGTAAAATCAGGAATCGCGTAAACTGCGGAATCAATGTGTTTTTTCCTCACGCGCGAGGCCGATTTGGTCGTTTTGACACGGATAAAGTCCGACTGCGGGGACTTGCGCGCAGGGTCTCGGGGACTCCCGCGCGAGGAATCCCCGCTAGTTGAATAGGTCCAGTGTGGCAATTAGCCGCTGGGTAAATGCTGCAGCTAATTGAATCTGCCCCATAGCCCTTAAACTAGGTCCCTATTTATCCTGTTTTCTCCTGGTCATCAGCATTCCACAGCATATAGAACAAAGCAATGTCAGATGTTGACACAGTATATAGGGCAGCTGATTAGATTGATCACAGATCCTGCCTAATCAAGTATCATATACACTGCACACCATTAGGAAATTTAATTGATGGGTGCAGCGGACAGGTTCAGAGATACTGGTAGCAAAAAGGAAGGAGTGCATGAGGGAAGAGGGATCTGAATGTGAGAGCTTTAAATTTATAGGAAAGGCATGATCAAACATTGTTGACACTGAGGTGTTGTGTCGGTTTGTGTGGACAAAAGGGGAGGATGAAAGGTGGTAGGCTTTGATAAAGGCATGGGCATGGCATGGGTTTTGAGATCCCATTTGAAGCTTTATAGAGAGGTGGAGAATCTGATAGGGAAGGAGTCAAAGTTCCAGTGGTGGGGAGTAGCACAGAGAAGTCCTGGAGGTGGGAGTCAGAGGAGGTAATCACTCGGGAGGAGAGGCAGCAATCACTGACAGAGTGGTGGGCAGATTGGAGTGTGGAGGAGGGTGAGGTTAGAGATGTAGTAAGGAGAGAATTGGTTGAGGACATTATTGGTGCATGTAAAGAGTTTATAGTGTACTCTGTAGGCAAAGGTGAGTCAGTGTATACCCTGACAGAGAGGGGACTCCAAAACAGAGCAATTTTATAGAAGAATGACTGAGCGAGAATCAGCGTTAAGGATGGACTGGAGTGGAGAGAGACAGGAGTAGGGAAGGCCATATAGGAGAAGGTTACATTAATCCAGTCAAGAGATGCCAGTGGCATCCAGAGTGAGAAAGGGCCTGATCCTGGCGACGTTTATGAAAATGGAAGTGTCATGATTGGGAGAGGGCATGAATGTGGGGTTTGAAAGAGAGGGGAAGAGTTGAAGACAACGTTGGCAACTGACTTCGGGACAGAAGAGAGGGTAATGTTGTCAACAGATAATTAGAAGGGGTCAGATGAGGGGACTCTGGGAGTAGAAATATTATAAGCTTATGCTGGGTACACATGAGAAGATATGTCGTCTGATCCAGCTGGATCGGACGACATGTCGGGCACATCGTCTCGTGTGTACCCTCAAGGTCACTGATGATGCGCGCTCCCGTGCGCAGCGACAATGTGTTATTGTTAGCGAGGGCCATGCTGCCAAATGCAGCATGACCTCCGTCGCGATGTTGCTGTAGGCATTAGCAAGTGTGTATGCCGGGTCCCGTCGCTTAGTGTGTACCGGCCCATAGTCTTTGAAAAGTTAAGCTTAAGAAATGACGGCGACATTCAGGAGGAATAGAAAGACAACTGAAGAGAGGAGCGGTAGATCTGAGTATCATCAGCATAAAGATGGTAATGGAGGCCAAAATAAACTGAGGAAGTGTATAGGAAGGAAACGAGAGACTGAATAATAGGACAACATGACCAGGGGCGCCGAGAGGGGGGGGAGCGGGTACAAATTACCCGGGCTTCCTGAGGGGCCCGGGTGGGATGCAGCCCCCCCCTCCTTCATAGCAGCCCAGCACACAGCGTGTGCTGAGCTGCAATGGGAGACTGCTCGTGGCTGCTGAGCAGCAGCCACAGCCGTCTCCTATGCCTGTGGGAGGAGCGATCCTACTGATCGCGCCCCCCCTGGCTTTGCGCCGTGCTGAAGGGGCTCAGAGCGCCCCCTCGCCAGCGCGCAGCACCACTTCATGGTGCTGAAAATATTATTTATTTTTTATTTGAAGGGGGCGTGGCCACACCTCGCGCGGTAAGGCCATGCCCCCTGTTACCCGGGCCCGCCACGGCTCTTGGTGGGCCTGGCCATGACTTACGCCTATAACATAGAATACATTGTACTTGTGTGACTGTCAATGCAGATACGATAACAACAGATACTGAAAAGTTTGTGCAGAGCAATAGAGATTGCACTGTTCATTCTCTTCCACTGTTAACCACTAGAGTCTCTGCAGTACACCAGATAAATGGTGGCACTAGTCCTCTAACATCTGTCTCTATTCCCCTACCACCTACTTGTTCCCCTTACTATTTCCATCTTTTCCTACTCTTTTATTCATTTCCATTTGTCTGAATTTGTAGCTAAAAATATTTTAAGCTTTTAAAGCAATATATCTTGTTGATATACTTCCATGATTCTCAAGGTTATCTCATTGAATGTCAATGGTCTTCACTTTCCCCAAAAATGTAAGATTGCTCTTCAATATCTTAAATGTCAATAAGTTCATGTTGTGCTCCAAGAGACTCATTTCTAATTAATCATTTTTTCTATGCAACATCTGTTCACAAAACGACGGGAATTGCTATTTTATTACACATCTTTGCCCCAATTATGGTACACTCCACGTTCTCTGACTCCTAATGAAGATTTATCATCCTAACTGACAGTGTTCTTTAGAGCTCCAGCACAATTGCTTCTCTGTATGCTCCTAATGTGGAACAGAATGTTAACTTATATGTGTACTATTAAATTGTTTCTTACATTGTTTCAGCTGGACAAAGCATAATTGATAATAGGCACATTTTGGAGCTCATCCTAGACAGAGATGGATCTTCCCAGCTCTCAGTAGGGCATCCCAAAGGGTCATACAAACTTGTCGTTCTATTAAAACTATAATTTGTTTATGTTTTGCAAATTGACATACTCTTTGTTGGTCATGGTACCACCACATTCCTACAGATAGTAGGAAGTGGTGGTGATCTCTCCAGTGTCTTGGTCCAATCATGCAGCCATACTTCTTGAGAGATACATTTCTCCCTTACATTTCTCCGCATAAGGTTAGAAAGGTTAGATTGGGTCTAAAGGAAAATAGAGATAAAATTGTTGACAGTCAAGAAGATGATGATTGATCAGATAACAATTGCGTTGGAGGCTCATAATGTCACATTGGCAGAGGAAAAATGTAATAACAGGTGAGACAACTTGAAGCATGTCTTCTAGATCTCACAGCCCAACATAAACATTTGGGTCTGATTCAGAGGTGGACGCAATGGTGATGTTTATGCAGTTGAGTGATTATTTGCTACTGCATGCAATTTTGATCTGCATCTGACGGCGGTAACCATCGAGGCTCATGCGCAGTGCATCTTCGATCTCGGGCGCATGCGCATAAGTCATAAGCACCCACCTCTGAAGTAGGCCCTCAATCTTGACTATAACCCACAGAAAACTGCAAATTGATTTCAGGTTTACAATGTTACCCTTTATAATTTATATCCTAATGGGTTCCCCAAAGCCAGCATCCTAGTGAAATTAAAATATATTTGGTATTTTAGTCCC
The DNA here is from genome assembly GCA_031769625.1 of Taudactylus pleione. Classification (NCBI taxonomy): domain Eukaryota; kingdom Metazoa; phylum Chordata; class Amphibia; order Anura; family Myobatrachidae; genus Taudactylus; species Taudactylus pleione. The sequence continues at coordinate 4,377,471 of JAUIMM010000154.1, read as the reverse complement.
TCGTTACCATGTTCTTTGCAAGTTGAGCATCTTAATAAGGAGATTTGTTCAGAAGAACTTTCACAGACAATTAAAACACTAAAACATTTGTCAGCACCTGGTTTAAGTGGGTGTGGTATATTAAGTCAACAGGTATCATGTCAACATACATAAGATTGATATGAGAATGTCAATATGGTCAAAATGTCGACTTGCAGGCTTTTGTTGCCTTTGCTCTTTTGTGCTTCTGATGAAACCTCAGGCAGAGAGGATTCAATTTGTGATAATCCAGATATTGCGGATGTCGAAGGCTGGCATCCGGGAGCACAAGTTCTCTTTATATGATAATGATGTCTTGATGATTACAAAGACTCACACTTCTCCTCCTTTCCTGTGTCAGCAGTTACAACATTATGTTCAGTTGCCAACTTTCAGAATCAGTTTGGATAAATCGGAAATCCTGCTTATTAAATTTTACCTAAAATGTTCAACTTCAAGTAAACTATAAACTCTATTGACAGTCAGATACAATTAAATACTTGTGTGTTTGGGCAATAACAAAACATAATATGTTTTTTTTTACATGAACTTCCCCTTTTAATTAAGATAATTAAGAGGAATCTGGTAGATAGGAGAAATGTATATATCTACTTATTGCAGACTCTTTAAATTTTTGTTCTTGCCCAAATTTGGTTGGAGAAAAGTCCCAAAGTGTGTATCCGCTTTCTTCCTTAGCTTCCCAAAGACTACGGCTAAGCTTCCATCATTTACTGACATATTATTTAGTGACTCATCTGGCTGAGTCTGTTTTCTGCCATTTAAGTCTCACACAAGGATTTGGGTAGACAATAAAGGCTAATGGGGCCCAGGCAATCTGAGAAATGGGGCCCATGCATCCAGCCAGTATCGGGGCAATTCCCAATTTTGCCAGAGTCTGAGGATCGGAAAAATCCAACATATTGAACAATCTTGATTCCCTGATTCTGATTCGAAAATGGTCGAAATTGGCGAGTATGAGATTTTTAACATGTTGACTTTCCCCAATGGATTGCTGATCATCAATGTTCGTCTATCTGCGTTTTTATTGTGTTCAGGTAGTAGATTTAAGACCCACTTTACTTATTCGATTTCTCATACTGATATTGTCTTTTGTGGATGCTGCACAAAGGTTGTTCTCTCCACTTTGATGCATTTGATATTGGATCATTGACTATAAATTGATTGTCAATATCAGGTAGATAACTCTCCTATGGCCCATTCTCACATCTCCACCAGGTGGAATTTGCTAAATGGACTAGGAATAACATGTAGTTCTTACCAGACTTGGCTCACCTGTGTTCTTCTTGAATTTCAGAAGATTTATTAACTTTTTCACCTTTCCTCTGATAGGTTTATCCAATATCTTCAACTTAAAAATGTATTTGGCTCATCATTCTCTTCACACGCCCTTGCCTGGAGTTGTTCTGTTTAAGCAGGTTTAATACAAGCCTATATTCCATCTTATGTAATTTATTACTTACATATTGGGGCAGCACAGTTGGTGTAGAGGCTAGCATTAGTGCCTCGCAGCACTGAGGTCTTGGTTTCTTTGATTGGAGTTGGTATGTCTTCCCTGTGTTTGCATCAATTTCCTCCCACTATCTAAAAACATACTGAAATGGCTAATTGAATTCTGACATAAAAATGAATATGTGTGAGTGTGTGTGTATGGACTGATATGAATGACCAACTATTCTCTGTGAAGATTTGCAGAATATATGTACTCTATAAATAATAACTGTTAATAAAGATAAATAGATTAAAGGGAAATTCATAAATCAAAATTGGTAGGAAGACATAGGACAGATAATAGCCACAGAGGAATGGTCTCAAATCAGAATGTACATAGCTAAGAGTTCAATTTGTGTTCACATTAAAGAAAATACATACACAATTTTATATAGATGGTACTGGGCTCCAGCCAGTCTTCTAGCTATCTTGACGTCTTCTTTTGGTTGATGCTAGAGGGGATAGGATGGCTTCATATGTGGTGCATTTTCCCAACTATAACAACATTTTGGGACAAAAAATTCATAACCTCAGTGAGGTATTCCGTATATGACTGCCCTAGTAAATTCCATGGGGCCTGGTCGGCGGCTAGTATAGAATATTTTTAGACCATTCGCATTCCCATACCTTCCGCTTAGTCATTAGAAAATTAACACATTTATGTCATTCTTAGTTTCTTTCTACCTTTTTCCTGTGCCCTTTTCCTGTACTAACATACCTTCCCAATTCCCTTATTTAGCTCTATACTAGCATCCATTTTTTATATAATTAGTCACCTTGCATATATTAATTAAATGTATAAGTATTTTAACACAGTATTTAAACTGTGTTTGCTATTAGACAGGGCTGGATTAAGGTCTGTGGGGGCAACAAACATGTGGGGCCCCCCATATCAATAAAAGTTGTATTTATACATATATATATATATATATATATATACACGCATATATATACACATATATGTATGTACAGTTTTTTATATATATATATATATATCTACACACATACTTTGGGCAACCTGTCTGATGTCTAATGCCCCCTGTAGTTGTGCCCCTTCTGCAATGCCCCCAGTAGTTGTGCCCCTTCTGCAATGCTCCCAGTAGTTGTGCCCCTTCTGCAATGCCCCTTGTAGTTGTGCCCCCTCTCCAATGCCCCCTTTTGCAATGCCCCCCTGTAGTTGTGGCCCTTCTGCAATGCCCCCAGTAGTTGTGTCCCTTCTGCAGTGCCCCTTGTAGTTGTGCCCCCTCTCCAATGCCCCCTTCTTGCAATGCCCCTTGTAGTTGTGCCCCTTCTGCAATGCCCCCAGTATTTGTGCCCCTTCTTGAATGCCCCCTGTAGTTGTGCCTCTTCTGCAATGCCGCCTGTAGTTGTGCCCCTTCTGAAATGCCCCCAGTTGTTGTGCTCCTTCTGCAATGCCCCCAGTAGTTGTGCCCCTTCTGAAATGCCCCCAGTTGTTGTGTACCTTCTGCAATGCCCCAGTAGTTCTGCCCCTTCTGCAAATATCCCAGTTGTTGTTCCCCTTCTGCAATGCCCCCATTTGTTCTGCAATACCCCCAGTTGTTGTGCCCCTTCTGCAATGCTCCCTGTAGTTGTGCCCCTTCTGAAATGCCCCAGTTGCTGTGCCCCTCCTGCAGTGCCCCCAGTAGTTGTGCCTCTTCTCCAATGCCCCCTGTAGTTGTGCCCCTTCTGCAATGCCCCCTGTTGTTGTGCCCCTTCTGCAATGCCCCCTGTTGTTGTGCCCCTTCTGAAGTGCCCCCCAGTAGTTGTGCCCCTTCTGCAATGCCCCCAGTTGTTGTGCCCCTTCTGCAGTGCCCCCAGTTGTTGTGTCCCTTCTCCAATGCCCCGTGTAGTTGTGCCCCTTCTGCAATGCCCCTAGTTGTGCCCCTTCTGCAATGCCCCAAGTAGCTGTGCCTCTTCTCCAATGCCCTCTGTAGTTGTGCCCCTTCGGCAATGCTCCCAGTTGTTGTGCCCCTTCTGCAATGCTCTCAGTTGTTGTGCCCCCAGTAGTTGTGCCCTTCTGCAATGCTCCCAGTTGTTGTGCCCCTTCTGCAATGCCCCATTAGTTGTGCCCCTTCTACAATGTCCCCAGTAGTTGTTCCCCTTCTCCAATGCCCCCTGTAGTTGTGCCCCTTCTGCAATGCCCCCAGTTGTTGTGCCCCTTCTGCAATGCCCCCAGTTGTTGTGCCCCTTCTACAATGCCCCCAGTAGTTGTGCCTCTTCTCCAATGCCCCTGTAGTTGTGCCCCTTCTGCAATGCCTCCATTTGTTGTTCCCCTTCTGCAATGCCCCCTGTAGTTGTACCCCTTCTCCAATGCCCCCTGAAGTTGTGCCCCTTCTCCAATGCCCCCTATAGTTGTGCCCCTTCTGCAATGCCCCCTGTTGTTGTGCCCCTTCTGAAATGCCCCCCCAGTAGTTGTGCCCCTTCTGCAATGCCCCCAGTTGCTGTGCCCCTTCTGCAGTGCCCCCAGTTGTTGTGCCCCTTCTGCAATGCCCCCAGTAGCTGTGCCTCTTCTCCAATGCCCTCTGCAGTTGTGCCCCTTTGGCAGTGCTCCCAGTTGTTGTGCCCCTTCTGCAATGCCCTCAGTTGTTGTGCCCCTTCTGCAATGCCCCATTAGTTGTGCCCCTTCTGCAATACCCCCAGTAGTTGTTCCCCTTCTCCAATGCCCCCTGTAGTTGTGCCCCTTCTACAATGCCCCCAGTAGTTGTGCCTCTTCTCCAATGCCCCCTGTAGTTGTGCCCCTTCTGCAATGCCCCCTAGTAGTTGTGCCCCTTTTGCAATGCCCCCATTTGTTGTTCCCCTTCTGCAATGCCCCCTGTAGTTGTACCCCTTCTCCAATGCCCCCTGAAGTTGTGCCCCTTCTCCAATGCCCCCTATAGTTGTGCCCCTTCTGCAATGCCCCCTGTAACTGTGGCCCTTCTGAAATGCCCCAGTAGTTGTGCCCCTACTGCAACGACCCCAGTTGTTGTGCCGCTTCTGCAATGCACCCATTAGTTGTGCCCCTTCTGCAATGCCCCGTTGTTGTTCCCCTTCTCCAATGCCCCCAGTTGTTGTGCCCCTTGTTCAATGCCCCCTGTTGTTGTGCCCCTTCTGCAATGCCCCCTGTAACTGTGGCCCTTCTGAAATGCCCCAGTAGTTGTGCCCCTACTGCAATGACCCGAGTTGTTGTGCCCCTTCTGCAATGCCCCCATTAGTTGTGCCCCTTCTGCAATGCCCCGTTGTTGTTCCCCTTTCCAATGCCCCCAGTTGTTGTGCCCCTTGTTCAATGCCCCCTGTAGTTGTGCCCCTTCTGCAATGCCCCCTGTTGTTGTGCCCCTTCTGCAATGCCCCAGTAGTTATGCCCCTTCTGTAACGCCCCCCAGTAGTTGTGCCCTTTCTGAAATGCTCCCAGTTGTTGTTCCCCTTCTGCAATGCCTCCAGTAGTTGTGCCCCTTCTTGAATGCCCCCTGTAGTTGTGCCCTTCTGCAATGCCCCCTGTTGTTGTGTCCCTTCTGCAATGCCCCAGTAGTTGTGCCCCTTCTGTAATGCCCCCCAGTAGTTGTGCCCTTTCTGAAATGCTCCCAGTTGTTGTGCCCCTTCTGCAATGTCTCCAGTAGTTGTGCCCCTTCTGCAATGCCCCCATTTGTTGTGCCTATTCTGCAATGCCCCCAGTAGGGTATACAATCGGGAAGCCGGCTGCCGGAATCCCGACAGCCGGCTCCGCGACTGCTTTATAACGGCATGGGATAAATGACCGGCATCTATATCTAGACGCCTGTCACTTCCCCGACGCCGATCGAAGGGATGCCGGGCGCCGTGGGCGGACAGCCGCGGGGGGGGAGGGTTAGGTTTAGGGCACCCAGGGGGACTTAGGGTTAGGCACCCCCCCGGAGGGTTAGGATAGGGGGAGGGAGGGTTAGGATTAGGCATCCCCGGGGGACTTAGGGTTAGGCACCCCACTGGGGGACTTAGGTTTAGGCAGCGGGGAAGGGGGGGTTAGGGTTAGGCACTTAGAGGGGGGATTAGGGTAATGCACTTGGGGGGAGATTAGGATTAGGCACCCCTAAGGAGGGTTAGGGGGTTAGGTTAGTTTATACTTACTTTAGCAATGACCGGGATTTCCAGCGCTGTCTGGCTTCCGCTGCCGGGAACTCTGCTTTTGTCGGCCAGGCGTTGTTCCCCTTCTGCAATGGCCCCTGTAGTTGTGCCCCTTCTGCAATGCCCCCAGTAGTTGTGCCTCTTCTCCAATGCCCCCTGTAGTTGTTCTCCTTCTTCAATGCCCCCTGTAGTCGTGCCCCCTAACGTAGTGCCCCCAGGACTAGCTCCCTGTCCCCACCGACTCCCCTATTAAGAAACTTACCTGTCTTCGCTCCATGCCGTCAGGGCTCCCGAGTCCCTCTGTCGCTGCTGCTGCTTCCACTGCATGCTGGATCTAACTGGATCCAGCAGGCGCGCAGGCTCCTCACATCCGCACTGCATCACTGGGAACGCTGGCCTCTGAAGCGATCAGAGGATTCAGAGGTCAGAGTTCACAGTTAGTTAGTCGTGATCTATCGTCAGGAGCTCCGTGAGCTACCGGTAGATCGCGATCAACCTTCTGGGGAATGTATGTGGAAGCCCCCTATGTGTGGGAGCCCCAGGACGGCCGCCCCTGTCGCCCTGCCTATAATCCAGCTCTGCTATTAAATTTTATTTATGTATTTCATTCTTCTCATTCCCATCATGACATATCTGTCATTCATGTAAAGCAGACTCTGGAAGATGTATCAAACCTTGGAGAGCGATAAAGTTGAAAGAAATAAAAAAACAAACAATCAGTTCCTAAATGTCATTTTAAAGTTTGAGCATCATTTTACAGTGTGAGAAAAGTCACTTATTGGCTGGAAGTAGCTAAACTTATGTGGGCTGCACACCAATTAGAGTGACTTTTCCCATGTTGTTACCAATCAGAGCAAAGCCATTCTGTTTGATAAATATGATAGGTTTAAAGCTGATCAGGTGTGTATTTTTTTTTTTTTAATTCTCCTTAGCACACTACAGGTCTTAGGGTGCCCTAGATGCCTGGTCTTGCTAGGGGTTGTGGTTCCTCAAGTGCAAGCATGCCCTGGCATCCATGGGTATGTGAAATCTATAGCTGACCAAGGTTTTCCTGGGGTGGCCCACTTTTAATTTGTTGGCCCTATCCTCTTGTGAAAACAGCCCATAGAGCTGGTTTGGCACAATGGCGGTGGAGAACCCACTTTTCCCTGCTACAGTGCCACCAGCCCCAGCTGGCAAGGCACACTGCTGGAAGTGGCAGTTTTGTGGGTGCCCTACGTTTTTCATCACACCCACTACAATCACTAGACGAGTTTTGTTTGCTCTTTTAAGGAGGGCACAGTCTGCGGTGGGCGGGTTATTATTTCTTATTTCTATCTTGTACAACTTTTACATGAACTTACACCTTTACTGTATCTATTATTTACACCTCCTGTCTTGGCCCCTTCATGCATGAGTAAGTGGTAAATAGAGCTTTATGGAGAAAACAGCAACAAAATGTATTTACATCCAACACTGTAGTGAAAACAATAATAGTTATTTTAAATAGGACCATAAATGTGAGTAGAGATGAGTGAAATGTTCAAAACTGTTCAGTGGAATATTCACGTCATTGGCCTTTTGTGTTCTGCATAGAATTTCCCATATTATTTTCTTTTACCTGAATTTCTGCAGTAATTTTTTTTCTACCCAGACCTTTCCCTTACTATACTCCAACCATAACACGGAACAGGGGAGGTGACTCATTTGTGGACTGTGAATTCCCAGGAATGTACAGTTACTGTAGTATAGTGGCACCTCTGTCATCAGATCCTACATCATAATTCAGTTTGCAGCAAATTAGCTTCCTGTGTGCCAGAAATAGCTTACAGTTCATGTGACGCTATTCAGATGTATTTATTCATCTTATTCATTCAAAGAAACCTACAACAGACTGACAATTCATAGTACATGTAAAGAAAAGCTTCAACGGATAAATATAAAGACTTCCCCCTAGAAGTGTATTCACTTGGCAAATGTCTATAGTACATAAACACCAATGAGCTTTGTGTAAACAAATGGTAGAAAAGCGAAAAAACAATATGAAGAAAAACATTTTGTTACCATATACTTGATAGGACAACATCAGAAAATAATATTTTGAAGCTGTACCCTCCCTGCTCTGCCCGGCCCTGCCCTCCTGTCTGTTATTCCCTGTTAGAAACTAGTATACCATCGGGTTTGTGTACAACTCTGATCAGGCCCATAGATGGCAGGTCAGAGGAAGTTTGTGATGCTATGTATTTGTAATGGCGGAAAGCAGCTGTTTGTTTGAGATGTATATGAAGACATACATGCCTACCCTCCCGGTTTTCGCGGGAGGCTCCCGATTTTTCGGGTAACCCCCCGCACTCCGGGAAGGGTAGGCATTTCTCCCGCATTCTGCCCACTTCCTAGTGAAGTGGGCAGAATTAGGAGAATACCCGTGGCAATCGCGGGTCTCCGTGAAGGGGGCGGGGGCTTAAGCTGTGATTCTGCATGAATCACAGCATTTGGCCCCGCCCCCTATGTGTTTAAGGTATGTTTTTATTTGGCTGCAGCCTATTATGAATAGTAAATAGCAGTTGCATATCTGCGATCTGATTGTAGCTGGCTTAGCTCTTCCGGGGGGATGGGAGCGCCACCAGATTTTCGAAAGGCTCCCGGCCATTCCGGGAGAGTAGGCAAGTATGGGTAGGGTGTTGTACAGTGTTCTAAGTGTCATTTTCGGTGGCTGCAAGTCGCTATAGGCCTGATTTAGAGGCACACGCAAAGTCAGTATTCATGTAGTTGAGTAATTAATTACAACTGCACATGAACAAGAAATTCTGAAAATCCCCACGGCACATGTGTCACACAGAGTGTACACACACAGATGCTGTTGCATTCGGTACAGATGGTATCAGAAATGGGGCGGAAAAGTCATGGGCGATGACTGGGATGTGTGACCTTAAGTGAATTAAAAAGCCAGTCTCATGGGCGTGTTATAAGATTGTCCAGGCGTGTCAGTGATAGCAGCTGCGCTCCCAGATGCACTGCCACATAGTCAGATGAAGAAACTGCACATGCCATAGGGCTGGTTTAAGTAGGCGTGTGCAGATGCTGGCACATGGGTTGCCACTTCAGCACTTGTCCCTCAGCCAGGTCATGGACTACGCCATTCCCCCGCCCACCGGGACATACACTACTCACCTGGGTGGCCAGGTGAGTCTAGGTGAGAAGTGTATGTCCCGGAGGCAGATGGGGACAGGTAGCCCATCACCCGGTGGAAGGGTTAATTGCCGAAGGAGCACCCCCTGTGCCGGCTTCTGCGCACGCCTATGGTAACAGTGTACCGAGACACTGAAAGTGGGCGCCTCAGTGCTTGCACATTCAGACATAGGCATCTACACCGTGGGAGAACCGAAACTAGCATTTGCATATTATAGTAGCAGCGACTGCGGCAACAAAAGCAATAGTGGATGTAGCAGCAGCATCCTCCTCTATCAGGCCCTATGTGTGGTCAGTAGTAGCTGTCAGTGTAACTGTTTTCTAGTGGTTATTCATTAAAGTGTCTGCAGGTGTAATGGTGATTGTTTTCTGTATGGCATAGTTATTTATATATTTTTGGGATGTGTAAATTTAGGAGGGCTACAGGCTGCTATGAATGGCTAGCAGTATTAATGGTGCATAGTGGTGGCTGTGATTATCGTTAGCTGCACTTTAATATGGGTGGTGTTAGAGATTGCAATGTGATTTTTTTTCTATATAGAATTGCTAGGTGGGTGTGGTTGTTGGGGTGTTTCCGAAGTGAGGTCAGAGATTTCTGGTAGTAATGTAAGAAGTGGGTGTTGCAGGATAATAAAATTAGGAATAGTGGAAGTTGCTGGGCTTTGGAGACACACACATGTTTTTATCAATCATTGTGTCAGTTTCTCTGCTGTCCCTGGGCTGTGTCTCTCAAAGCTGCCTGCCACCTGTCCCTAACTCTCCATGCATCAGGCTGTCACAGCCCCTCTGACCTCACCGAGGGAGGGACTAGCAGTCAGAAGGGAATCTTAGCTAAGCGGCCAAGCAGATAGGAAGTGTGTGTGTGTGTGTGTAACTATTGTTCTGTGTGTAAATGTCTGGCTGTCATTGTAACATATAAGTGTGATTAACTATTCTTTGTATGTCATTGTGAACTATTACAGTGTGACTGGGCATATTTAGATTATATGACATATACAATGCCCTTTTACCTCATATGAATCTGTCAGTTTGAGAGTGATTGTGTTTGGTCAATATACACATATAAGCAGGGCAAAGCCAAAACGACAAGAGGGGCTTAGTGAGAAATGTATGTGTATGGGCTTGATCATGAGGTAAGTGCCTATGTAAAGAGGTATCTGTATTATATATAATACTACATCAGCTTGAAGCTCTATTTATTTTTTTTCTCAATTTATATTCTACTCATTATGTTTCTCACGTGTTACATTGCTTACCCCTCTATCAAGCTTATATTGGCACATTACAGGCAGACCCTATTTCCAAGAACAGCTGGTTCCCAAGTGTTGGTTATTTAGCCCTTCTCTTCCCACATGATCATGCATCTCTTGGCTTATGTGTCTTCCTCCAGGGGTCTGCAGAATCGTACACCAGTCGTCCGTCAGATTCAGATGTATCCCTTGAAGAGGATAGGGAGGCTCTGCGGAAAGAGGCTGAACGCCATGCTCTAGCACAACTGGAGAAAGCCAAGGTAGAAGAGATGAGTTCATCTGCTATTGGTCCTGTATAAGACTGTAGTTGTCCATTATAGAGAGGTGATTTCTGGTCCGCTGTACTCAGTATCATATGTCTCTCAACAGACCAAGCCTGTGGCTTTTGCGGTTCGGACGAATGTGGGATATATCCCGGCACCCGGAGATGACGCTCCGGTACAGGGAATGTCCATCAACTTTGATCCCAAAGATTTCCTTCACATCAAGGAGGTATGAAAGTGGAATTGTTTTAATTGAAATCTGCTAATAATAGATTTATTCCTGTCATATCTCTACTATCAAAAGAAACAGGGATACCATCTACCCAACAGAAATGTTCATGTGAGAGACAGCATGTTATAATACAGAGATAGGCAACCTGTGGCACGCCAGCTGCTCTGGATATACATATCCCAGCATGCTCTGCACCAATTTTGCTGTTAGGGCATGCTAAAACTATGACGGGGCATGCTGGGATGTGTAGTTCCCCAGTATCTGGAGTGCCACAGGTTGTCTATCCCTGTTATAATTAATCAAATATTATATAACAATGAATAATGTCCTTATTGTACAATTGACTGATATTGTACAACGGAGTGCCTACATTAATCTTATATGTATCTTAAGTGTCAGTATACTGTATTCATGATTCTGTAACAAACAAATAACAGTAAAATTCGACTGTTGGGTGAAATCTTATATAAGTGTTGCCTGCTTTTTGTTGCAATATTCTGATTACTAATTTTGGTCTACATATCTCGCCTTACTTTTACTTCACTATTTGACTCTTACACAGAACCAGCCATGGGGATTTATGATGTTATTTGCTTTGCTTTGTTCATTTGAGAGAGAGCATTTTATGCAAAGCTTTATTCTCTCTCCAGGTAGGTTTCCTATAGCTCATAGCGGTGCTTCAGCGCATGCTGCAAGACAGCCTAACTCAGACAGGACCATAGGGTCTGATTCAGATATTTACGCAGATCAGGTGATTGTGTTAGCCATTGCCCATGCGCGAAACACTGCATTGCCATTATGCTCATACAGAGGAACCACCCGCAAAAGTGAGCGACAGGTAGTCAGCGCATGGGGTGCTAACTGGGGGGGGGTTATGTTTTCATGTTGGACAAATTAAATGCCGTTTCATGGGCTTCCATAAGTTAGCCATTGCGATCTCCTTCACAGCATGAGAGCTCTCCGGTTGTCCGGAAAGCTGAAGTGTTTGCGGCTGGTCAGACTTAACTTACATGCTGCGTGACTGACTGATGTGCGTCAGTGTTATTGATGTTTATGCTGTTGCAGCCGTCGGACGGATATGAGAAGACAGCAGTGGGCATCCCTATGCCCAGATATGCTTAGGAAGGCATTAGCATATTTTAACAACTGGAATCCGTGACAGAATGCAGTTGCGATTGCATTATCATACATCTCTGAATCAGGCGCATAGTACATAGAATGAAATGCTCTCTCGGACAGGGTAGAGATGGAGCCACCTCTTTTTATCAAAGTCTATACTTGCTCTACGTTTTCAGAAACCTCCTTCAAGTGTGTTTCGCTATGCATGGAGGCAGGCACACTGTGCAAGAGTGTAAATGGAAAAATGTAGAAATAGGGTTCCACACACTCCAAATCGGCAATTAGAAGTTGTTGTGCTCTGGGCTTGGACTACAGTGTTCCACCTCCCCCAAACACATATCAAACTCTCAAGAAGTTAGCTTTTCAGGCAGCACACACCAAGAGTGTGATTACCACATCATGTTATCATATATCCCCATGTATGGTTCAGTCCACAAATGGTCACCTCATAACGAATAGCTTAGCTTGTAAACCTTCTGTGTTGCTAGGAACTTAGCTCTGGCTAGATCTGTGTCATGTTAGGAGTCTAATGTGAGACCCCTGGGTGTTTTAGCACCTGACAAAGTGTATAAACTGCAGTGAAACTTCTCATTATTTTTGTGACAATTTTGAGCAAGTGGGCAGATCATGGAGCTTGTATACTCAGAGTGCTGCTTAGCAGCTTATTCTCTGAAGTGCAGAAGGTCAGGTGCACTTGCAGAAGCATTGTAGGTCCACAGACCTTTAGGTACATAAATGACTATTAGTGCTTCATAAATATAAAATAAAACCCACCTCTATTTTAATCCTCCTCTAACCAAAATGAGTAGATAGGAGTTGTGTGCTCACTACTATTGATTCTCATTTCCCAGAAATATAACAATGACTGGTGGATTGGGCGAGCGGTACGAGAGGGCTGTGAGGTGGGTTTTATCCCCAGTCCTGTCAAGCTGGAACACATGAGAATGTTACAGGAACAGAAGATGAGGCAAAGTCGGCTCAGTACCAGGTGACTACAGCATTTATTTTTTTATGTTTTCAGGTTTTAATCACTGGATAATTTTTTTTGTTTTTTAACTATAAATACATTTTGATAATCGCTCCACACACACACACCTTGCCTCTAATCATGCCTCACACCCTAGTGCTAACTTACACAGAACATAAGTAACCTACTAAAAAAAATACTAAATTGCCCCAGGTAAATTGGTGTGTCTGTGATAGGGAAATTAGATTGTAAAATCCACTGGGGCAGTGACAGATATGATGGCTTTACTTCCTCTTATTGAATGGTGTTATATAATATTTTGGCACAGTATATGTATGTGTATGTATGTGTATATGTGTATGTGTATATATATATATATATATATATATATATATATATATATATATATATATATATATATAAAATTAGAGTCCATAGAACAAGTGAAATATCGGGTGCACGGTTCAATACATATAGTCACACTTCTCTGTATTCACAGAAGAAAAACCTGCACTCCAGATTAAACAAAACTCACTTTATATTAAGTACTGAGCAGCATGAATAGGTACAGTCACATGGCAAAAAAGTGCTGATATGCATAATAGAGTAGCAGCATATACTTAACAGACTCCAAACTGAATGCAAATCGACAGCAAAGTTCGATCATAGAAAAAGGCAGCTGCAATATTGTCATGCATCTTCACCACCGTGGAATATATGTCCTGGAGTTGAATGGAATCGAATGGGCAGGGCCGGCCCTAGCCAATTTGGTGCCCTAGGCAAGATTTTGGTAGGTGCCCCCTAGAAGATAATCCACCACCAATCTTAAAGTGGGTACACAGCTGATGGATATATCTGTAGATCGACTGAAAGAGGGGATAGGGCCAGGGCAGAGGTGACAGGACAGTGGGGACAGGACAGAGGGGCCCGGATAGAGGTGACAGGACCAGGACAGAGGAGCCAGGATAGAGGTGACAGGACAGAGGTGACAGACCCAGGAAAAAGGGGATAGGGCAGGGCAGAGGTGACAGGACAGAGGCAACAGGGCCAGGGCAGAGGTGACAGGACAGTGGGGACAGGACAGAGGGGCCCGGAGAGAGGTGACAGGACAGAGGTGGCAGAGCCAGGAAAGAGGGGGTAGGACAGGACAGAGGTGGCAGAGCCAGGAAAGAGGGGATAGGGCAGGGCAGAGGTGACAGAGCCAGGAAAGAGGGGATAGGGCAGGGCAGAGGTGACAGGACAGAGGTAACAGGGTCAAGGCAGAGGTGACAGGACAGTGGGGACAGGACAGAGCAGCCAGGATAGAGGTGACAGAGCCAGGAAAAAGGGGATAGGGCCAGGGCAGAGGTGACAGGACAGTGGGGACAGGACAGAGGGGCCCGAATAGAGGTGACAGGGCCAGGACAGTGGTGACAGGACAGAGGTGACAGGGCCAGGACAGAGGTGACAGGACAAGACATCTTGGGCTCACTTGGTACCACCCTCCCTTCCCTTTCTGGGCACACTTATTAATCCTCCCCCTTTTACTGGGCATACATAGCAACCACTCACTAAGTGGCTATATTTAGAACCCCCCCTCCATTACTGGGCGCACTTAGAACCCCTCCCCCCTTTCCATGCAGACTTACCCCCATTCTTTCTTACCTGGCGCACTGTAGAGCCACCAGGTGCTGGCCACATCTGGGAGTCCCGCTTCCTGGCTGCCACCCACCATCCACACAGCAAGGACGCTCTGAGGTACCTCTGCAGTCATCACCGGCACTCCGACTCCCTTCTCCCGCTGATGTCCCAAGTCTTGCTCCTGCCGCTATGTGCCTGACGTCACTGCCCTGCTCTTCCAGGCTTCCCCTGCTTCCAGCAAAGGAGGGGTCAGGTACAGCACAGCGGAGGAGCGGGAAGGAGAGGGGAGGAAGGAGAAGAAACAGCAGGGGGTGGGACTTTGTGAAGACCCTCGCTCCTGGTTCAGCCCACAGTGCAGTGTGTGCACTTCTGTGTAGCAGGCTGCCTCTGCATGTCGTGCAGCGTTACAAATGCAGCGGCAGCAGCATCAATGGACCCAGTAGCAGCTGCCGAGAAGGTGGAAGAGATAGATCCCCTTCCGTAGATGACGCTCTCGGGGCAGTGCTCATTAAGTTACACCAGCGGCAGGCGGCGGAGGGGGACAGACAGGCAGAGCCCTGGAATGCCCCTAGCATTCTGAGTCGCCCCTAGGCATTTGCTTATAATGCCTATGCCTAGGGCTGGCTCTGGGAATGGGCTTTGGTGTACTGATTCCATTCCACTACAGCACATTTATTCCACGGTGGTGAAGATGCATGACAATATTGCAGCTGCCTTTTTCTATGATCGAACTTTGCTGTCGATTTGCATTCAGTTTGGAGTCTGTTAAGTATATGCTGCTACTCTATTATGCATATCAGCACTTTTTTGCCATGTGACCGTACCTATTCATGCTGCTCAGTACTTAATTTAAAGTGAGTTTTGTTTAATCTGGAGTGAAGGTTTTACTTCTGTGAAAACAGAGACCTGTGACTATATATATATATATATATATATATATATAAACATATATTTTATATGATGTCCCTACTCCACTCTCTTACTATTTCTCTGTCCTCTTTTATTCTTGCAGTAAATCCATCGGGAACTCAAACAGTTTAGGTGATGTTGTCAGTGGCACTCGCAGACCAACACCCCCTGCCACAGGTAAGCTCTGTTCCTGACCATCTTCTCTCTCACAAGCCATATTGCCAAGGTAGAACTACCAACCCATTGCATGGTAGGTCATCCCCGTATTAGACATATAACTTATTGCTACATTTGTTACAATGCAAAAAGCAATTGGACAGAGACACGTAATGCAGTAAATAGCACTGCCTTGCCTATGTAGGCCTATTTGTCCGACCTCATCTCTCACACAAAATAGTTTGGTCCATCAAGCATATTAAATTAGTGTCTACAGTGTTTGTGTATGACATTGAATGTGGTGTAACTAAGGATTCAGTGAAATTAAGGATTTTGGTGAAAGGACCTTCCCATATAAAAAGAAATATCTAGGATGGAAATCTAGAAAATTGGTGTAGAAGATAGAAGAATGTGTGTGGGGGGGGCAGATCTTATTTTCTCAAACACCCAAAAACTGAGGCCTAACCTCCAGCTACTCTCATTCATCAAACAGACTCTTCTCCTTTTCTCATACTGGGGCTGATTATGTGTTGAGAGCAAAGCAAAAAGTGCAATTAACTTCATATACGGAACAAACTACGTTGCAATGCAAGGTGTGCAAATCTTCTCTCTCTCTCTCTCTCTCTCTCTCTCTCTCTCTCTCTCTCTCTCTCTCTCTCTCTCTCTCCCTCCCTCCCTCTCTCCCTCTCCCTCTCCCTCTCCCTCTCCCTCTCCCTCTCCCTCCCTCCCTCCCTCCCTCCCTCACTATTCTATACAGTATTGGTTGTGGAACGTTTAGGTGCATGAGCCATACATCTGTGACAAAAAGGGAGCCGAGTAGTGACGATTTTAGTGAAGCAAAGTCAGAGAAAAAATCTTGCACCAAACTGTTGTATATGAGTTGACCAGGGTGCTGAAATGGCAATAGACAGTGAGAGCCAATCAGAGATAGCAATGTGCCCTGTTGCTTAGCAGCAGCCTAGAGAGGTGGGGAAGTCAGGGACCGAGTAGGGTCACCTGAGGCAGACGAAGAGTGAGAGACAGCCTCCAACGAACCTATGAAGATGCCCTGATGCAGACACAGTAACCAGGAAGGAGCCAGGGGAGGCATAGTTATCAGGAATTTAAAAATATAAACAATTATTGGAACACCATTGAATGTTTTCCATTCAATGCTGGCAAACATTGGACCACCACCCTCAAATGATAAAATCACTACCATCGAAGCAAAAACATTGATGGTTAGTAACCATCGGATTCCAAAGTTCATCCCTACACTGAACCTGCAGGTTTACTTCAGCCACCATTCCTTCACCGTGAAGTGTTCCCTCTCCAGCGTGATGTTCCAGCTCAGTCACACGCCTGAACATGTCTGTTCTTGGACAGGGGCACCACGATAAGGAAGCTCAAAAGGAAGCCCAAGAAAAACAGGGTACAGTGTGCAAAGAGGACATTGCTCATCGCCATGTTCAGTAGCTGGAGAGTGGGCACATGGAGCCTGTGGAAATATGCACAGGTGCCCCAGCTCTGGAGACATGTTGCTGATAATGCTTACGGTAGCTGCAATACAAATCTCTCATCCGTGATTCTCCTGCCCTTCCCAGCACATCCCAGTGGCCGGGTCCCAGTCAGCTACAGGGCAGCAGCAGTAGGGGTTGTGGTGACACTGGTGAGATGCAGGGGGCAGGCATACAGGCGTGAGAAGCAGGGGGTTGTGGTGAGATGCAAGGAACTGTGGTGACATGGTTTAGGTTGTTATGAGATGCAGGGGGCTTTTTTTACTGGCTGTATTTGCATGTATCTCTTAAATACTATGCAGCTTTATTTTTACCCTACAATTTAGATTTGAGTTTGGACACACCTGTCTCAAATCTAAATATCTGAAGTCTGCCCCACCTGCAGTGCAACATGGTTTTACCAAGGTGCAAAGTTATGTGCTTCTTTTTGCTTTGCTTTCAAATCAGAATCTGCCCCACTGTGTCCTATGATTAATTTGTTTTTCCATCTTATGACTCTTGGTGTCTCTTCTTCTTTCCATTCTTTGCCCACTTTCCCACCCCACCCTGGCCTCCACTGTCCAACTCCCATCTTCCCTTCTGTTTTCATGATTACTCTTTTATTGCTGTT
Organism: Taudactylus pleione; assembly: GCA_031769625.1. Classification (NCBI taxonomy): domain Eukaryota; kingdom Metazoa; phylum Chordata; class Amphibia; order Anura; family Myobatrachidae; genus Taudactylus; species Taudactylus pleione. The sequence goes on along the minus strand of JAUIMM010000154.1, from coordinate 4,360,080 downwards.
TCTGCATTCTTCTTTTTGTTGTTTCCCACTCACTGTTCTTTTTTCCCCTTTCCTTACCTCATTTCCTATTCTCTGCCTCTCTTGACCTTTTCTGCCTTGTCTGTCTGTCTGTCTGTCTGTCTGTCTGTCTGTCTGTCTGTCTGTCTATCTACTACTTTTGCATCCCTGGAAACATCTGCCTCCCCATCTCCTCATCTCCAGGTCCCCTGGAATCCCCATTAGCTTATGACCTAGATCCTGCTGATTTAGAATATGATGAGACAGAGCCTCAGGTTACTCAACCTACCCCAAACAACAGCACTGGAAGCGTAACAACCCCCCCATCCACCACCAAACGTGTACCTTTCTTTAAAAAGGTAACCAATACCTCATCCATTCTTATTACTAACACTCGTCACCCACCAAGGTTTGCTGCAGGGTTTATAACAAAAAGCTTGTGTTTGCTGAGTGTTTCCGTTGTGTAAGCAGGGAGTGTGACCTGCGTTTGGGTTTGTGCTTTTGTATATGTGGATGTTTATATTTATCTATCTATAAAAGTTTTTTCTTGGAACAGTTTGCGCTGTGTGCAATTGTGTGTAAATTTGTGTACGTTGTAATCTACGCAAGCAGTATTATAAAACTTCAGTTGCACATTTTGTTTGTCATTGCAAAGTATCTGGTGTAATCAGGGCTTTAGATGCCATTACCAGGGCAAAGATAGGTTAGTGAGCCCCCATGCCTCTTGCCACTTACCAAATGCTCAGAGTATCAAGGTTTCTAAATACAGCGGTATATGACAAAAAGTTTTATGTACATTTTAATTAATACAAATTGTGCTGGGTGGAGATTTTGAAAGCTGCGTTATGACTTGCTATACTTGAGATCTTAAGATGTGTTTATACCTAAAACTTAGTATTAGGTTACTATTTGGACTAATGTTCTATCCAGTGCTCTTATTTTTATGTAAAAAGGTACCGGTACTATGAAAAAAAGATACTGCCACTCACCTGACCTGCTGAAGGTCCTGTGGCCAGGTTAGTGTCCCCCTGGTGAGGGGCATATCTATAATGGGTGCATACAGGCCCGTGGGTCCAGGGGGGTCCAAACCGCACACCCTGCACCCATATTTTTTATAGTTACCTCTCTGAAGTCGGCTGTAGTATCGCTACACAAAACCCCTGGAAAATGGCCGTTGCGCCATTTTCCCGGTGACCTGGGAATGCGCAGTAGACTCTGAGCACAGACAAGTGCCCATAGTCTACTGCTTCGTCAGTGTGCTGCCGACCGCCGTGGAGAGAGGAGGGGGTCCCGGACAGTGAATGAACACCTGTCCGCTCCTCTCTTAATACGCTTCTGAACCTGGTCTATTAGGTACCTGGAATGGACTAGTCTGGTCATATAAGTTCCACAAAGGAGTGTCAAAATATATTAGCTATGGCAATAGAAGAGCTTTCTGTCATAAAAAAACACTGACTATGGGGCAGATTCAATTGGGCGCGAGGTTTAGTGAGGAAAAAACCTTGCGCCCAATTTTGGAATACCACGGATATGCGTGCTCCCGATACCCGCGGTATTCAATTAAAATAAAAGTGGTCATGGGGTTTTCAGCTCTGAAAACCCAGCGCGGCGTAAAAAAAAAATAATGAAAAATGTATTCTTCACTTAACTGTCCGGGGATCTCCGGTGGTCTCTGCGGCTCCTGGTGGCCTCCCCTCTATCTTCTCACTGGAGAAGGGGCTTCTGGGAGTCCCGGGGGCTGCTGGTAGGCTCCAGGGGCTGGTGGGAGGGGCAAGGGCTGCTGGGAGATGTAGTTCTCACAGCGCCAATTCCGGGGGGCCACACTAACCCTAGGGGACACACACATACACCAGGGGTCACACACACACACTCAGACACATATACACACACTCATACACACTTATAAACACCACACACACTGACATACTCACCGCTGCTGCAGAAGAGCCGGCTCCCGACGCTGGATGCAGAAGAAGATGCAGAAGACAGCGCTGCCGAATGTAAGTAATTATGGAATAATTAAGCTAATTGGGAACTTCCAATTGCTTAATTAGTCCTAAGAGGGGGGTACCAGAGCAAGTCCCACTGATTTAACCTAAAATTAATGATTTTAGGAAAATTCACACTTGCTTTGGAGGAGCGAGGGAAACCTCCCTGCTCACAAAAAAAAACACTCACCTTATTGAATAGCAAAAATCCCGCACCTACAGGAAAAACCTCGCAGGTGCGGGATTTTTGATATTCTCGCAACCAATTGAATATGCCCCTATAACTAAGGTTCAAGCTTGGGTTGGAGTGGACAGAGGTTAGTATTCTTGAAATTTCATTAAGAGATTATTTAACAAGGGGTCTTATGTTCAGGTGCGTTTCATTACACTGTTAAATCCACCACTGCGGGAAACGTAATTCATTCATCCAAAAGTTGATAAGTCCAGATATTAAGAATATATTGTGAGTATGAACTCCAGTAAAAGTGCAACTGGTTAATATTGAATAATAAGGGCACTTCCAGGGACAAACTTTAAAACCTGGGACTGTAGTATTACATTTTAAAACTATGACCTTCCAAGGAATAGTGGATGACTTTGACAGAAGATATTTTATGGTCTCTCAGGCTCCATTAATAGAAAGTGTACTGGTGAGCCTTAGGTAATGTGGAGCAGCCAAATAATTGCAGAGACCACATGGAGATATGTGTCAGGATATTACATAAAACTTAAATCTTTATTATGATTGATGATTGAAAAAGGCAATCATCTTGAAACCTTTGCTTTTAATAAACATAGAAGTTTCATGCAAAATCCAGAACTTGGATTTTGATGGTCTGTGCAATTAGCATTACTTTTCTGTACATTAGTAAATAGACTTTGTTCAGTTCAGTAACGGAACTTCATCCCCGTCATCAGAAGGCAAGATCTCCCCCTACCCCTGTGTTGTGGGTCCTCTGTGGCAGAGTTCTCCACTTTCTTTGTGCCCATGTTGGCATCTCCCCAAACACACCTGGTTACCAAATGGCAGAAGTCTCTGTTGCATCTGGGAGTTACACTCAGTGCCAGCTTAAGGTCCACATGGACCTGGAGCTGAAATGTACAAAAGGCCTATTGTGTTCCGCTAGCAGGGGTTGTGACTAGTGATATGGTGGGGCATAACTGGTGATTTGAGGGTGTGGCCTGCATCATGGGCTGTGGCTAGCACTTTCCTTCAATCCCCTCAATTGCACTTCGCTTATATCAACAGTGTATTGTGAAAGTCTACAAACAAAATGAAATACCCCTTGATAACGTGACAAAAAAATAAAAAAAAAATAAAGGGAGGTGACCCCCAGCACACTAAATTGTACCTGCAACAATACTTGAATACTATATGGTAATATAAATTTAGAGATATTTGTTGTATGCATTTGCAAATACATGATAAGCCACCAGGCCAACTTCACGGCTTCTCTGATAACTGGTGGTCCCTACACTGCATGATAATAGTACCCACTCTGGGCCATGTAATTGTCTATTGTAAGGCCTCATGGTAAAGGCACATACAGAAATACATCCAAATTGAGAGCCAGCTTACCTGGGAGTCACCCCTGTGACCTCCAGTTAGCACTATAAGAACCAGCATGCCCTCCAAATGCTGGTTCCATCTATGCCTCTCAAGACAGCAAACATAACAAAGTGGAAGCTGCGCAAATCAATTTTGCAATACTCTTCAGGTGCATGAAAGGGATGGGTCCCCCAGATGTCCCCCAGCACACTAAATTGTACCTGCAACAATACTTGAAAACTATATGGTAATATAAATTCAGAGATATTTGTTGCATGCAATTGCAAATACATGGTAAGCCACCGGGCAATAATACATGGTAAGTCAAGGTAATAAATAGTAAGCCACCAGGCCAAAAAAAGAAAAATGGCACTTAGTGATCACACGACTTTTAAAGCTCCCTACGAAGTTGGTCACTTAGTGATGTCATGAATGTGACATCTCTCTATATAAAAAGGACCTAATCCTATTACTAGCTATACCAAGAAGATATCAGATCTATACCATACTTGCCTATTCTCCTGGGACCTGCTGAAGGCTCACGATTTTTCGGGTAACCCCCCGCACCCCTGCAGAAGTAGGCACTTCCCCTGCATCTTGCCCACTGCCTAGTGAAGTGGGCAGAATTTTCCCATGGATCGACAGGTCCATGCGTAGGGGGCAGGGCCTAGTGACACAATTCTATGAGAATCACATCATTAGGCCCTGACCCCTAGTTAAATACATGGGATTCCCAGCATTTTACAGCGAGGGGCGGGACTTTATGACGTGAGCAGTCCGGTCCCACCTCCCATCGATGCCCACTTGCATCTCCTCTCAGGGCAACTCACGGAGAGGAAAATATAAATGTCGGTAAGTATGATCTATACCCAATAGTAGAACTAAGAAAAATAAAGAGTCACTAAGTGAAGCTTATACATGTATACTTATATATGCACACACACATACATTATATATGTAAAAGCAGAGAGAGGCGGCACTCCATGGACTGACACAATGTAGATAAAATATGTGGTGACAAGTATTTTTTCTACATTGTGCCAGTTTCTGGTGTCCCACCTCTCTCTACATACATATTTACCACTTGGTGTTGGAAGGCACCAGGGCTTCATATACTGAATTGACCGATTAAATAAGTGTTTGGCGGCAGCAGTATGAGGTGACAGGAAAAAGGTTTTCCTGTCAACACTGTCAGTCTCCTGTGGGCCTATTTTCAATGGGGGCCTGGAGCTGTAGCTCCACCCACCCCATTGTTAATCCAGCCCTGGTTACTCTATTGATTCTATACTGTCATGGATAGGCCTTTTTGTCTATATATTAAACGTATGTGTAAAAACTTATGTGCCATTTCTTAATTTGCTGTGTAGCATGACAGCATCCCACTAGCAAATATGAATTACAGTAGTAATAATATCAGTTACTCATTTTATCCTTCCACATTGATTCGTTTCCAGGCCGGAGCTGACGAATCAACAGATGGCTTTTCATATAGATGTTATTGTTAACTTAATTTTCTATTTCTTCCACTGTTCATAAATTGTGGCTCCTGAAAGGTCAGGTCCACAATCACATACAGGCATAATAGCAAGACATGTATGTGCATTAAATACATTTTTAAATAGTACATAAGCATCCCATTTATGTGTTAGATAGTACATACATGTTTCTGCACATGCATGCCTCGTGATTATAGCAATAACATGCATGATTTGTTTTCTTTTTTTTTTCCCAATCTCTTTTCACTTGCTCATCTCCTCTATCTTCACTAATCCCCCTTCCATCTCTTGACCTCCACCTCTTCATTGTCACTGTGCCCTTTATCTATTGCACCATTTACCCCTGCATCACTCTCCTCTCTTCTGTTTTCTGCACTGATTTACACGTAGCCAAACAGAGGCAGAAGTCAGTAAGTAATTGTCTGCATATGACTATGTCATCTTAATTCATATTGTTGTGATGCTGTGTTAAGTTCCTGAATATTGCATGCTGTGTTGTGTCTGTGGACAATAGTGGTTATATAAATGGGGTGCATGAGGCCTAGTTTATTCATATAAAGGTGGTAAGAGTGGTATAACCAAGTCTTTCTGTTACAGACAGAGCACATCCCCCCGTATGATGTGGTTCCTTCCATGAGGCCAATCATTTTAGTTGGACCCTCACTAAAAGGATATGAGGTAATGTCAAAGGGAACAAGTACCAAGGTTGTCAAGCCCAGAAATTCCATGACCTGTGGCGGCTTTTGGAATATTATCTATAGATGTTAATGGCTGTACATCTCTGGCACATTAAAACTATGAGCTCAATAAAAAAAAAACTGATTTTTTTTTTCTTGATTGTGACATATTTTAGCCAAGTCTTCCACTGATATATCATGGTACCCTACCCTTTCCAGTAATTGTTAGTTCCTTCTATAATTTAATGGGTGCCTCTCCCCCATATACGCTTCCATTTGTCTGTAGCTCTTCTCCTATGTATACATCTGCCTACATTACCTGTCCCATTCTCTGTTATACAGTATATTTCCTGGTCCTGGCTTTTCATTATTTGGTCTTGTTTACTCATTTTGTTTATATGTCTTTCCTCACTCCACCATTTTATTTTGCCTATCTATCCTCCACACCTGTGTTACTGCAGCACTTACTGCTCTGTCTCTATCTGGGTGCATGTCAGTTGTGATGCTGTCACTAGTCTGGAGTCTCCAACTTCTGTTTGTCTGCCCGCAGGTTACAGATATGATGCAAAAAGCCTTATTTGACTTCTTGAAACATCGCTTTGACGGAAGGTATTAAATCTGTTATTTGATCTGTATAGATATGTCAGAAAGGTTTTAAGCACATGTGACACATCTTATAAAACCAAGCATGAAAGTTAACTTAGCAACTGGTGGTAAAATAGCTAGGCCCACCCCTGGATATAACTTCTTTCAAACTTTTGCATTATAATTTTGATGTATGACATTGATAGGCAATAAGAGGCCTTCACCTGCGGTACATAGCTCGTCACCCCATTGGCCCAGCGGGATGTGGTTAAGATCCCGACAACCGGGGTGCCGTCTGCCGGCACTAGAATCCTGATCACAGAGAGAACACCGGCAACGAATCCCGACTTGACTGGGGATGCAGATGTTTGAATCCCGGTAGACGGCATCCCGATCGTAAGGAGACGGGGAAAAGGTAAGTATCAGCCGTGGGAGGGGGGGGAGGGTTAGGTTTAAGCACCCCAGGGGAACTTAGGGATAGGCTGCAGGAGGAGGGAGTTTAGGGTTAGGCTCTAGACAGGGGGGGTTAGGTTCAGGCACCATCGGGGGGAGGTTAGGGTTAGGCACTAAGGGCCTGATTCAGAGGCGCTCGCAAAAAGCGAGTGCTCGCTCTGAATCAGGGCGGGCACTGGGTTTTTTTAGGAGCGGCCTCCCGGCCGCTCGCATAGCTGTGGGTTTCCACCCACACCTATAGCGAGCAGCAATGATGATGGTCGACCATCGCGACCATCGGGCTTGCTACAAGACCCTTGTTGTAGGGTCTCGAGGCCGCAAGCCCCAGAGAGCTTCTGGCTCAAATAGAGCCGGAAGCTCTCCCACTGACATCACTGGTGATGTCAGTGGGGCCACCCACAAATGGCAGGCGTTCGCATGGGAACGCCTCCGTTTGTGAAGCCACCCCCCTGCAAAGCCTACAAAATGGGGCGGGCTGTCGATCAACATCGACAGCCGCCCCTTTTGTAGTGAGTCCCGGAGCGAGTGCTTTTTGCGCTCGCTCCGGGGCTCGTGCACGCGCCGCGTGTGCGCACTGAGCCACCATCGACCCGGTTGCGAGCGCTCATCGCTTGCGACCGGGTCTGAATCAGGCCCTAAGTGGGGAGTGTTAGGGTTAGGCACTAAGGGAGAAGAGTTAGGTTTAGGCACTCAACGGGAGGGTTAGGGTGCAGGGTAGGGAAGGTTAGTATGAGGGTGCAGAAAAGAAGGATTAGGGGGTAAATAGGACAGGGGAACATTACTCACCGTTCCCCTGTTGGGATTTGAACCATCGGGATGCGGTTGTCAGTGTATTGACAGCCAGCATTCCGTCCATCTGTATTTCATACCGATTCCGGCCCAGCTTGTGCTTCATCCATTGCCACAGGTGATGCTTAGTGGGTCACACTACATAGAAAAAGTTCTGCTCAATGAAGAGAGGTCTTGCAGCACCTCTGCACCACATGATCTTCATCTGTTCTCATTGTGACCGGGATTTTGTAATTCTTATACAACCAGGGTTATTTAGGAATTAGATTAGTAGTGGATGGCCACCGGTACCTCAGCTGAGAGGTAAGTGAGTGCTGAGGGGCAGTTGGAGACATTAGTGGAAAGTGGGGGCTCAGGGCCTGATTCAGACCCGTTCGCTATATGCGTGCGCTCGCAAGTGACCCGATGTTCTGCGTACGCACATGCGCACTCTTAGTTCTGCGTGTGCGCGAACTACTCACTGCGATCGCATACTGCTCGCTCGCCCAGCAAAGGCAGCCCAGGGTAATGAGTGACAGGAGAGGCCGTTTGTGGGTGGTAACAGGAGCAGGACACTAGTAAAGGGGAGTTGGAGATGCAAACGCAGGTGTGCCTGGGTGTTTCAGCGCCGTTTTAGAGGCTTGCATAATTAACAGGCAGCGCCATAGTACACGTCATTTGCCATTTTTTTACACTGAATTCCTTGCAATGCTTGAGGTAGGGTAAAGCTACCTCAAGCACTGCGTTCACATCCGATGGTGCTCGATGTACCAATGTTTTAACACACTTCCTAGAGATGACGTGTTGCTGGTGGGCGGCTCTGCCTGTGCGATTGGGCGTACGCATACACAAAGTGGCCGCACGATAAGTCATGGTGGGTGTGCTAATCCCTTGGCGAGCAATCGCTTCCCGTGGCGTCACTTTGAAAAATGTGCATACGCAGATAGCGACCGGGTCTGAATCAGGCCCTCAGAGTGGCATGAGGAAGTTCTGTTACGGCATTTTCGGACAAGTAACTGGCTGATGTGGGGGTACTGAAGTTTCAGTCTGTTTTCTATTCATTATAGAAAATAGCTATGTGACATGTAGCATTTTGTAGGCTGGAAGTATGTCAGGTTGCCCGTCACTTCTGTAAGATATGTGTGTGTAAACATCAAAGAAGTAGGTAGATTGATATGTGATCTATTAATCGCTATGCCTAGATAAGTAGTATATTTTTCTATAATTTGGAGCCCCATGACTAACATCTACTATACCTCTGTCTTTCCCAGACCCGTATTAATAATACCCCATGAGGCCTTAGGCAACATATTGTTTTGGGACCCCTTCACCCCTCTATTTGTCAAAAAATTCTTGGCTCATAGTTGGGAGCCTAGGCTGCCTAATGAATGACCAGGCTTAGGTCTTTCCCACACTGCCCCTGGTATTGTCCTCATTACTAGATTGTGACAGTGATACAATTTAACATCACAGAACACTGAAGAAATGATTTCCTTATTTTCATTCTGTTTTCATAGCTTTCCCAGCCACAGATTTCCAGGATAAAATATTCCATATCTCTGCATAAATAATTCTAAGAGAAGAATAGGAGTTCCTAGTTAATTGATGGGCTGTATTCTCCTGAACATTGTTGCTGCCCACCAAATGACTGCCTCCACACTGAGTAGGCGAAGGGTACAGCTTGTTATTTTTAGATGCAGTGTGTGTGTTTGTGAATCTTGCAGTTGACACAGATATTTCAAAACATGTGTAATAGACTGAGGTGATTTGGCAGAAATGAATTGAATATCAAGATATGGAAATCCCCATAGAGTTGCAATAAATCCTTGGTGTGGTTTCTGTAAGACTCATTGTACAGTCACTCAGGATGATTCAGTGCATGCAGTTATTCAGGCAACATTCTCAGCACTGACTCTCACCAGCTCAGCATAAATGTAGACTATTTATATATGAATATTGGTGGAACTGCTTATAACAGTCCATGTGATACTTTAATCCATGGATTATTCAGCTCCTCCTCAAGTCTCACTTATCTGAAATATTGTAAATATAATTGGGATAATATCATTTTATTAAAGCCTTCTTACTTTTAATCACTTTGCTAGTGACCACTATATATTATTGTATTTTACATACTTGTTTTAATGGTACTTGTTATTATTAGATTGATGTAATCATTAATTAGTTTATTAGCTTATAAGGGCATCATAATTTTGCACAAATAATAATAATACTACAGATGTGTCCACACATCTAGACTCATTGCGCAATAAACAGGCCTTCTAGTCATGCCATGCCATGGTGGGGCTCGGGAGCGTCGAGCGTCTTTTCTTGCGACTTATTCCCCTTAAAATTGTGGTTTATTCGCAAAATGATGCAAATAGGACGCACGTGCGTCTCGATAGAGACAATCATTTGTTTTGGGCGTCTTCTTCGCCGCAAATGCGTCTTATTCACAAATTGATATGAATAGGATGCACTAGGAGCTTATGTTGATTAAAATGATATGCGGCATCGAACTTCGGGGATCCGGGGCGATCCGAGCCCAAGCTCGGATCTCCCTGTCTGCCCCGGATCCCTTTCCCGAGGCAAAACCTCGAGATCTGCTGTCGGATCGCCTCGAGCGGCCATTTAAAAAAAATGCGTTTGCCTTTAATGGGCAAAGTGCTGATTGGCTGACAGAGCCGTCTGTCATGGCTCTCAGCCAATCAGCATTATGGTGCTCATTTGCATGTAGCACGGACCCGGGAGATCCTTGCTACATGCATCTGTGTGATTGACAGTGACACAGAGCACAGATGGGTCAGTGAGACCCGTCTGTGCTGCTGTGTATTTCAATGACACAGATGCACGCACGGACCAGGAGATCCGTGCTACTTGCATCTGTGTCATTGACACAGAGCACTGACGGGTCCATGATACCCGTCTGTGCTGCTGTGGTAAAAAAAAAAAAAAAAAACCTGTGTAAAAAAAAAAAAAAAAAAATGGCGTGCCTCCCCCCCAAAAAAAGAGCAACCAGCCCCGGGCATTAGTGACCCAGTGCTGGGTGTGCTTAAATACAGGGGACAAACGACGTAGGGGTCCCCTGTACTTAAGCACAACCAGCACCGGGCTAGTCAGAACCAGCGCTGGTTGCCAAAATACGGGGGACAAACGACGTAGGGGTCCCCCGTATTCTGCACAACCAGCTCTGGGCTCTGATCCGGTCCTGGTTCTGGAAATACAGCGGAAAAAAATGAGTAGGGTAGTCAATGGTGGAAACCGCAGGGTAAACTTTAATAACCCTGTGGCTCCCACCATTGACTACAATGGAGGGAGCCGTTCATTGGCTGAGAGACGGGAGATGACCTCTCTCAGCCAATGAACGCTTAGCAGCGGGGTTTCCATGGTGATACCCCGCCACTAAGCTCTCATTCGGGAAGTACCGTTCTATAGAACAGTACTAAGTTCGTGGATCAGGTTTTCGTTTTTTTTTTTTGCCAAGTCCGGGGATGCCTACTTTGGAACGAAGAGGACAGAACCTCGCATAGGAGATGGTGAGTATGTTTTTTTTCACAGGTCCCCTATGGATACTTTACCGGACAAGTGGACCGATGCTACAGGGTTACATAGGTGAGTATGTGTACGTGTGTGTGTGTGTGTGTGTGTGTGTGTGTGTGTGTGTGTGTGTGTGTGTGTGTGTGTGTTTAATAAACTTATACTGTCAATGTGTGTGTGTCCTGTGTTTTTTTTTTTTAAACATTTTTTTACAGGTGAACTACAGGTACTAGTGTGCCCTTAATGCCCTGCTTGCTGGTACTTGTGGTTCTCCAAGTACCAGCATGCGGGGCAGGCTTGCTGGGACTTGCAGTTCTACTTGTAAAGACAATGTTTGATATTATTTATTTACACCACACCACACTATCAACCCGCCACCCACCGCCACCAGGGGTGGCGGGGATAGCCCCGGGCTATCAGCCGGGGTGCCCTGGAGAGGGTGACCCCTTTATTGGGGGGGTCCCCAGCTCTCCAGGGATCCCCGGCCTGGGCTGACTAGCAGTCAGGGCTGATGCTGCGGCTGGGGGGCCCGGTGAAAGGGCTCCCCTGGCTGTGGCATCAGCCCCCCGCTAGAAAAAGTCCAGTGCTGGTTCTGGAACATACAGGGGAACCCTACTCTTTTTTTCCCCCTGTATGTCCAGGACCGGATCAGAGCCCAGAGCTGGTTGTGCAGAATACGGGGGACCCCTACGTCGTTTGTCCCCCGTATTTTGGCAACCAGCGCTGGTTCTTACTAGCCCGGTGCTGGTTGTGCTTAAGTACAAGGGACCCCTACGTCATTTGTCCCCTGTATTTAAGCACACCCTGCACTGGGTCACTTAATGCCCGGGGCTGGTTGCTCTTTTTTGGGTGGGGGGGCACGCCATTTTTTTCTTTTTTTACACAGGTTTTTTTTTACCACAGCAGCACAGACGGGTCTCACGGACCTGTCATTGCTCTGTGCCAATCACACAGATGCATGTAGCACGGATCTCCTGGTCCGTGCTACATGCAAATGGGCACCATAATGCTGATTGCCTTCTTGTCTGCCACTGCAGTGCCTCTCCTAGATGGGCCACGTGTTTGTGCCGCCCATTTGTGTCGCTTAGCATAGTCATCCAGCTACCTCGGTGCAACCTTTTGGCCTAAAAACTATATTGTGAGGTGTTCAGAATAGACTGGAAATGAGTGGAAATTAATGTTATTGGGGTTATTAATAGCATAGGAACAAAAAAAAGGCCCATTTTATGTGATTTTAGCGTTTTTTTTAATTTTTTAAGAAAAAATCCAGATCCAAAACACAAAACCCAGAATCCAAAACACGGAAGGGTGGTTTTGGCAAAACCAATCCAGATCCAAAACACGAAGAAAGATCCAGATCCAAAACAAAAACACAAAACACGAAAAGTGACCGGTGCACACACCTAATAGGAACCCATGTTTCTTGTCAGGAGCCATAGGTAATTGTTGGAATAATTACCCCGCTGATAAGAGTGCACATTTCCTGTGGACTGTCCATAGTTTTTGCTCTTGAAAGCAGTTATATAATTGGTTTTGCTACTGCTGTTTTCTATAAGAAATCATCCACTAGGTGGCACTGCTCTATTGTCACTACTAAATTTTAGAAGATCACTATCTATCATGTAAAGAGTATATAGGTAGTATATATTTCTGGACTACTTCATATTTAGACCTTGTGTTATATTGTATGTGGATGATACAGCAGAATGAAGTTGGTTAATGTACATACATACTTGTTCCTCATTGACATCAGTGGTTCATAGGGGATGATGCATTTTTTTTCATACATATTTCTTCAGCCCACTACATGGCTGCTCCCAACGATTGGAAGAACAAATAGTAGGAAGCATTGTACAACTGCTGTGACTATAATAAAACCACACATGATGGAGGTTGTAGTGCTGCTGTTACTGTGACATGCCTCCTTACCATGGCGCGGGGGCAAAGTGCTTGAAGAAAGTGTTTTAATATGTTAGCAACTATGCTTTAATGATTACTGCAGTAACATTGAATTGCATATCAATAGATCATTTTACAAACATATTCTTTTGGTTAAAATGTAGTTTCGATACTCTTTGCTCAAGTAAAGCTGGCCATACACGATGCGATATACATCACGCGACTGGGGATCCGACGTCCGACATATCGGGCGATCCCCACATGGAGCTATCGGATGGACGACCGCCCAGTATGCCGGATCCCCCCTCCCCCACCCGCATAGTGCTGCTTGGGATCGCACTTCGCATCCCCATATCCACTAAACGTGCAGTAAGATTCTGGGGTGCAATGTACGACCCCACAGGTGCGCGCACTGGCTGATATCATGCCCATACATGGTACAATATAGCAGCCAAATCGTACCAATCCGTTGGATCAGCTGCTTTATTGCACCGTGTATGGGGGCCTTAAATTTTATAGGGGTTATATATATGAAATGAAAGCACATCTTTTTGCAAAATTGCGTTAATTATATCAATTAAATTCCAAGATAAAGATAAAAGTGGTAAAATATTTTTAACATTTTTAGTTTATACTCCAGTTGAAAGACATTTTGAGCCTGATTCTAAGTTGCACACAATCCGCACATAACGCAGATGTTCAGTTGAGCGTGCAACTGCGTATGGGCAAAACGTTCTGAAATCCCCATGTGTTGCACAGTGTGTACTCACAAAGGTGCTAGTCAGACACATTCAAATGGTATCAGAAGGTGGTGGAAATGTGATGAGCAGTGACTGGGAGGTGGCTAGAGAGTGACCCTAACCACTTGAGGGTGGTCGGGTAGTGCCCCAGTGCTGTTCATCTTGGGGTCGGTTATACCAAAGGTGGGGGGGTGCATATTTTTTTACAGGCTTGCTATTCTTAGGGTGTTTGCCTTGTTCAGGACATTATGACATGAGAATTCGGCACTGCAGATCTCACTGTTATAGTGGAACCAGTACAGCATGGTGCTGTGTGTGTTTCTGTTTGGGGGAGAACCCATGTTGTTTGTCCCCAGCGGTATTAGTATCAGATATGAGCAATGGTGCTGGTTATACTTTGGAAGAGGATTTGTGGGGGGACGGGCAGAGCCTTTGGTCTTCAAATTGATATACAGTATGTAATCTATTGTGAATCATGTTGATGGTCTTCATCATCAGCAGTATCTTTATGCTATGCCTGGGTAAGCTGTACATTTTACTCATCCTAAAAAGCACATCTGGAAATGCAGCTTACTCTTAGTAGGCTGTATCTGCAGGAAATTGTATATAAGTTGCACATGTACGTTCCTCATGCTCCTCCATAAGTGTGGATAATCTACTTGATGTGTATTTCAGTAACAGCAGGGTAATCGTTGGTTGGTATGTTAAAGGGTAACTCCAGTCCAAAGGAATGTTGCAAAATCAAAATCATTATCCCATGTTCTACAATTTAGTGCAATAACTTCTGAAATTTGAAATAGAACTTTTTTTTTCTGAAATTATCTTCCAAATGCTCCGAAATACACTGTTGTTCAGCTCAACCCATTCAGTTCACCAACTGAGGGTAGGAAGGGGATTTGTAACCATTTGTTAGGAGGCTGAAGTGTACTTGTATGTTGTTCTTTTAGTGCTGGTAGCTATGCGCTGCTATAGAACATTTACAGTACATGCACTTATATGTTTCTATTTAGTTTAACATTTTGGTGACAATAAACAAAGAACTAAACTTGTGCTTTTTGCTTACTAGTGATGTATCAAATTCATAATTCATTTAAGAATTCGTCCAAATTTAAATGTATTTATTCTTTTAAGCAAAATTGAGGAGTGAACACTTTTGTAGGATTCAGCCAACCAAATCCAACTCTTCATTTTGTGCTGTTTTACTCTGCAGAATATAAAGTTATTTCCATAAGTGAAATAATTAAAAGTATTTTTTATTATTATTTTATTTAATAAATATGTTAATTTCTATCACCCTGGATGATCAGTATTAAGTATTTTCAATATCATTTTAATGACACCGTTTAGAAGTGTGTCTATGGCCTGCCACTCTACAAATATCTCAGTATACATCTGCAGGCATCGCTAAGGTGTGGAAACACATTCCTCACTGTTCTGTGTTAAGCATGCAGATTGCTAGATAGGAAAGGTATATTTGCAATGATTAGGCTTTTTACACTGTACAAAATATGATGTTGTGAGTGCTATAAACATATCTGCCTCGGGGGAGTGGGTTTGGCCACGCCGGGCATGGAGTAGCAAGAAGTCTGCAAGCTCTCCAGCCCTAATATCCATTTTGGACATCCTGAGACCAACCATTGCTGTTGATGGGCTACATACCCTCTCCTGAGTGGCTGGTAAATGTACTGCAGGGATTCCCTGATAGTTGGGGGCATTAGCGGCTAAGATACGGCTGTTGGCTTCTGGGTGGCCTAGTGCACCCTGTCCCTGGTGTCTTAAGTGGAAGTCTTGCGGTGCTGCCTGACTTTCTATGGTCTCCTCTTTGTGGCTTGTGGTGGCTCTGGTGCTCCTCTGTCCGGCAGCTTCTGCAGCTCCTGCTTCCTCTCGGTGTGGGTGAGGTGCAGTGGCCCCTGTTCCTGCGGCTCTTCCGGACACCATCTTGCTTCCTTGTGGGTGAAAGCCAATAGTGCTCCCGGCCTCCCTGGATCCTCTGGTGACTCAGGTACTTTGGCTCTACTCCTGGGTGATATTATATCTTTGGACCTCTGTCTAGGTCTCTGGTGCTTGCCTGTCAGATTCCCTAATTTGCTTGTCACTGAACTTGGACCATTTACTATACCCTTGGTTTACACCAATCTGTCTCTGACTGCTGTCTCCTGTATCCTTATCACCATGGTGAAATTTCATCAGGAAGGTGTCTCTAGCCCACTTGATTGCTATACCGATAGTAAGTTTATTTCTGCCCCTCCAAGAGGTGACCCCCTGGGATTACCTGGGCAATCTACCTCGCCCATGGTTGTTGTGACCATGGCTACTAATTTGGACTCGGTCTTGCTGCAACAAATTTTGGAGGCTGTGAGAACATGTGAAAAACAAGTTACTGCTATGCTGGACGAGATGCAGGCGGATATGTCTTTAATACCACACGATTTGTGCCATGTGGAGGAGTATTTTGGAGATGGTGAGCCCATTATCTTTACTCTGGGAGATACCCAATCCCTGATGCCGGTCCAGTTTAACGATTTAGAGGCTCAAATGGCCACAGTGCAGAGTCAATTGCCTTATATTGGGGGCTGGTAGATCGGCAATATTGTGCATTTCGTTGAGCTGCAAAAGACAGAAGAGGATGTGACTCCTGAGGTCTTTTTGGAACACTTGTCAGTCGAGTCGCGTGGGCTTGAATCGGGTCTTCGCCTTATTGCTAAAAAAAATTTTGTCTCTGATATCCTTGGTCCTCTAGAGTTTGCTCATTTAATTAGATGTATTTTTCATATACTCGTTTGTCTCTATTTCAGATCACCTACATCCTTATATGCTACTCATGTTTGGGTCTCATACACTTGCAATATATTTTAATATAAAGACTGTTTATTGTTCATATCCTGATTTCTTAGACTTATTTATTTATTAATTTATTTATTAACAGTTTCTTATACAGCGCAGCAAATTCCGTTATGCAATTTTATGTTCATTTATTTGCTGTGCTCTTTTCTCCTGTTCCAAATTTATAGATATAAATAAAGATTTTCCAATGATACATAACAAATACATCCAGCATATTGTTTTGTATGTATTTGTTATGTATCATTGGAAAATCTTTCTATAAATAAACTTAAGTAAAATAAAAACATCTGCATGGAAAAGATAAATCACCTGCTAATGAACATGTCCCTGTTCATAACCATTTTCAGTGATAACTCATCCTAAACAGGGCCGGATAGAGGTTTGGGAGGCCCCAGGGCAACTCAATTGTGGGGACTCCTACTAATAAAATTGTCAAAATCATGTACTGGGGATGTTATGAATAAGTATAATGTGTAAATACTCCTACCACCACAAATATGTTGAACATACTGTATTGTCCCCAGTTCCAATTATGCCACACTGAACTCTCAGTTTACATTATGCCACAGTGTCCTCACACTGGTGATGTACCTAGCGGTCGATGGTCGGCCAGTGTGCACGCGCAGAACTTCACTCGCTCCGGGGCTCGCTACAAAATGGGGCGGCTGTCGATGTTGATCGCCAGACCACTCGCAAAAGCTGTGGGTGGTCACCCACAACTATGCGAGCAGCCTGGAGGCGAATTTCTTTTATTTTAAATCTGCCCTGATTCAGAGCGAGCACTCACAAATAGTGAGCGCCTCTGAATCAGGCCCTTAGCTTTTAATAAAAAAATTAAAAAACCTTCAAAAAAGAACCAGGTTGAATACAATAAAAATAGCAAAAGTTACATAAATATGTAAGGACATATAATATTTAATCACTCATGTAACTTTTTCTATTTTTATTGTATTCAACCTGATACATTTTCCTTTTTTAAAGTTCTTTTTTATTTAAAGCTAAATTATTTTTCTTAACTAAGAGTGCCCCAAAAAAGGTTTAAATTTGTTCTTCTTTTGCCCTTTGCAAAAAATATATACTTGTGTACATCACAAGTTGGGAGAACCACCAACCAAAGGTCATCCCTTATGCAAATAATGATAGACCATTATGTTGGTTTTTGAGAGATTATACCTTTATATAGAATAAATATATCTCATAACTCGCATGGACTCATCATCCACATTACTAGTGAACTGGGAGTCTCCAGCAGGATGTGGGAGGGTAGGCAAGTATGATTTAAATGACTGATCTGGTAAATATTCTTATCAGCAAACACAAAGAACAAATCATATAATTAGTGGTCCCAAATTCACAGGTCATTTCTGGGGGGTTTTCGATGGTAATCTTAGATTACATGAATACTGATTTACCTTACAAATGGCTGCTTCAGCTGTATGCGACAGATTAATTTAGATTAACAACAAATTCCTGTAACCAATTTACTGCATTTTGGACTTAAAAGGAGGCCAGCAGTGTCTTGTGTGTCCTTCATATCATGTTGCTGTCCTGGTTTGCACTTGAAGTGGGAGCCCAGACCATTATGGACAGATTTATTTAGGTGTAAAGAGTAAAGCTGCATACTGTACACACGTAAAGATTTTCTGTCCAACCATCCAACTACCGTAGTTGATTGGTTGGAATGAAAACCTGGTAAGTTATGAAAGTAAATGACAATCAGCAATTTGCTCCCAAACGCCGGATAATGGACAAAAACTGTTGTTTGAACAAATTATTTAGATCAAACATTTAACAAATTTGTCTGAACGACCATTTTCATCTGTTTTCTGGCATTTAGGAGCAAATTGCTGATCATCATTTACTCCCATACGTTACCAGGTTTTCATTCCAACCAATCAACTAGTTGGATGGTTGGACAGAAAATCTTTACGTGTGTATGCAGCATAAGACATGAGTTTTTTAATTATGTTGTGCAGCTATTAGCTAAGGGACATACTTTAAAATGTAATAATATCTATTAGCAGGTTTATATGCTCTTTACTCTTACACAAATGTAATGTTTTTATGGTTTTTCGCCTATTTAGAATTTCCATAACTCGGGTCACAGCTGATATATCTCTAGCCAAACGTTCCGTCCTGAATAACCCCAGCAAACACAATATCATGGAGAGGTCTAACACGCGTTCCAGTCTGGGTGAGTGTTCGGGACACTTGAGCAGTGTAATATTGAGTGCTGGCATGGAACATACAGTGGCTAATTTGATGGACATAGGTTAAATGCTTGCATGACCAAGAAACTTGCTGGTTGTTTATGGGATGGAAAGTGTAAAAGTCTTTAAACAGGTGTGCAAAATTGACAGCAGCTCTCACTGGTGGAAAAGAGCTGTGCAGCAATTGAACGTTAGCATCCATCCTAAGAGTAGTCACTCAGACTCCAATTCTCATGTAATGTTGGGTACACACTATGCAGAAACTCTCGGAGCGATTATCCGATCAGTTCGCACCTTGTACTGTACACACTGAGCTATTTCTGCTCAGCGTGTACTCTCTTCAAGATGGTCGGGAAGTCGGGCATTATAATTTTTGTGCAGAACATAAGATGTGACCTCCCTATCCAACCATTGCAGGAGCATTTTAAGCTGTTTATCTGCTAACGCTCTTACAAACAGACCTATGCAATTATCAGGCCGATCAGCCAGTATTGGGTGATTAGGTCGATAATTGCATAAGTGCATACCCAGCTTTACATTGAGGGGCTATCCTGAATTTCAATGTGAGCAGGAGACAGCCAACCAGGGGGGTAAAAGTGTGTGTAAACTTGTACACTGGGAGTGGTATAGCAAACATTGAAACCTTGAATCGCTGATGGAGTGCCCTAAGAAGTATTTTAGATTATGTGTACTACAGAGTGGGACCAACAATATTACCCTGCATCGCTGAGTAATAATACTTTCGTTGCGCAGATAAATTGACTATTTTATATGTTTTAATGGGACAATATAATTGGTAAGCAATGTTTGTACAAGAAAGCTTGATGTAAGGCAGTGGTTCCCAAACTTTTTTGAACCATGGCTCCCTAGGGTATCAGCATTGTTTTCACGGCACCCCTGTTTGTTTATAATTGAGAAATTCAGAAAAAATGTAGTCAATTGTGCTTACCTGTCATCCTTAGGTTCAGTTATGGGATGGTGGATAGGTTTTCGCTTCTGGTTGTCCACATATTTACATTATATTGACCTTAGATAATTTGATTTGGTGCTTGACAATCAACCTGAGGCACCCCTTCAAGTGTCCCGAGGCACCCCAGGGTGCCGCGGCGCACAGCTAGGGTACCACCGATGTAAGGTGTTATATGTATATATTTTCAGTTAAAAAATATTGTGTTGCTTTGGATGAATACTTCAGAATTTGACTGTATTTGGAAATAAATTGCAATAAATAATATTTTCAAGTCACATTAGTGAATGTGTCCTACTTTATATTGCATTGTTTTATATTACGTGTGCCACAGACGTGATACATAAATATATGATTGCATCATATTGTGATTGGGCAGCTTAAAGCAATTTACTAATTGCCTTTTTTATCATGCAATTTAATGCTGATTTTTAATTCATGAATCCTTTTTACTCCATATCTACATAATCATCTGGCACAGCGGAGGTACAGAGTGAGATCGAGCGCATCTTTGAATTGGCGCGTACACTTCAACTGGTTGCTCTTGATGCTGACACCATTAACCACCCAGCTCAACTTGCGAAGACTTCACTGGCACCAATTATCGTCTACATTAAGATCACCTCTCCAAAAGTGAGTGTAAGAGGGACATGGGCCCACACTGATTCCGCTGCCATGCAGCCAGCTACCCCCAGAAAAGAAATTGTGTTTCATGGTTTATTAACGAGTAAAGTAACTGTCTGCTATGGCAAGTTCTCAAGGGCAGCTGTGGAGCCATCTATGGTATGTTACCCTGTACTTCAGTAGCAGAATGCTAAATATTAGTTTATTGATCACATAAAGCAAAGATGTAGTCTGCTGCGTCCAGCCTCTGTCAGCTTTTGGAGTTAGTACCATGAGTACTGACAGCCTGGATTAATTTCTATCCACTACTGATGTTTTCCCTTCCTGGTGAATACAAGACATTACACTATGTACATGTACATGTCTGCCTTTGTAGTGTACATGGCACTAATAACAATGTTTATTTCAGTTATGTTGTCTATTTTCAAACTAGTCTCCCCTCTTCTGTTTCTCCTTTAAAGTGCAGCCTATTTCATCTCACTATGTGAACTCTCTTCTCTTTTCCTCCCCAGGTATTACATAGGCTGATAAAATCCAGAGGAAAGTCACAAGCGAAACATTTAAATGTACAGATGGTGGCAGCAGATAAACTGGCTCAGTGCCCTCCAGTGAGTGTCGGCGTTCCTGGCAGTCATACTCAATAGAACACAGAGTAATGCTCTACTACTGTGACAAGTTCACATCCTGCTCAATAAACAAACACAATCTGCTCCATTTACATGAATGACTTGTTTCCTTCTTATTCTGCAAATATATGCATTGAATAGTTAATGCATTTTTAAAAGTGAATGTCCATAGGAACTGAATAGGAGCTTGTGCTGTTATGCGTGACTGTCTCTATGACAAAAGCATAACACTAACAGTTTATTGAGCATATCCTTTTCAGACAAATACTCTTGGATGTAAGCTATGCAGTAATTGTATTAATCTTTCTTCTGCCCACAGGAAATGTTTGACATCATCCTGGATGAGAACCAGCTGGAAGATGCCTGTGAGCACCTGGCAGAATATTTAGAAGCCTACTGGAAAGCCACTCACCCACCGAGCATTAACCCACCCAATCCATTGCTCAATCGTACTCTTGCCACAGCAGCCCTGGCTTCCAGCCCTGCACCTGTCTCCAACCTCCAGGTGCAAGTGCTCACCTCACTCAAACAGAACCTGGGCTTATGGGGAGGTCGCGGGGAGATGGATGAACACTCTGTGTAGCTTTGGGGGACAGAGACCTACAGATGTCTCATCTAATGGAGACCAGCACAAAATGTCCTCATTACTGCCCTGACCTAGATAGCTACCTACTTTAAAAAGGGACAACAGTCCCTATATTGGAGAGGACAACATCCAAAAACAAGCAATGCATTATTAGCTTTCATCCAGTTAGCTTGTTATTTGTAAAGTGCTGTATAAATAGGAAGACTGTTTACAGAACACATTGTTATCAATGTTGTCAAAAACATATCAACTGAGACCACAAAGATAGTTAATTTAAACATCACTCTGGCCAAGATCACAAGTGAAGACAATAGGCACTCTAGTCTTTACGCCCCCTTTTATAGTGATGTAGCTGATGAAACTCAGAAAATGGCAATGGTGGGTATTTAAAGCACAGGGCCTCATTTACAAAATGCTTTGAATGTGCACAGTACAGCAGATTTGCACTGGTGCGCCTAGATGACCCATCCTCGCTCTTTGGCTGTAACGCTGCAAACTAGAAATGTGCCTCAGATTTGCGCTGAGGTGGAAACATTTGAAGCAGCACATGGGGGTTATCTTCCCTAAAATGTTCCCATTTTTCTCTTAAAGTGCTTCTCAGTTTGACTTCATTTATGGCTCAGTTTAATTATACTTGTCAGTGTTGTGTTTTAGATGCTTTTTTATATTTGGCAAAGTGAATATGAGTTTCTCCACCGAAGTGCTATTTGGAAGCTGGAAAATATGTCCTATTAAATGTATAGGACATTATTTGATATATAACAGCTCAGAGCTGGTACAAAAATCAAATGTACTGGTAGAGTGAATAGAGCTTCATTGCTCCGCACAGCAAAGGAATGCCCCTAAAAATTTGACCACTACACCCAAATATTATTTTTGCAAAGCTCTGCAAAACTAAATGCACCTGTGTGCCTATTTCGTACTGCTCCACAAATGCATTTTAGCATAAATCTAGGTTCACCTATGCAAGTTAAATAGATTCCACCAAAGATGTCTTTGTAACTCGGCCATTTTGTGCTTCGTAAATTACCTCCACAGACAATAAATTTTTTAGAACTAATCAAATCCACATTTAGTTTTTGTGGGTGATATCCCAGTGTAATGGTATTAGTACATTTGTTTAGAGAATGTATTTGCTAAATATAACATTGCAGATATTGCACAGTACATGTACACAGTTGGTGACTGATGGCATCTGTTTCCGGAGGCTCTATGCCCTGGCCTAAACCCTTAGCCTGTTCCCTCTGACAAACCAATTATAAAATGCAGTGCTTTATCTCCCGTAGCCACACTTTCCTAGTCATTACTTACACGTATATTGCCTTACAAGCCTGGATTACTAAAGTTACACTTTAGTAGTAACATCTGCCAGTTGTAGCTTTTGCTGTACTTGATAATTATTATTGTTCTATTTCTTTGATCATTTGAGAGTTGTCTTTAATGTGCTTTAAACTTGACATTGTCTTGAACAAGTTAACAACTGGAGTTAACCTGATGCTTTAGCCATACTTGTAAAATTAGCAGGTGCTTCATTTGACATATTAACATGATGTGCCATCGGTTGAGTAAAGGGGTTTGACGTCCTGTTGGCACCAGTATTGATTGTTGCATTTGACAGCAATCAAGAAGCATAAAATTTTAATGAAAACGAACATGACAATTAGGATTAACTGTGTCTCCAATCCCCATGTGCTGAGACATTAAGTTGAGGTTTCACATGAGGAAGAGCAGAGAAACTGTTGCCAAGCAACCACTGGCATAACCCCTTTTTCTAGTTTATGAACTTCCTTCATTCATGACCAGCATGTCAAAGATAAAGTGCTATGGATCACAAAATGTTTAGTCTGCACATTAAGCTGTGGGCTTGTGTGAATCCTCATTAAAATAGTTGCTCAGTTTTGTGCCATACCCTTGTTTCTTAATCCCCTAAAGTTGAAATATGTGAGATTCCAACACCAGAATGTTCCCCATGTTAGCTGAAGCTTGGTGTGACATCGTCCCATGAGCTCATAGTATAGAAAGCCTCAAACCATCCAATAATTTATTTAACTCTACTGCAGGGGATTGGACGGGCAATGTGAGCTCACAATGCAGTATAGTTCTGTCTTCAGGGATTCAGGTAATGGCAGGGCAGACACCACAGTTAGTACATGGAGGACAACCCATTTAAAAGGCTTTTGAACCTAAAATATAAGTTGATCCAATATGAAAATAAATATATGTGTAAATGTTCCCATGCCCTGATGGGAATTACAGGGACACAGAATTGTGTATAATAAAATGTAGGATGGTATTTTAGTTATTTATAAATACAGACTTGTATAGATATACATTTTACTTGTGTACTCTTGCAGTAAATGTGCCTACTTAGCGGGAATGCAGTTATTGCTGTAGCCTAATCTCACTCAGCCGCAAATCCTTGGTAATTGTCACTGTGCTGCAAGAGCTGTACGATGGTGCCTTGCCCAGCCTACAGTAATAAGATTCAAATCTACCATCAGATGAGACCTGACGTGCAAAACCCATCATGAAATTTATAACATTGGTTATAGAAATTACAATTTAATAAATGTGAAAATATATTGAATGTAACAGCAGCTTGCACGCGACCAACTTAGATGGTTACAGTTCTGAGATCCTGCAGAGAAAATGACTATCACTATTATTGTCACTACTGACAAATTCATTACACTTTTGCATGTATATTTGTTAATGTTACTGATTCATATAATGTCTCTTATATTTTAGAGTTATTTTTTTTTTTTTTTATTTACTAAGCAATATAAGGTGGGGTCTAAAGCAGAATATAATAAACAGAAATGTATTTATTTTGTTCTTATGATATAAACTTAAAATATAAATGTAATATTTTATTGGAGTTAGTCATGTGTTTGTTGTGAACCTGCATTCAGATAAAAATAATCCTTAAATATTTTATTTAGTGTCTCTAATTAAATAAGAGATCTTATCGCCTTCATCCTTACATTGTCTCTCTCAATCTGTTGTGATATCTTATGTTAAAACCTTTTTGCATCTGTCATGTATAATGTACATATTATTCTTCTATAATATAACATTTATATAGTAATCATTCCATAGGCATGCATGACATATATGCACTGCATGTAACTTGCTAGGAATAATTTAAAATGTATTGCTGTTCTGCTGCATATGAAATTGTTTAGATGCTCTGCTAGTTAGCAGTGTATCTGAGCTGATCCCTAACCAGTCACATAGCAGTGTATCTGAGCTGATCCCTAACCAGTCACATAGCAGTGTATCTGAGCTGACTCCTAACCAGTCACATAGCAGTGTATCTGAGCTGACTCCTAACCAGTCACATAGCAGTGTATCTGAGCTGACTCCTAACCAGTCACATAGCAGTGTATCTGAGCTGATCCCTAACCAGTCACATAGCAGTGTATCTGAGCTGATCCCTAACCAGTCACATAGCAGTGTATCTGAGCTGATCCCTAACCAGTCACATAGCAGTGTATCTGAGCTGACTCCTAACCAGTCACATAGCAGTGTATCTGAGCTGACTCCTAACCAGTCACATAGCAGTGTATCTGAGCTGACTCCTAACCAGTCACATAGCAGTGTATCTGAGCTGACTCCTAACCAGTCACATAGCAGTGTATCTGAGCTGACTCCTAACCAGTCACATAGCAGTGTATCTGAGCTGATCCCTAACCAGTCACATAGCAGTGTATCTGAGCTGATCCCTAACCAGTCACATAGCAGTGTATCTGAGCTGATCCCTAACCAGTCACATAGCAGTGTATCTGAGCTGACTCCTAACCAGTCACATAGCAGTGTATCTGAGCTGATCCCTAACCAGTCACACAGCAGGGTATCTGAGCTGATCCCTAACCAGTCACATATCAGTGTATCTGAGCTGTTCCCTAACCAGTCACATAGCAGTGTATCTGAGCTGATTCCTATGTGACTGGTTAGGGATCAGCTCAGATACACTGATATGTGACTGGTTAGGGATCAGCTCAGATACCCTGCTGCGTGACTGGTTAGGGATCAGCTCAGATACACTGCCATGTGACTGGTTACGGATCAGCTCAGATACACTGCTACGTGACTGGTTAGGGGTCAGCTCAGATACACTGCTATGTGACTGGTTAGGAGTCAGCTCAGATACACTGCTATGTGACTGGTTAGGGTTTAGCTCAGATACACTGCTATGTGACCGGTTAGGGATCAGCTCAGATACACTGCTATGTAACTGGTTAGGGGTCAGCTCAGATACACTGCTATGTGACTGGTTAGGAGTCAGCTCAGATACACTGCTATGTGACTGGTTAGGGTTTAGCTCAGATACACTGCTATGTGACTGGTTAGGGATCAGCTCAGATACATTGCTATGTGACTGGTTAAGGATCAGCTCAGATACACTGCTATGTGACTGGTTAGGGGTCAGCTCAGATACACTGCCATGTGACTGGTTACAGATCAGCTCAGATACACTGCTATGTGACCGGTTAGGGGTCAGCTCAGATACACTGCTATGTAACTGGTTAGGGATCATCTCAGATACACTGCTATGTAACTGGTTAGGAGTCAGCTCAGATACACTGCTATGTGACTGGTTAGGGTTTAGCTCAGATACACTGCTATGTGACTGGTTAGGGATCAGCTCAGATACACTGCTATGTAACTGGTTAGGGGTCAGCTCAGATACACTGCTATGTGACTGGTTAGGAGTCAGCTCAGATACACTGCTATGTGACTGGTTAGGGTTTAGCTCAGCTACACTGCTATGTGACTGGTTAGGGATCAGCTCAGATACACTGCTATGTGACTGGTTAGGGATCAGCTCAGATACACTGCTATGTGACTGGTTAGGAGTCAGCTCAGATACACTGCTGACTGGTTAGGAGTCAGCTCAGATACACTGCTATGTGACTGGTGAGGGTTTAGCTCAGATACACTGCTATGTGACTGGTTAGGAGTCAGCTCAGATACACTCACTGGCGTATCTATAATGGGTGCAGTGTGTGCGGGGCACACGGGTCCAGGGGGTCCCCGCACCGCACTCACTGCACCCAGATTTTTTTTTAACTTACCTGTCCGAGGTCCCGCGTCGGGTGTCACTGCTGCTCAGAACACCAGAAAAATGGCCCCCGCAGCCATTTTCCAGTGTTCTGCGCATGCGAAGTAGACTCTGGGCACACTCTAGTGCCTGGAGTCTACTAATGCTCCGGTGGCTGCCAGCCACCAGGGAGAGAGGAGGGGGCCCCGCACGAGGAGTGTACACGGGCCCCCTCCTCTCTTAAAATGCCCCTGGATACACTGCTATGTGACTGGTTATGGATCAGCTCAGATACACTTGATATGTGACTGGTTAGAGATCAGCTCAGATACACTTGATATGTGACTGGTTAGGGATCAGCTCAGATACACTTGATATGTGACTGGTTAGGGATCTGCTCAGATACACTGCTATGTGACTGGTTAGGGATCAGCTCAGATACACTGCTATGTGACTGGTTAGGGATCAGCTCAGATACACTACTATGTGACTGGTTAGGGATCATCTCAGATACACTGCTATGTGACTGGCTAGGGATCAGCTCAGATACCCTGATATGTGACTGGTTAGGGATCAGCTCAGGTACACTGCTTTTTTCATGGCATGTATAACCTTAATGTAAATTTCACTAACCAGATACATCTATGTTTGCTTCATAACTTAATACTTTTGTTATTACATTCCAAATAACAATTTTTATTATTACTTCTAAAGTACATATAATTAATAGCTATAACCTCACTAGGTATTAGTTTTTTTTTATGTTATTGTCTACTAACATGCTTTGTGTGTATGCATGAAAATAACCCTTGTGTTTCTGTCTTTGTACACTTTATTTGTATTACTAACCAGGATCCATACTTGGTTCATGGGGAACTGAGATCAGAAGGAAATGAGCCGTCGGGTGTGTACGAGGGGCAGCTGCGGAGAGGACAGATGGGCTCCCGAATTCTATCCCGACATGATACTCTGGAATCGGAGACACAAGGCAGCCGAGACTCTGCATACACAGAACCAGGAGACTCTTGCATGGACATAGAGACTGATCCTTATGAGGATCCAGAGCCCAAGAGCCATGGTGGCTCATTTCAAGGTGGAGAGCATGGGCGTCTTCAACGACAGGGCTCCTGGGAAGAACTGGGCCCAGATCAGGAAAACCTGCAGCAAAGGAGAAGGAGGGAATCCCCAAGACCTCAAGTAAAGGGAAGAGATCAGTACTGGCATGAAGGTGAAGGCAGGAACAGGGTTCAGATGGACAGCTGGGGCAGAGATGTGTGTATTCGCTAATGGAGAGAACATCCGTCTGAAACAAAACCTGGAATTAAATGGTTAGGGCATCAAACAACTGGCATACATAACATATGTTGTGTACAGCCTTCCTCCAACTAAACTAGGCTCCTTCCAGAACACCTTTATAAGTACACAGCTTACATATATCCTCATACCTTCTTTTCTTGTGAACATCTTTACAGGAATCATGCCTCAGTAATGTATGACACGTATAAGGTACGTTCTCAGCTGTTATGTCCACACCTGTATCTTACCCACAGAAAGGCCTTCGATTTCCTCTCTTTGCACCTTGGAGTCTAACAGCAGCATATGACATGTATTACTTGTAACTGAACTAACACTGCCCTCTGCCCATAGTTCTGCAATGATACTGCCATAGGACACACTCACTATCCCCTTCCTCTTAGGGGCTGTGTGCCCAAAGAAAAAAGGGATGTCATCCCAGTGGAAGACCTGTGGGGTAGTAATAATGTGTTTCATTCATTCATTATCAGTGTAGTAAAGTATTTTAGGATGAATTGAATTTCCCTCTCAAGACAGGTGTCAGGATGGTCTATTTTCTATGATAGCGATACACTTAGTTGTCCATCAATGTAGAGAAAAAAATTCAAACTCATCTGTTAACATTGTAATGTATGGTGAAAAGTGACCTACAAGAAGGCATTCCCTCTGATGCCATTACTCTGAGCCACTGTACTGACCATTTATTTGCATCCTTTCCATTTGGACCAGAACCTCCAGCAATCTCACAGAATCAACCTTGACAACTCATTCATTTCACTTCAGTATTGCCCAATACTGCCATCTCATGCCTTGCACCAACACTGCCATCTCATCCATTGCACCAACACTGCCATCTCATGCCTTGCACCAACACTGCCATCTCATCCATTGCACCAACACTGCCATCTCATGCCTTGCACCAACACTGCCATCTCATGCACTGTGCCAACACTGCCATCTTATCCATTGCACCAACAATGCCATCTCATGCCTTGTACCAACACTTCCATCTAATGCATTGTACCAACACTGCCATCTCATCCATTGCACCAACACTGCCATCTCATCCATTGCGCCAACACTGCCATCTCATCCATTGCACCAACAATGCCATCTCATGCCTTGTACCAACACTGCATCTCATGCCTTGCACCAACACTGCCATCTCATGCCTTGCACCAACACTGCCATCTCATGCCTTGCACCAACAATGCCATCTCATGCCTTGTACCAACACTTCCATCTAATGCCTTGTACCAACACTGCTATCTCATGCCTTGCACCAACACTGCCATCTCATCCATTGCGCCAACACTGCCATCTCATCCATTGCGCCAACAATGCCATCTCATGCCTTGTACCAACACTGCATCTCATGGCTTGCACCAACACTGCCATCTCATGCCTTGCACCAACACTGCCATCTCATGCCTTGCACCAACACTGCCATCCCATGCCTTGCACCAACACTGCCATCTCATGCCTTGCACCAACACTGCCATTTCATGCCTTGCACCAACACTGCCATCTCAAGCAGTGCATTAACACTTCCATCTCATGCACTGTGCCAACACTGCCATCTCATGCATTGCACCAACACTGCCTTATGACACCCTCACTGCATTAGCACTGCCTTTTGTCCCCTGCCCAGCACTGGAAATTACCTCTGGCCTCTTCAGTTTACCAGATACACTACTGATTCCTTATTAGCGCCTTGCTGTCCTGTCATTTAGTGCACTGACTTCCCCATTCCCAGCTTTATAGGGGGAATAATATGACTTCCATCCACATCCTCAAACCTTTGGACTTAATCCTCCCAAACACTTTTTTTCTACCTCCCAGTGGAATGTGCAATCAGGCCAACCCCAGCCTGATGACTTCTGGGGGTAAGTGGAGGGTCTGTGGGGGAGATGATTACACACACCATGTGCCATAAAGGTATTTTCTGGAGAGAAGGGATCATAAGTGGAATGTATTTATCCCTCCATGCCTAAGGGGCCTGCTACAATGCTGAGCAATGAAGTACTCAGCTGGAACCTAAATGGTATCACATTGCACTCTTATAAAGCCAGGATGTAAAGCATTAATGAATGGCTGTATACATTGTGCCTGCATATACAGTAGTTATATCTTTGCCTGCAGTTTTTATTATGTTCCACATTTTCGGATCTAAAATGACATTCCAAAAAAAGATGACTCTATATTCTCTTCTCCAACACTCACCGGGGGAGTGATGTCCTTGCTTATTCCTGGCTGATTCCACTAAAGTCGGTGCTGTCAGTGGAGCATCCAGAGCTCCAGTCTGGGGTAACAGTGCTACAGATGGAGGATCCTGTACATGCAGCACTGACCTATATTGCTGTATAAATCATCAACATAAACATATAGATGTAACAAAATTTGCACGTTTCCCTAGTGCCAAAAAGTCTGGCTAATTGTCTAAGGTACTAAAGTGAAGTTGCATTATCTAGACAACAGTCGGTTAATCCTAAGTGTTTCTATACATTTTATATATATATAAATATATAAACCATGTATTTAAATATGTGTTTGTTACACCTTATCTCTTAGTTTAGGACACTCCTTTTGTTTTCATGTAGACTTGTTAATTGCCTGTTTAACATGGTTTCTGCATATGGTTTATTTATAATTTGCTAAAGTGTATCTTTTCACACGTCTTTCTGCATCCTTTACTAAGTACATTGCTTTATCTTTCTGCCTGTCTTCTTACATTTTCAGCAATGTATTTACATCATCGAGAGCTTTTGGTTTTCTTTTTCTTGTTTTTGCCTGTGTGCATGACAAAGATCTGCTGTACTCTATACACTGGATTTACAATCATATGTGGAGATCATATAGGAAAGATTTCTGGACTGCACACCCTGAATATATATATATATAATGGGAGGTGCTACCTGATGAGACTAATTGCAGGCACAAAAAAAGACAAATCTCAGGTGCACAACTCCAAATTATTAATAATATATAAATGTGGAGATCAACCTGCAGAAGGAAGGAAGGAAGGATAAAGCAATGCATTTCAGTACATTTAGTATGTTAATTAAAAACAACTAGAGGAGAAAGCCCCTTTTCAAATGAAACACCAGTGAAGTTGCCATACAATTGATATTTGGAAACTTTGTCCATAAATACAATGGTGAGTCGGAGGCAGCTAGCACTTGTGGAGGGGCAGAAAAATTTCCAGCACTAATGGTAAAGAATTGCAGGTTTTTTTTCTGCAAAACTAAAAATGACTGTATAGCCTGTTTGTAGATCTAATAATGATTACATTGATCAGTTTTGTGTTTTACAATGTACACCACACTACTACAAGTGATTACTTCAGTGTACATCAGGCTTAGGCAGCCGGAGGGTCTTCAGCTGTCATGGAACCAGGTGGGGCTCATAGTTCCACAACAGTTGCAGAAACACAGGTTGTCTAAGCCAGTAATGTCAAGGGCATCAACTGTCGTCCAGCATGGCTTTTATTGCTATGTTAATCTATATGATACCTTTGGATCTCAGTGTTGCTTTTTGGATTTGCAGGTTACAATTTTGCATGGGGAAACTAATGTGAACTTTTATTGTTAGGTTTGATCTACATTGATATATATGATTTCAGATATAGTCATGCAAAGTCTGAAACCAACACCATATAATCAAGAGTTTGTTACCCGACTCTTGTCTTGATAATGAATGCCTGTTTTACATTTGTCTAAGCATGTATTTGAAAACCAACAGAATGAGAAGGTATGTATGTACATGTATATGTACATACTTGTGTGTGTGTGTATGTGTGTATATATATATACATATATATATATATATATATATATATATATCATGCAAACTCGAAACAGCTGTTGGTGGTTAATTCCTACTAACGTTGTGTCATTACTGTGCAGGGTGTTTTAGGGATCTCTATAGGAGGGAGCAGAGCACTGGGGAATATTTAGCATTATAATTCCCAAGGAGTAGAAAGCTAGTAAGTGTGCGTGGTTGTCCTCATACCTAGAAACGGTTTTGCTTTCAGTCATTCTGTACATTACATAATGGGAAACATGTAACACACAAGTAGGTGTGAAAAGATGTTTGAGATCATGTCAGACAGAAGAGACCTACTGTGGGTGACCAGGGAACTGTAATCTCTACATCTTCAACATGATATTGTTCTAAAAGAAAAATAATTGTAAAACTGCCCAAATCCCATGTGTCCAGTACTGTGACATACAGGTAAGAAGATGAGGTTTCTGAAGAGTTTAGAGTAATCGGGTCCAGTTTGTATAAATACCAGTGTGGTCTTAAATCAAAGAACCACTAAACCTAACATACAAATTGCTGTAAATGAAAGGGCCACTAACAATGTATACATGTAACAGTTCCCATATACTGACAGAGCATGGGATGTTATTACTTATTTTTAATCGAATACACTACTAAATACCATACAGCACATAAATACATAATATGTTTTAAATTTACATGGCCTAAACAATATTAGAACAGTTTACTGTAAAAATGCAAATATACATTTATTTCACAATCTATTAAAATGCCAGCCTATGAATGAAAAATATCACAAAACTGTGACCCTATGCTTCTAAAGGTATTAATAACCTGTAAAAAAGCTGTTGTATGGGTTACAATAAACACTATCACATAGCCTGATGTAATCATAGTGTATAAAAATATCTAAATAGAAAACTTGTATCTGTACTGATGAGTCCCCATTGTTCTTGGTTTCAGGCTATACATATCTATGAATTAGCTTTCTATTGTTACATCAGTTGTTACCAAGTGGAATGTGTTTGTTTGTATGACTAGCTTTATAAAGCTTTTTTGTTGATGACTATTGGGGCCCATACATGAACAATCCTGCATTTTTACAAAATCCTAATTCATCAATTCTAATAATTTTTTGGTCGGAACCAGCAATCGGTGAACCCCATACATGGGCCCTTTTTCTGATAGTATTTATTTTCACTGATACAGCAACTTTATCAGGAGCCCCAATCATTTATTTAGTAGCTTGGGGTCATAAAACTTGGAGGCAGTTTTCATATATACATTGATAGTGTAATGTTTATATAGTCTGCAATAAATTTATCTGCATTTTTATAGTAAATTATGTATGAAATAACAGTGGAGTTGCATGTTTCATTGTGAATGACAAAGAGACCAATGGATCAACCAGTGATTTTCTCTAGTGTGTTTTTACTTGACTGCAATGAACTTTAGTGGGATTACGAGGTGTGGCTATTAAATAAAGATACTGATGCTATAATTTGTTTAATTATATTAAGTACATTTTGACTCTGTTCCCCTTCTATGTACTCCCCTTCTGCATACACACACTGCTGCACTCTTATTTTCCATTGGTCAAAGCCGCTCTGTAGCTCATTATCTGTCAGCTGTCTCAACGGCTCTGTCGTTTTCTTCTTTACCTCAGTAACTGATGGAAAACAGGTTTCCTTGAGCACAGATTTGACTTTAGGGAAAAGAAAGAAGTCACATGGTGCTAGGGCTGAAAAGTATGGAGGGTGTTGTAGCACTGCATCTGTTATCAAACACTGCTTCACAGAGATAGCTGTGTGTTATCCTGATGGAGGATGAAACCATTTTTCACAACTCTGGCCTCTTTCTTCTGATTCATTCCCGCATAGTTGCTAGAACATTTATGTAGTAATGTTGATTCATCATTTAGATGCTGAGTCAGCGGTCAATCCAACAATTTTCTCAATTTTTGTCCACATTGTCATTTGATTTTGATGTGCAAGGCCGTCTGGGACGCTCATCATCTTTGACATCCTCACGGCCATCGTTAAATCTTTTTTTGACACTCAAACATGCATGTGACATACAACCTGTCCTGTAAGCCTCGGTTAGCACACGGAAAGATTAGGTCGGCGTTTTGTTCAACATGTTTCTCTCCTTTTGAACTAAGCATTTTCATGATAAATGGGAAAAACACATCTTCTTTGTTGTGTTTTTCCTGTGTATCATAAAAAAAAAACTTCTTTGAATGCTGTTTGACGGCAAACTATCTGTGCGAGAGGGGTGAAACTTGCAAAACCATTTTGGAATAGACCAAGGTCAATGTTCCTCCACTCCCTTTTAACTCATGTAGTATGGTTTATTTTCTACAAGTACAATCTCGTTATTTAATAGCCTCACCTTGTACACACAGGAAGTCTTCCAAATCAAAATAATTTTCCCACACAGTACTGATAACTTTACATATATGTTTGTGAGTGTTACTTTTTGCATTTTTTAATTGATAACTTAAACTAATTTAATGTATTTTAGTTGTCTTTAAAGAAGCTTTGACTGCCATATAGACCACATTCCACCAAAACCTCTCAGCAGAAGCAGGGTAAAATTTACATAACCTTAATATATTTTTCTTTTTTCATTTGTGCTTGTGCAGATTTATTATCTTTCTGCTTCCAGTTTGCTGAAATGCAGCTTTTCTGAATAGCTTTCAATCTACTTACTGATATTATTGGTCATTTGTTAGGTGCCGTGGTACTCGGCAGTGTAGGAGAGTGGGAGAAACAGGACATATATAAAATTGTGACATGCACAGTAGACAAAATAAATGAAGACATGAGACAAATATTAGGGAGGACCCTAGTTATGAGAGAGCTTACATTCTAATTGGAAGAGAGCACAGCTGAAACAAGACTAGATAATGTGTGTGGAGACAGCTGTGATGGTGCATTAGTGTGGGTAGCATGTTGGCATAGTATAAGTTCCAACAGAGATGGGATTTCAGAGGATGTTTAAAGCTTTGAAGGCTATGGGACATATTCAATTGGGCGCAAGGTTTAGCACGGAAAAAAACTTGCACCCCTCGTGCCCAATTTTGGATTACTGCGGGTATGCGTGCTCCCAATACCCAGCTCTGAAAACCCTGCGCCACATTAAAATTAAAAAATTCTGCGCTTACGTGCCCGGTGGTCTCCGTGGCTCCTGGTGGCCTCCCCTCTAATCTTCTCACTGGAGTCCTGGGGGCTGCTGGGAGGCTCCAGGGGCTGGTAGGAGGGGCAAGGGCTGTTGGGAGATGTAGTTCTCCCAGCACCTATTCCGGGGGGGGCACACTGAACTTGGGGGCTAACACATACACTGGGGTCACACACACACGCTCATACACACTCACACACACTGCATACTCACCGCTGTTACAGGAGACCGGGTCCCGACACTGGATGCAGAAAACAGCACTTCGGAAGGTGAGTATTACTGACTAATTAAGCAAATTGGAAACTTCCAATTGCTAAATTAGTCATTAGGAGGGGTGCCCCCGGGGTCCCAGAGCATTTACCGACCTTTCTTCCTAAAATTGGGGATTTTAGGTAACATTGGTCGTGCTCTGGAGGTGCGCAAAAAAAACCTCCCAGCGCGCTAGAAGTCATAAACCCTGCTCCTAATTGAATAGCAAAATTCCCGCACCTGCAGGCAAAACTCCTCAGGTGCGGGATTTTTGCTATTCCCGCACCCAATTGAATATGCCCCTGTGTGAGAGTTTGATCAGGCATGGATGAGAATTTCATAAATGGGTAGTGGCACAGACAAAAGTCTTGGGGGGTGTAAGTGAGAAGTTGCTACTAGAAACGAGATGAGATACAGGTCAGAGACCGGGGTGAGAGGGAGACTTTTTTAAAAAGAGATTTGAGGTGTATAAATGGGTATTGTTGTTGAAGGCTTTGTAGGTAAGGGTGGGAATTGGATCCTGTAGTATAATAGCCTAACCTTATAGGTGTCTGCGGAGTGAGACATTTGGACCTTTGTGGCGAAGGATTTCTAGATCTTTTGAACTAAAGATGTGTTTTACTCTCATATTGAGTTATCCACTGGTGATTTATATGTAATATTTAGGGTAATACACTATTGTGATTTTTTTACTTTTCAGGGGCAGATTCAATTAGTTGTGGTGCCTACCTCAGAAGGGTGCAAACAGAAATCAGCTGCAAGGGCACCCATGGAGCTTACGGCGAACTAGAATGGAATGGCCCCGGCCACTGCTATAAGCCCCCGGTAACCCAGCAGGCTGCACTTACATCTGATTTCTGTTTGTACCCTCCTGAGGAGAAGTCCACTGTAAGTAGGGCTTTCTGCCCCTACCATCAAACCCCAGTACTGTACTACTGTGTATCGCCTGTACTTACATGCACCACGTCTGAGCACGCGCACTGGGAATTCACACAAACTACACTCAGCAAATAGGCGATATCCATCTGTACATCAGCCACACTTTTTGGAATTGAGAATACATTTGAATGAATTCATATTTATATTCTTCAGTCACCTGAAAACGATTACAGGAGGCGTGTAAGCCCTGATCAGTTACTTTGCAATTGTATATAATAGAGGTTGGTTCCTTTCCATCTTTGGAAAAGCAGACATTAAAATAGCATTCATAAGTGCTGTATTTCAACCATAAGGCAAAAAAACCCAAAACACATTAGTTACAATCATTTTCTAAAAACATTTATTATTATTGATTATTATTGAAAATGATTGATAGTTAGGAGAGTTTTACACATCGTTGGTACAAGAATTGTATTTTGGATGTTAGCTAGTAGAGATCAGCTGTGTAAAACATTCTGTATACTGACAAAGACCATCTAGCAGATTGTGTATTATAACATTTTTTGCAGTAAAAAAACAACTGCCACATTCACTGAGAGAAGTAGTGTGCCATTATCATTGTGTGCTGCATATTACTCACCTTGGGTATTATGCCATGACTACCTTTATTAGGGCTCCAAAGAACACTAATAGGGTGCTTTTCTGATTCACCATAACACCTCAGATAAACCTGATGGTGGCCATCTTTCCCAGAAAGTTTTTACTTTTTCTTTAGTTATTGGCTTTGCCTGACATATTATGTACATGAGAGCAATCCTATCCAGCAGCATTTTAGTTAGACATTTAGTCCTCTCTCTGTATAATGACAAGTTTGATGCACCACTGTGGATTATAGCATGGTTTTTTTTCTGGGACTGTGCTCCGGGTCTGGATTGTACTGCTGTGCATGGCTGGATGTTTATATATGTATGTATATGTAAACTGTTTGACAAGTTTCCTCAGTGTTTTCAGAAATCCCAGTATGTCAAAATATTTTTGCTTTTCTTGTACTCTGTGCTGACTTACTGCCACTTTCTTACATAATGTTATCCATGACCTATTCTGGATAAAGGGGCTAATGAGGTGAGAGTTTATGGGGTAGAGCAGTCTTCCCTGCCACCAAATATCCAGTGCCAAAATCCCACATGGACAGTGTCTTTTATTGTAAATACCACAGATGCCACCACGCGACCAAGCTGCCTACTGCATGACATGGGAGCATTGCATCATTCAGAGGGGCGATATGCACAACCAGTCTATTAACCCCTTCTTCACTGAAAGTGGTTGCAGATTTTTATCCTTTTGTGACTGTGGTGAAGGGGTTACCAGGCCAAGGGTGCCAAGGCAGCCAAGGACGCGAGTATGACTTGCGTGGCTCCACTTTGTAAACTGCTTTCTCTTTTAATTGTGATTAAAAATAAATACATTTTCAAATATCTGAATGCTTCCATCTCTTATTTATTTGTAAGGGAATAATGCTTTCTATCAAGAACATACAAATAGTGATGTTAGAAGGGGGAGAATTCTGGGTATCAGACATTTTTTTATGCAGGTTAAGCACATGCAAACACACGTCAAAATAAATTATTTGCAATTTCACATGCCATTTAATTTCAGTACATATGATGCATATCAGCACAGTAGAAATATTCAGCCATCACAATGGCAGCGTATTGTAAATGCAATGAGATGCGTTCGCAAAGCATTTATTGTACACGTGTTTTCTCTGATAGATGTGACAGGATATTGAATTGTGAGTAAAAAGGTTGGAATTGGTATGTACACATATTTATAAATCAGATGGCATGTATTTGTTAACACATTAATATGTGTATTAGACAGTGGACTTGGTGCAAAGCGACAGTAGTGCTAAATTTAAAAAAAAAAAAAA
Source organism: Taudactylus pleione (assembly GCA_031769625.1). NCBI lineage: Eukaryota > Metazoa > Chordata > Amphibia > Anura > Myobatrachidae > Taudactylus > Taudactylus pleione. Next base: position 4,322,176 of record JAUIMM010000154.1, on the reverse strand, counting down.
TAGAAACTATCAGTGCAAAATATTAATGAAAAAGACAAATATTTTATGTACTTTTAGGAGTATATTTAACCTTCAGAGAATAATAATAAAGTGTCAGTGCGTTAATAAAAGTGCTTAGTAAACCTCCATGTTTAGATGGCTTATCAACTTAATAAACGTCCAACACCTTATTTTAATTAAAGAGGCAAATATTTTATATACACATAAAACAAAGGTATTTTATGAATATATTTACATAAAACAAAGGTATTTTATGAATATATTTAACCTTCAAATAATAAAGTGTCAGTGCGATAGAAAATGATTAGTAAACCTCCATATTAAGATGGCTTATAAACTTAAAAACAGAACAAGCAGGTATTCAGTATAAAAAAAGGGGTACAAAATTTATTTAGACTAAAAACATTAAAAACACAGAGGATTGGAGACACAAAAATACTGAATTCATAAGTATATTATCCTAATAGTAAATATAGTGGATATTTCCAAGCACAATATATGCAGAGAAATAGGATAAAGTGCCAGATGCTTATCTTATTTAAAAATCTCCCAGCAAGTTCATATAGGGCAGGAGTGGAACTTACCAACGCGTTTCGTCCTTTGTATAGACTTCTTCAAAGGTAATTTTAAATTTTAAAGGTAATTTTAAAGAGCTGTTGAAGGCTGGAATGTGACCATACGAATTGACCTATGTAACAGAAGCAGGAAGAAGAACCAATGGAATCATGCCAAACTGTTCTATTGTATTGCCTATCTCTGTAAGAGTATATATGCAGGCTCTCTGAAACTAGATACTAGTCTTCTTACTTTTCTGCTGACGGAGGTTTCATCTTTGATGCCGGGATCTGGATCCAAAGTGCATGCGTATATAACGACTGTACCTTGTGTCTGTATAATTTGTTTGCGCTAATTGTATTTTGATCACAGCGTGTAACTCTGTTTTATGGTGAATAATAACTTTTTGTGCTTTGGAACCACAATCAAAGTCTGAAAGCAATTATTTCTTGTGCGACTCATAAACGATAAACAGCAACAATTTTAGAGTGTATAGATAGGTAGGAATCGATACCCTTCTGTCACTCTTGGTGGGCCCAGGCTATTTTGTATCTTCCTTTACTCCTGTAAAACAGGACACTTCCAGTTACAGATTGTATACTTGTCTTTAGCAAATAGTATTAGGGCATTTGCCCTTTAACATAGAAATGTTCCCAGCAAAGGACTTTACAATGCAGAATGGCTATCCACTGGCCCAGACAGTACCGCACAGCAATTGTAGGAAACTTGTTTTGCTCGGTTCATAAGAAGTAACTGCCAGCACAACAGCAGCCCCTCCTCTCTCCTCCCCTTTGTGAGACCAATAGAAATCATCAGGATTTGGCACCAAAACTCTGGGACTTACCCAGTTGCTTCCAGATGACTCAGTTCTGAAATGTTTGTGCTTTTCTTTCATATTTCACTTTGTTTCTGTCCCTGGTTTCCTATCAGGATGGAAATGTACTGTCACCCGGGTACTGTAATAATAATACAGTTCTGATATGGGTTCTTAAAAAAACTTCTCTATTGTTTGCTATAAAAGTTATAACTTCCTAAATTGGAGTAGGGGGATAAACTCACCCTATATTCTGGTACAGGTCTCATAACATAGCAAAAGTTAGTTCTAATGTTAATAGAGCAATCCATACGGGATGTAGTTAAGATTCCGGCGTTCAGGATGCCAGATGCCAGAATGCCGGCGCAGGAGTCCCGACATCACTTGCGATGCCGACGCTGGAATCCCGCGAGCCAGCATCCCGAATGTAAGTATAGCAGGCCAAGTTGTTTATACCGCGGGGGGGGGAGAGGGGTTAGGTTTAGGCACCAAGGGGGGAGGGTTAGGGGGGTGAAGGGGGGGATGGGTTGGGATACTTACGGAGCCTCTGTCAGGATTCTCAGCATCGGAATGCTGCTGTCAGTCTTCTGACCGCCGGCATCCCGGCTACCTTAAACTAAAGTAAAAGTCACATGGTTGCCCATGAATTAAGAGAAATGTGGGGTTATGTTAATAGACTTGACGGAAAGCTAAGTAGCAATGCAAAGCACCAGGCAGTGTCTACAAAGGCAAAAAATTGGTTGCACAAAATGGTATATAGATGCATGAGATACAAACATAGTATTACCATTGTGTAAATTACCGTAAAATGTAATTAACAGAGGACATAACAGGTGTTATTGACCCAGCAAATGTGTATACAATAACCATTTTGGTGATCAGGAAGTTATACTTTTTCCTGATAGGCTAAACTGACAATTGTTTCACTTTTGTTTTAACTACCACTGCAAATTAGGTTATAGAAAGCTGAACATGATTGGCAATGTGTGTTTTCTTACTATGTAGAAGTTTCAACCAGTTATGTTAATATTATGCAAATTCAATAATAATTGAACTTTGGCTCTTCGCCACAAAGAAGCATTGTCTCAGTCTGTGTTTTATTTAAGTTTTTTAATATATATTTTTTATTGAAGTAACAACAGTAGACATTTTGAAGTATAGGAGCCAAAATGAAGTCAAATAATACAATCACATATCCTGAAGATATAAAATGTAGGCATTGTCAGAGCAATAGCGCAAAGAAATAGAGGAAATGCCTAACAAAAATAAAGATCATTATAAAATGCCATAGATATAAATATAAACAATAAAGATCTCTCCCAAAGGATAAACAAGGTTACTCTGAAGAAACAGTAATAGGTGGGTCACATTATCGAGTAGTCTAGTCTACCAGGTAGTGCCAAAAGGATGTTGAATATTTGATGTGGAAAAGGAGAGAGGATGGATATGTAGCTTTTAAACACATCATAAAATGACTCCACTTTAGTTTCTCTGTGGAAAAAAGTTTCAGCCCGTGCTATGAGGTATTTGAGGGGCAATGCGGGGACGGTCTGCATTCCTGGAAACGGGGGTGTGGGGCCCATTTTCCGGGGGCTCCGTCCATGTATGCAGTTTTCTGGCCTTTCAAGCTGGCCAGCCTGCATAAGCTGAGGCCTACTCAGCTGGCCAGCGTTGTCCACCATCGCGACCGATGGTCGCGATGGTTATCCTAGCTTGCAACCTCAGTTGCAGTGCTGGGATCGCATCTCCTGCTGCATTTGCATATTTGCAAGGATGGGATTGCAAAGCTGCTTGCGTGCAACTTTGCAAATCCGTCCTGTGCTGCATCACCCCCTGTATCCAATTCTGAAGGATTCTTTTTTTTTGCCAGCAGCACTATTAGCTATCAGTAAACTTTTGCCTTTATTTAAATGATTTAAATGTCAATGTAGCCACCAGTTCTTGTGTTAATCAATCAATCCATATAGGACAGTTCAGAGGTTCCCAATCTCGGTCCTCAAGGCACCCTAACAGTCCAGGTTTTGAGGATATCCATGCTTGACCACAGGTGACTTAATTAGTACCTCAGTCAATTTGTTTTAACCACCTGTGCTCAACCATGGAGATCTCTAAAACCTGAACTGTTGAGGTGCCTTGAGGACCGCGTTTGGGAACCTCTGGTTAGTTTGTTAAATAGGGCTGGGGCAACAAAGCAGTTGATTGCTGGTTATCTGTTAGGTTGTGTCGGACATATTTGTCACACATAGGGGTCTTAGCCCCACTTAACATGTCTGACGGTGCCACCTGAGGGTCTTCAGTGCTTCATATGACTACCCGTGTCATCCCTGAAACACTGCATCTCCATTATAGACAAACAAACGGCTGCATGGGCGTGGACATGTTGGATTCTGTCATGTGATTCTCCCAGTCCGACTGGATTCCACTGAAAGCACCCTATTAAACTAGCTCTGGAGACCTGCTCATTGCCAGAACAACTCACTTCATTGCCATGAGAATAGCATACCTCACAACTTTTAACTTCCCTGAAGAGGGACAGTTCGCTGTGGCCGAAAGCAGCCCCCAGGCTCTACCTACACTAGTGAACAGATCTGTTCTACCTCTGCTCACAGCTCTGTTCCTGTGTTCTCAGCAAATGCTCCATTTACAATAATACTCCTTTCGGACATACGCACCAGCAAACACACGGCTCCGACCTGGGTTTTTCAACATGGGTGTAACCCTGGTTTCAGCTCTAAACACTTCTTTCACAATACACTGCGGAGCTGTGTATTTGCTGGGTCTACCCCTTTCACAGATTAGCCATGTCTGCCCTAGCACTCTACAAGCCAAGGCTGCCAGGCTACTCTCATGTCACACTCCTACACACATAGCAATCACTGATCATATACACATACAGCAATCACTGCTCATACACACACATATAGCAATCACACACCCCTTCTCAAGCCAACATACAGCCGTACACAGCTCAGCACCCAATGTGAGTAGTGCCTGTGAGACGGTGCTGGGGAGGCTCGGTGCCTGGGGCAGCAGCATGCAAGTAAGGAGGAGAGCGGACGGGGAGTCGCTGGGTGAGGAGTGCTGCGGGTCAGGGCCGGATTTCCCGCTAGGCATCCTAGGCGCTCGTCTAGGGCCCGTGGACTGGCCCCTTTGCCCGGAGAAATTAGTCTGATCACAGCGCTCCCAGAGGAGCACTGCGCAAGTACCGCATGACGTCATGACAGCACGGGGTCCCGTCTCCACTCCCAGTGAGTCCCGTGCTGCTGTATGCAAAGTGGCCTCCGGGCAGACTGTCACTGTGACACAACTGCCTGCGCAGGCGCGCTGCAGTGCTCAGGCGGGGTCCCGTCGACGACGCTGAATGACCTGTCCCCCGCATCCAGTTCTCTGCTGCCGCTGTTGGAGCCAGCAGGTAAGTGTGAGTAAGGGTCTATGAGGAGGGGCTGTGAAGAGGGAATATGAGGAGCTATGATGGAGGGGCTGTGATGAGTGAGGGGCGCTGTGAAGAGGGGATATGTGGAGATGTGATGGAGGTGACTTATGAAGGGGAGTGCTGTGAAAAGGGGATATGAGGGGCTGTGATGGAGTGCTGTGAAGAGGGGATATGAGGAACAGTGACGGAGGTGACTGATGAGGGGGAGTGAGAGGGGCTGTGAAGAGGGGATATGAGAAGCTGTGAAGAGGGGATTTTAAGAGGTGTGATTGAGGTGACTGTGATGAGTGAGAGGGGCTTTGTTGAGGGGATATGAGGGGCTGTGATGGAGGGGCTGTGAAGAGGGGATATGAGGGGTTGTGAAGAGGGGATATAAGGAGGATGGGCTGTGATGGAGTTGATTGATGAGTGAGAGGGGCTGTGAAGAGGGGATGTGAGGAGCTGTGATGGAGGTGATTGATGATGGGGAGTGAGAGGGGATATGAGGAGCTGTGATGAGGGGAAAAGGGGCTGTGATGAGTGAGGGGCGCTGTGAAGAGGGGATATGAGGAGCTATGATGGACGGGCTGTGATGAGGGGGAGTGAGGGTCTGTGAAGAGGGCATATGAGGAGCTGTGATGAGGGGGAGTGAGAGGGGGCTGTGAAGAGGGCATATGAGGAGCTGTTCATCTAGTGACACCTACTAGATATGTACACAATTTTTACAATGTCACTAGATGATTTTATATATATATATATATATATATATATGTATATATATATACACAGAATAATGGTGGAAATCGATTATTCACTTTGATGTCACTAATTAAGGCACTACTCCATCAATGACAATATAAGTGCTATGAAGTATGTATGAACTGTTTTCACTTGTCTATGATAGCTGGACGTAGTATATAGCATTGGTCTTTTTATTACTGAGTGGTGAAGATTAAAAAGAGTATTGCCTTTTTTGGATATATCTAAAGTTGTACTGTGAACCAGTACATCTATTGGAGAGCAGCCCAGGGATGACAGATTAAGGAGAGTGCAAAGGTTTGGCACTCCAAATTGAAATCTAGTTGCTTGCGCTGGTGCCTTCCTAGGAGCAAGCAAGCTGCAATAGATAGATGCAGAAAGGAATGGCGGCACTCGGCATCTTGTTGAAACAGGAAGCTTCCGAGTGCCGCCATTCCTTTCTGCATCTATACATATATATATATATATATATATATTGTTTGAGGGAGTGGGGCTCCAAACTGGTATCCTGCCTTAGGCCCCATGAGGTCTAAATCCGGCTCTGCTGCGGATACAGAGTTGCACTCTCTCTCTCTGTGGTCATCACCCCCTCTGTTTGGCTGAGGCTATGACAGGTATTGTAGGGAAGAAGCCCCACCCCAGGCAGCCCCGAACAGCCAATCAGCTCATTCGAGGTGCAACCAGGATCTAAAAACCGGGTCGCACCTTTCAGACAGTGAATAACCAGGGAATAACCATGGTCGATTGCAGGGTCGCTTTAAGTACCTTTTTTTCTCATCAGGACCTCTGCAATCTCCAAGTTCCTGTATTCTCAGCAATTGTTCTATTTACACTAAGTGGAAGTTTCTCAGCAAGTGCTCGGTTTACACTTAGGGATAAATTTACTAAAGTGAGAGTTTTTAGAAGTAAGTTTTAGTAGAGATGTTGCCCATAGCAACCAATCATATTCTAGCTATTATCTTCTAGAAGGTGCTAGTTGAATGTTAAGTAGAATCTGATTGATTGGTATGGGCAACATCTCTTAAAAAACTCACTTCTAAAAACTCTCACTTTAGTAAATTTACCCCCTAGTGCCTGTTTCTTAGCAAGAACTCTGCATTCTCCAAAGTGCCTGTTTCTCAGCAAGTGCTCCGCTTACATCTAGTGCCAGAAGTAACCAGTCCATCTGCTAGCACACTCTCGGTGATGACTGGTCTCTGTGTTCTGGGTGTCTGGTACCTGGGGCTAGTGCTGATTCTCAGGTTCCATTTCCAGCTGTATCAGGGGCCTATTCATCATACCTAAAAATTTGATGGAGGTAATTAGATTTAGAACTCGCATGGAGTTCTACCTAATTACCGGAGGAATTCATCATTCCTCCTCTCCATAACTGTCTATTTCCAAAAGCTGTCATTTTTGCGATGACAGTTATCCCTATCTACTCTACCTTACCGCAGTTGGAATCTGTGCTACGCATGCGGTTACATCTGTAAAACCAGCGCATGCGCAGCACTACCTACAGCTTCGGTAATTTTGTGTCCCCTTCACCCCCCTTCCTCCCTCCGCTCACCTTCCCCCGTCCCCGCACTTACCTGCCCGCTGCAGCGCCTCTGGCTCTGGTGGTTGTGCTGACACGTGGTCTCCCAGCAGCACACTGTACAGTTTAGAAAAATAATTTACTGTGTTCTGCTGGGAGAACACGTCTCAGAATAGCCACGGAAGCCAGAGGAGGGACCAGAGCGACAGAGGAAGGCGCCGGGGGACCTGCCCACGCTGACACATGTAAGTTTTACCTGCTATTCGCCACCTCACAGTGGCGAATAGTAACACCATCAAATTCCAAAAAAATACATAATTTTTGGAATTTCATGAATGGCATAATTTCCACATCCGCCTACTAATATATGGGGAGTGTGGAAATTAACACAGAGGGACTTAACCAGGAGATATCAATGATATCTCCTGTGTTAAGTCTATTCATGATGATTGAAATTAACGCTAATTAAGGAAACTGTCCTTAAAAACGTTATTTTAGTGTTGATGAATAGGCCCCTCAGTCTGTAGGTCCCAGGTCTGTGTGTCTGTAGTCAGCCCGCAGGCCGTGAGTTCCTCATTTCTGGTTTGAGTTCTGAGTTCCTGATTCCACTTTTAGCTTATATCTGTTCTGATTCTCCGCTGGCTTTATTTCTTTGAGTTCCCAGTAGTGGGTTCCAGTTTTTAATTCCTGTATTCAGACTCTGGGGTTGAGTTCTACAGGATCGGTTCCAGAGTCCAATAGCTGTGGGTTCCAGTTTTGTAATCTGGTCCAGTTCCTGGTCTTTGATTTCCGTCCTCCTACCAGTGCTACTTTGGCTCAGGTATTTCATAAATGTGCAAAGATCTTATCAAAACCCCTAGCTTCAGCTTCACTCCTGCTTCAGCGGGACCCAAGGGTCCAGATACAGACCAACAAATACAGATGACCATGACAATGTTATACTATGCCGTTCAATAATGTTTGGCACCATTGCGGTTAAAGCACCTAGGTTTCCTCAAGCTGCAATGTGCTCAGCTACATCAACCCTCCCTCTATATAGATATATCAATGTAAAAACGTAAAGTAAGAAAGAATTCCGTATTGTCAGCAGTAAATATATATTATTGCAGTGTACTGCAGATACTGTATGACATTCATTAACTTGGGCTCTTAAGAAGGAATGTATATTTGACCATGGTGGTTTAGAAAATCTTTTGAGGGCTACTGTTATATAAATAAGATATTCAGATCAAAGACTGAATCTGGTAAATTGTTATGCAAATTCTATAATAAATGAGCTGCACTCTGCACCACAAAGAAGCAGCTGTCTGTGTTTTATTTAAGTTTTAACTGGGTAAATGTTAATGTGGCCTCCATTTCCCATGTAATGTTCTACACGACTTGTCACAGTAGTATAAGCCTTGCTGTGACAATCAGAAAGAGAAAGTGCAACCTATACAGCCTCTTTCACAACCAGCTGACGACATAAACACAACAAGGCTACAAGACAGAAAATAAGAAAGGGAGGGAAAGGAAAGTAAGTTTCCATTTTCCCAGAATCAGGTCACTGAATGATCTGCTAACAATAAGCCGGATTCATAGGTGGATGCAGTAGCTCACAACCACTACTGTGAATTTATGCTAATGCTTCAGCCGATGTGCTATTTAGTGAGACACGCACCTGCTGCGGCTATAATCTGACGATGTGCACAAATAGTCACACCATCGATCGGACTTTGACCACACCATCGAATAATGCAGTAACCCTATGGTTGCTCAGAATATCCGATGGTACATTGCTGCCGGTGGTAGTGGAACTGCTTCTTTTGACGCAGCTCCTGACAATGAAACACCTGTCGAAACCCCCTCAGTCACCGCCCAGGAAAGCCCATCAACCTACATGCAATTCCGATCTGCTTCCCCCAGGGGCAAACGCAGGATTCTCAGGGAGGGGTTTCCATTATATATGTCTACACACACACATATATAAGTAGGTGTGCGACAGAGGCCCCCAGTAGTAGTCCTCCCTATGTAGTGCCCCCAGTAGTAGCCCCCCCATGCAGTGCCCCCAGTAGTGCCCCTTATACACTGCCCTCAGTAGTAGTCCTCCCTATGTAGTGCCACTTATATAATGCCCCCAGTAGTAGACCCACCTATGCAGTGCCCTAAGTAGTGGTCCCCCTATGCAGTGCCCCTTATATACTGCCCCCAGTAGTTGTCCTCCCTATGTAGTGACACTTATATAGTGCCCCCAGAAGTAGTCTCCCCTATGCAGTGCCCTAAGTGGTAGTCCCCCCTATGCAGTGCCCCCCCAGCAGTGCCAGTGCCCCCAGTAGTGGTCCCCCATATGCAGTGCCCCCAGTAGTGCCCTTTATATAGCAACTCTAGTAGTAGTCCCCCCCTAAGCAGTGCCCCCAGTAGTGCCCTTTATATAGTGCCCCCCCAGCAGTGCCAGAGCCCCCAGTAGTGGTCCCCCATATATTGTGCACCCATTAGTAGTCCTCTCTATGCAGTGCCCCTTATTTAGTGCCCCAAGAAGTAGTCGCCCCTATGCAGTGCCCCTAATATAGAGCCCCAATGGTGCCCCCCAGCAGTGCCAGAGCCCCCAGTAGTGGTCCCCCATATGCAATGCCACTTATATTGTGCCCCCATTAAAAGTCCCCTCTATGCAGTGCCCCTTATTTAGTGCCCCCAGAAGTAGTACCCCTATGCAGTGCCCTTTAGATAGTGCCCCAGTAGTGCCCCCCAGCAGTGCCAGTGCCCCCAGTAGTGCCTCCTCCCAGTAGTGCCTTCCCTAGAAGTGCCCCCCCAGCAGTGCCAGTGCCCCCGGTAGTGGTCCCCCCTTGCAGTTCCCCCAATATAGTGCCCCCCCAGCAGTGCCCCTTACATATACAATGAAAAATACACACACAAAAAAATAAACACTTACCTGTATCCCCGCCGCCTGTGCCCGCCACCGTCTTTGAGTCGGAAGGTGGATGGAGCCTGGCTCCGGCAGTGCCTCCCTCTGTCTAGCTCCCTCTGGGAGGGCTGTGAGCATGGTGCACTGTCTGTCCACTGCCGATTCAGCTGCCAGCGTTTCCTCGTCAGGTGGTATGAAAGCCACATGACGCGGAAGCGCTGACATCTGAACTGGCAGGGGCCTGGCCGGCAGCGACGCTCCGTGGATTGTGGGTGGCCCGGGGATGGTGCAGAGATGGAGACAAGGCTGTCTCCATCTCTGAAGAAAAAAAAATTTGGTTGGTCAGGGGGGGTTGCTGGGTACTTAGAAACCCCCCCTCCATGCACTAGTGTCCCCCGACTGTAACCATCGGGACGCATGTGCATAATTAAAATATTGGGCTTTTGCGCCCAATGTTTTAATTGCATCCACCTCTGAATCAGGCCCAAAGTTCTGTAAACAGTATAAAATACAGAAATAAAAGAACACATAGGGGCATATACAATTGGGCGCGAGGTTTAGCGAGGTAAAAACCTTGCGCCCAATTTAGAAATACCGCAGGTATGAGCGCTCCTGATACCTGTGGTATTCAATTCCAAAAATACTGGCCGCATATTTAAAAGAAAAAAAATTCACTTACCTGGCCGTGGGTATCCAATGATCTCCGCGGCTCCCAGTGGCCTCCCCTCTCTATTCTTACTGGAGAGGGGGCTGCTGGGAGTCCCGGGGGCTCCTGGGAGGCTCCAGGGGCTGGTGGGAGGGGCAAGGGCTGCTGGGAGATGTAGTTCTCCCAGCGCCCATTCCGGGGGGCCACACAAACACTGCGGGGGCACACTGACAGTGGGACACACACACACTCATACACACATACACTCATACACACTTACATACACCACACACACTGACATACTCACCACTGCTGCAGAAGAGCCGTCTCCCGACGCAAGATGAAGAAGACAGCTCTGCAGAAGGTAAGCAATTAAGGACTAACTAAGCAAATAGGATACTTCCAATTACTTAATTAGTCTTTGGGGGGGTGCCGGGGGGTGTCAGAGCAAGTCCCGGTGATTTTACCTAAAGTCACCGATTTTAGGAAAAATCACGCTTGCTCAGGAGATGCGTGAATAAATACCTCCCGGCGCGTGTTTAAAAAAAAACAAGCACCTAATAGAATAGCAAAAAACCTGCACCTGCAGGAAAAACCTCGCAGGTGCAGGATTTTTGATATTCTCGCAGCCTATTGAATATGTCCAACAGAGGTCAATTAAAATGTTTCTCGCACCCCCTGCTGGCCGTTTATATGAATAGGCATCCGATGGTGCTAAATGCACCGGGTTTAGCCGCGCAAATCGCTAAACCCATCTAAAGAAATGGTTAGGGCACCCAAAACACCAAAAAAACTAACATTACAAAAACTGACTTCTCAGGAGGCTGCGAGAAGAAATGTGTCCCCCCCACAGCTTTAGGCGTCCGAACGGAGCAACAACTGAATTCAGGATACACTTTTTCACCAATTCTTCCTATTATACAGACATCAGGACTCGTTCCTCTTTCCTCCTCCTAATGAACAGATATCAGAACAACTTCCTCTATCCTCGCCCTAATACACAGACATTATACCACACCTCCTCCTATTATGCAGACACATGGGGGGTGATTCAATTCTCAGCATTGTGCACAAATGCATAGACACATATCACCTCCTCCTGGGCACATCTATCTCAGACCTCCTCCTAATACACAGACAGAAGGGCATGTATATGTCAGCCATCCTCCTAATGCACAAACATAAAAACACCTACCTCTCAGGCCGTCCTATGTGCTAAAACACAGACACAAGGACATATTACTGTCACTCCTTTTAAATTAATACACAGATATCAGATCAGACTCCTATAAATCACCTCACCAGCTAATAATTAATGGATTCCAGGAAATCTATCTCTTCCATACTAGTAATAGTAATACACAGAAATTACCATCACTTCTCATCATAAGATAATTCATAGACATCTCCTAAGGACACCTACCTTACTCCTCCTAATACACATACACCAGAAAATGTAACTGTCACCAGATCTGTAATTACACTTTTTGGTACCCCTCCCATTTTTCAAATAAAGTCATAAGACGCGTGCCCGGAAAAGGGGTGTGGCCTCATGGACTGCCATCAGAAATTGTAGGGAAGATACTGTAGCTCCATGTGTAAGGTGTCTGACTCAGTGGTGTAACTTCATCCCAGGTGCCCGGAGGGAAGATAAATGTTGGTGCCCCCACCCCCAAATAAAAATTTACCACCCCCACGGCACCTATGCCAGCCCCAGCTGCCTCCGCCCCTATGCAGTTCCTCTTATACAGTGCCCCCAGTAGTGCCCCATATACAGTGCCCCAGTAGTGCTCCCCCTATGCAGTGCCCACAGTAGAGGTCCCCCTATGCAGTGCCCCTTATACAGTGCAACTTATGCAGTGCCCGCCTATGTAGTGCCTCCCCAGTAATGGTCCCCCTATGCAGAGCCCCCAGTAGTGCCCTTTATGCAGTGCCCTCAGTAGTGGTCCCCCTATGCAGTGCCCCCAGTAGTGCCCTTTATACAGTGCCCTCAGTAGTGGCCCTTCCTATGCAGTGCCCCCAGTAGTGCATCTTATACAGTGCCCCGTTATGTAATGCCCCCAGTAGTTGATCCCCCCTATGCAGTGCCCCTTTATGTAGTGCCCCCAGTAGTGGGCCCCCCCTATGCAGTGCCCCATTATGTAGTGCCCCCAGTAGTGGGTCCCCCCTATGCAGTGCCCTCAGTAGTGGGTCCCCCCTATGCAGTGCCCCATTCTGTAGAGCCCCCAGTAGTGGGTACCCCCTATGCAGTGCCCCATTGTGTAGAGCCCCCAGTAGTGGGTCCCCCCTATGCAGTGCCCCTTACAGATATAACACATAACACAAACACACACAGATTACTTACCTGAATCCCGTTCCTGCGCCCGCCACCCTCTGCTCCACTATCCTCCCACTCGGCACTATGGGAGAAACGTCATGATGTCTCTCCCATCACCACTGCGGGAGCCGGAAGGCGGAGCTCATGAGTGAGCTCCGCCCGGCTCCCTCCATGGATAAAGCAGCTAGTGAGAGTCTATCTGACACAAACACATCGCCGGCAGCAATATGTGTGTTACTGATCAGCGGGCAGGGGGGGTTTGTCTGCGTGCGCGTCGGGTGCTCAGGCGGGTCGCGGCGGTCACACACTATGTGACATCCTCGACCATAGAGCACTTCGGCAGCAGCAGGTCATGGAGGTGGAGCGCCGATCAGCGGCGCTCCTCATCCATGCAGATCCTCAACAGTGCAACAGGTGCGGGTCCTCAGCAGTGCCCAGAACGGCCAGGTGACAATGGAGCCAGGTGCCCCCTTCAGGGCTTGCGCTCGGCAGCAAATTACTCCATTGTCTCCGGGAGTTCCGCCACTGGTCTGACTGCCATGTGAGAGGTGATGGGTTTGAGTCCCGGGTATGACAGTATTTTGAAATGTGTGTTAAATAAAAGAGGATGTGACTGAAGGTGCCTGGGCAGGTGTCCTGAGCAGCGCTCCCTGCCCTGCGGTGCCCTGTGCCTTGGCACATGTCACACCACCCTAGTTGCAGCCCTGACTGTCATCTCTCCTCTTAACTGACAGAATTTTGACATCACCTCCTAATACATAGACATAAGAATATTACACTTCTCCCATCTTCCCAATACACAGTCAGCAGTAAACATATCTCTTAACACCTCCTAACACAAAAACATCAGGATATACATTGTACCACTCAAATCCTCCTGTAGACAGCAGGATGTATAACACTCACCTTTTAATACACAGACTTCAAGACCTATACAACTCAACTCATCTCATACTTACCTACCGGGAGGCTCCTGAATATCGGATGGCGCTCCCGGCCACCCGAAAAGATGGGCAAGTCCCCCTGGTTTTGAGACCACCCAGCCCAGTGGCATAACTATAAATCTTACAGGGCATTTCTATGCAATTTGGCTCCCAGTGCGAACAGTTAAAAATGCGCCCCCACCCACCAGACAGTTTAAATTATTTGTCCTTTTTCCTCCTTATAGTAATGCCCCTTACACATTATGCCTCACATCGTGATTCCCATTAAACATTATGCAACACACCATAATGCCCATTACACAATATGCCACACACCGTAATGCCCATTACACATTATGCCACACACCGTAATGCCCATTACGCCACACACCGTAATGCCCATTACACATTATGCCACACACTGTAATGCCCATTAAATATGCCACACACTGTAATGCCCATTACACATTATGCCACATACAGTTATGCCCCTGACACCATTTTATGCCCCACGGTAAGGCTTCTAATTACTTTTAAATTACCTGCTTGTTGTCAGGGGTCTCTTGCTCGTTGTCAGGGATTTTATGCTCTGGGTTCCATGCTCGCTGTCAGGGGTCTCATGCTCATTGTCAGGGGTTTAACGGCAAAAGATGCAGCTTTCTGCATCTTCTGCCGGCGGCTCCAGCATTTCCGGTACTTCCGGGTAATGCTATACGCACTGTGCTGACAGATGCTAGAGGTCAAGTAGGACCTCTAGCATTTGTCTCCTCCTAGGCGATGCCCATTTTTGAAGGGACATTTTCAGCAGATTCTATGCAGACTGCAAGACCGCATTGAATCTGCATAAACACTGCATAAATACTGCCCCCAAGCCACCGGGGGGTCTGCGGGAGCTATTGTTACGCCCCTGACCCAGCCGCGGCCACCCACTTCCCCAGTGAAGTGGGCAGCACAGGCGGCCGATGACGCTATTTACGTCATTGTGGTTCCGCCTCCGCTCTACGATATTGGCATTGCATAGCAGGGGCGGGGCTATGATTATACCATTGTGTCACCACGCCCCCAGTCCAGGATACCACCGCCCCCCGCCGCCCCCAGATCCTTCCATCCTGTTGAGCCCCGACTCCCTCAATGCCGACCTGGCTGTCTCCTTCCGGAGGAGGCAGTCAAAAGGTTGGCAAGCCTGTCTTATCCTAAAACCCAGACTTCAGGACACCTATCTCTTGCCTCTCCTAATACACATACAATAGGACATGTACCTCTCCCACCCTTCTAGCACACAGACACATGTAGTTGTAACTCTCACCTCCTTTTAATACACATACTGTAAGACAAGTTATTATGACACCTATTCCTAATACACAGATATCAGAAAACATACCTCCTCCTAATACAGACATCAGAACCATTATCTTTTACCTCACCTAATACACAGACATCAGGACACCGATTTATCCCCTCACCTAATATACAGACATCGTCCCGCCTACCTCTCACCTCTCCTAACACACAGCTATCATCACATTTATCTTTACCTCATCTAATACACACACAGTGTCGGACAGGGGCATAAAGGGCCCTTCGGAGGAATGCAATGACAGGGGCCCATGCTTAAGGGGTGGGGCCATTCACCAGAGGGGGTGTGGCCAGCCACCACAGTTGCCTGACTAGCTATTAGGCAAATCTTGATGTAGTTCCTATAGAAGCAATCCAAGAACGGAAGTTAATCAGTGGTCCTGCTCCACAAGGTAACTGACCCTCTAATAAAGTAACAATGTCCGACCCTGTACACACACACATAGGAAAACCTAACTTTGACCTCTCCTAATACACAGACATCAAAACACCTACCTCTCATGTCCTTACTGTGACCGTTAATTCTAATAAAGACATTGCATGTAATTCTTTATAAGACACACATGCTATGCACACAGGTCCCAATACACACTCGTTATATAAACAATCTCAAGGTTTCCTGGACTGAATGTCCCTGGGTTTATAGAACAACATTATTGCAACACAGATCGCCACACGTGCTGTAAGCCGTGCCGTAAGTACAGAACCAGTCTAACCAGCATACAGTATAAGCAGGTAGGAGTGCTGACAACTTGAACTGAGATTTGAGAAGTTCTTTACAGTTAACAGGGGTATTCCCAGTAAAAGACGTCCATTCAGCAGATCAGCAGCAGAAGTCATTACATTAAATATAAAACGTGAACCTGGATGTAAATTACAGGAGTCATTCAAGTAAGAAATCATTGTTTTGGCCTGGAAGTACAGAAAGCCTGTTAACCCCTTTTATGGCTATAGCCTTTGGTCTCTCAAATCATTGGGACAGGGCTGCATATTATACCAGTGTGATACTACACCTGGGGCCTGATTCATCACGGATCGCAACTGCGATTACGCACTCAGACGGCCAATTGTTGCACACTGCGCATACGTACGCATCGCAGTGCGCATGCGCAAAGGCTCCACTGTGATCACACTGTGTCCACGTAGGCCCATCACAGAGTGATTGACAGGAAGTGACCTTTTGGGGGTGGTGACGGGGGGTCAGTGAAACACAGGCATGGCAGCACATTTGAACGCCGTTACAGGGGCGTGCATAAATTAGCCAATGCAATGGAATATACAGCTTGAGCTGTCACTGCGTGCGATGAGGTTAGCAAATTCTGAGTAAGGTCAGACCTGTTGTAATTGAACGTGAGGCTCCAATGGTACTCGATGCTACCGATGGTTTCACAGGCTTGAAATGTATTACGGATGTGTGTAAGGGGATGTGGGCGTCCTTATGTTAGGCTGCAATGGCATTGCGATTGCAAACATTAGCATATTTTCGCAGCAGGTCTGCGTGCGTAATCGCAGCTGCGATCGCAATAGCGATCCGTAATGAATCAGGCCCCTGGACCATACTTGCCAACTCTCACTGATTGTCAGGGAGACTCCCTGAAATAGTAGCAATCTCCCTGACTCCCTGACCTCACGTCAATTTTTATCACCATATATTTAAAACCAGCTCTGTCCCTGCTGCCTGGTGCTGGTTCCTGGTAATCTCTCTGATTGCACCTTAGCCCGTTATATAGCTAAAAAAAACAACACAGATCTATACATTCAAATGCGATCATTAGTATAATTTCCCTGCATTGGTTATAAGTCAAAATGATCCCTATGGCTACATGTATTTTCTGAAAAGTATCAGTGTGTTTTCACCAGCAAGTAGATCTTACTGACTGATTTGGGGATCATTTACATTTGGATGTAAAGGTGGGTACACACTATACAGATATATCTGCAGATGATGGTTGTTCGTACACACTGAACAACCATCAGTGTAGCACAGCCAATGCATCTATGCAGCACAGCCAATGCGATATGTCGGTGACGCTGACGTTCACCGACATATCGCGGGTGCACACTGCCCGACGGGCAACAGATACATTGGCCGATCAATTGATCGCCCAATATATCTGTCGGTGTGTACCCAGCTTAAGTCAATTTTATGGCACACTTCCCAGATGTAGCAGTACACGTCCACTTTATCGCCACGCTCATAGGTGCTGCTTTCATAATCTCCCTGAAATGCTTTTTTAAAAGTAGGCAAGTATGCCCTGGACTGAAGATAATACAGTAGGAATCTTAAAAAAAAACAGAAATTCAGACCGAAAATTCAGTTTGAGGCAGAAAACATAAGTAAAACCCAGTCCATAAAGGTTACGTCCAGCAGTCCAGGATTTAGACTATCCCAGCACATACACACCTTACACATGCCCCCTCTTGCTCCACTCATCCCTGTACCCTTCCATTGTCATTGTATTACCAGGGGACATCATTTCTAACTTTTTACCACAATGGCTCTATAGGGGTTATGTAATAGGTTGCGATTTCACAGAGACGTCTATTTTTCTGCGAGATTGTGGCTACATTTAAAGAAGCAATCAGTTATAAGGCACATTACACCCTATTACCACTACCATCATATGCAGACAAATACCATGTGTAGGTTAGTGTTAGTGGTAGCACAAATATTGGGGATACTCGAGCACCCACAGAACTCTCTCTTATGGCTCGCACAATAAACACACCTACAAAAATAGCTAATAAAACAAACAAGCTTTGTATTATTACAAAAACATTTATCTTGGTGTACAGGGAAGACATTTCTAAGAAGAAAACAAACAACAACAAAAAAAACCTTGGAATTTCCTGCAATTAAGTAATTTCCTACTGTTAATACATACCTCTAAAAATATCCACTTCAGGAAGTCATTACATTTTCTATTGTGAACAGAGTGCTGGCCAAGTAAAAAAAATAAATATATATATATATATACTGTAGTACCAGTCAAAAGTTTGGATACACCTTCTCATTCAACGGTCTTTATTTATTTAAATTATTTTCAACATAGTAGATTAATACTGAAGACATCAAAACTATGAAATAACACATATGGAATTATGTTCTAAACAAAAAAGTGTTAAATAAATCAAAATATGTTTTATATTTTAGATTCCTCAAAGTAGCCCCCTTTTGCTTGGATGACAGCTTTGCACACTCTTGGCATTCTCTCAATCAGCTTCATGAGGTAGTCTCCTTTTTGGCGCCCTAGTGCACCAGAATTGTTTTCACGGCATCCCTAAGCCAAAAGTTTGTTATTGAGAAATTCAAGAAAATATGTAGTGAAGTAGTAAAGTGAATTGTACTTACCTGTCATCCTTAGGCTCTGTTATGTAGTGGGTGACAGTTTTTTTGCTTCTGTTTGTCCACATATTTACTTCACATTGACCTTAAATAATTTGATTTGGTGCTGGACCAAAAACCTGAGGCACCCCTGCAAGTGTCCCGAGACACCACACTACTGGGGGCACCATTATTAGGAGGACCTCTACTGGGGGGGGGGCTATTACTGGGGGCACCATTATTGGGAAGACCTCTACTGGGGGGGGGCTATTACTGGGGGCACCATAATTAGGAGGACCTCTACTGGGGGGGCTATTACAGGGGGCACTTAATCGGGAGGGGGAACCTCAACTGGGGACCACTACTTGGGGGGGGGGAACTACTACCAGGGGCATTATAAAAGGGGCCTACTACTAGGGGCACTGCACTGGGGGGACCACAACTGGGGGCAATAACAGGAAGGACCACTACAGGGACCACTGGATAGGGGGGGTCACTACTGGGAGCCTGCATCAGGGGGACCACTACTGGGTGCACTGCATGGGAGGGGGGAGAACTACTGCTGGGGGCACTATATAAGGGACTTACTGCTAGGGGCACTGCGGGGACCACTACAGGGGGCACTAGATAGGGGGGATCACTACTGGGTGCCTGCATAAGGGGACCACTACTGGGAAACCTGCATGGGGGGGACTACTGCTGGGGGCACTATATAAAGGGCACTGCATAGGGAGGAGGACTACTACTGGGGGTACTATATAAAGGGCACTGCATAAGGGGATACCACTACTGGGTGCACTGCATTGTGGGGACTGCTACTGGGGGCACTGCATAAGGGGGAACACTACATAGGGCACTGCATTTGGGGGGACCACTACTGGGGGCACTGAGTAAGGGGAACTAATTGGGGGCTGTATAAGGGGGACCACTACTGGGGATACTGTATAAGGGGCACTGCTATGGGCCTGCATAAGAGGGACCACAACTGCATACTGGGGGTACTGTATAAGGGTACTACTGGGGTTAAGGTGCATATGGATAGGAATGCTCAGCGTGAAAATAAAGGGGTGTGTCATGTTGACACGCCCCATTTTTAAGTGACCACGCCCATTTTTTCCTGCATGCGCCTTCGGCGCGCGCACATTTCGGGATGTTGTGGGGGGAGGCTCCCTTTTCAAATTTGCCCTGGGCTCCAAATACCCTAGTTATGCCACTGTTGAACAAATAGTTTAGATCAAACATTTAACAAACTTGTCTGACGACCATTTTCATCTGTTTTATGGTATTTAGGAGCAAATTGCTGATCATAAGTTACTCCCATACGTTACCAGGTTTTCATTCCAACCAATCAACTAGTTGGATGGTTGGACAGAAAATCTTTACATGTGTATGCAGCTTTAGCCTGCGCTGACGGTCTGTGCAGAATGCTGGTGTATTACATGTCGGCATTTCACATGTCAACATTCTGCATATGCCGACATTTTAACAATGTTAACATCATAACTGTTGACATTGTGATGTCGACATTATGAATGTCGACACTGTAAATGTAGATATTTTGACTACATCCAAGCTGAAGTCGGTACAGTAAATGCAAATAAAAAGGCCGGATTGGCCTGAGGACATGATTCATAGGAACTGATGACAGTAAATAATTAGAGAGGAAGTGACAGTCAGTCACTCGCCACCTCCCTTGCCTGCATGACGTCACCGCCAGCGCTGCCGCTTTCGTCTAAGTACCCTGACCACGCCTCCTTTCGCTACCCAGTTACTGACGTCACAGGGGACTCCACTGGGACGCTCGCGGGGCGGGGCATTCGTGACGTCATTGCGATTTAAATGCTACCCAGAGCCGCTGGCCGCTGAAGTGTATATTGTATTCTATCGTCTGGTTACTGCTGCGCTTGTGTGGTCGCTTTATCCCTATACATAACAACAATGGGACAGCTCTTCACCAAGCTTATGAGCATTTTCGGCAACAAGGGTAAGTGGGGAATTCCAGAAGCCTTCATATGCGGGCGGGCAGGAGGGGATCCCAGCATAGATCGCACTCTCTCTGCCTTATAACAAGCCTCCTTATAACTTTGAGTGCGGGGGCCAGTCCTAGCTGTCACCCCCACATGTATTCCTTATGACCCTCTGTGGGGTTGTGATCTAACCCTATGTAGACTATGCACAAGTAACGTCATATTCGGAAACACCGGTACTTAAGGGTTGTTTGTTTAGTTCATATCGGATGTTATCACGACAGTTGTAATTGTGAAACTGTGTTATAAGGAATAATCCCCCTAAGTAAATGAAATAATGATAATGTCACCCCCTGGTGTAAGTAAGTGTGAGACCTGTTCCTGCACTCTTTGTCCCCTGTCTCTTCCGTTCTCCTATATGAGCCCATGTTTGCTCCTTGCCTCCCTCCCGGTGTGTATAGTGTATTCAGGCCTCTCTGCCTGCAGGCTATTCTCTCTGCGCAGCTGGGTGTGAATAAGCTCCATCAGACCCTGATGTTTTTCTCCCATGGCTGTCGGGGGAGGAGGAGGGTGTTATTGGAGACTTTTCCTCTGCTCTTAGCAAGTTTCACTCTCCCAGCCCTGGCTGCTTTCTGAGCTCAGCCACAGACATAGCTCACATTCCTTTCTCCCCACATCTGTCTGACTTTTTATGAGGGTTCTTTAAAGGGGAGGAGGGAAGCTGTGCTTGCATGTTGCCCATACACATTGTAAATATAACCAATTGTGTGCTCCTAAGTGTATTTATGTTCCTATATATTATTCAGTTGAACTGTGTGCTCTGTTGGCAATGCCATATTTTTCACCACTGTCTTTGTTCCACTTCACTAGAAAACCGTTACAAGCTCACAGCTGGCACTAGATTTGTGGTTACCCTTGCCACTTCACAGGGCAGAGGCCTGAATAACACATATATAGTTTCCTGTTTTCACTTGTACTACGCTATTGCTTATTACCATGCAGCGGAGACTGAGAATAACGTCCTCACATTGACTTTATTTCACAGAGCACAAGGTAATCATTGTTGGACTGGACAATGCTGGGAAGACCACCATCCTGTATCAGTTGTGAGTATTCACACCCCACCCCCAGCAGATGGTTTGGGGCAATAGAGGATGTGACAGACACTTACTTTGTTAGCATATAGCTATTGACAGCATATTTAAAGGGAAAAAAAGTGGTTAATGGTTACCCTTATTTCTACTCTGGAGGCGGTGGGGGGACATTTTAAAGTTACTGGCTTTTGTGTCTCTCTCATAAAAGATCCCCCATTTAATGTATACTTGAATGTAGCTGCAGAGGAATTTACTTTTTATACATCTGTACATGATGGTAATGATGACTAGAAAAGCTGTCACATTCAACGCCTCATCTGAATATAGTTATTTTCCAGGCAGCAATAGAAGTGATCGTCCTAGATAAAATTAAACTCATCAGTTTTAAATTATGGACATACCATAGACACCCCTAAGAAAAGATGATCTATTACAGATGATCTAGTGTAGTGTATTTTCTCCAGAATACAGTTGTTTATTCTCAAACTTAAGCTTACTGAATGTCCTCCACAGTCTTATGAATGAGGTGGTTCACACTGCACCCACTATTGGCAGCAATGTTGAGGAAATTGTTCTGCGGAACACTCACTTTCTGATGTGGGACATCGGGGGACAGGAGACACTGAGAGCAACATGGAACAGTTACTACTCCAACACAGAGGTAAGGTTTCCAACTACAACTAGCCTGTTTTTTTTTAATTTTTACTAGAACAAGTCTTGACAAATGCTGCGTTTACTCCCATCTTACTAGCCAACGTCCATCACTAGTTTTATAAATAAACATGCTATACTAGTACAACGAGATGCATTCATTATGTTGACAGTGACAATGTGCTATTGGAAGCACTATGTCAGCACCACAATGTCGACAGGTTAAAATGTTACTTACAGCTCTTTAACAGTGTTGGCAGTCTAACTTGAAACACACTGTTAAAGCATATGCTGTCGACACTGTTAAAATGCTTTAAGTCGCATTTTAACCTTGCTGACATGGTGCTACCGACAGTGACATTGCAGACAATGTCACCGTTAACATGTATATAGTCCAGGACAATCTGCTTTGTAGTTATGTGGCAGCTGCACCTTAATTTAAAGAGAAAGTAAAACCATTAATATATAGCAAATACAGTGTAGTACAGCGCTCCATCAAGTGCTTCTCTAAGCAGCCAGAGAGTGACTGATGAATGGGCAGACCTGCTTTGCTTATATGGGAAGTGTAAATTCATACATGGCTATAGCCCATAAGTTGTTACAGCAACTTATATATCTTTGCTTTGTTGACCTACATCCGTTTCTTTCAGTACATTGCCCTAAAGATGTAGGAGGAAATGCAGCTGACTGCAGTAAAGTGGGGGTGGTTTACAATGTACACATAATAATATATATTCCTTCTCTCCATATCTTTTTCAGTTTGTAATTCTGGTGATTGATAGCACTGATCGAGAACGGCTGCCAGAGACACGGGATGAGCTGTATAAGATGTTGGCGCATGAGGTAAGTTATCCTCCCCAACTTCGCATGTGTGAGGACTTGACGTCCACTTGTTTGTTAAGTTGTTGGGATGTATTTAGCTCATCTAGATATCTGGCAATACTCAGCTCAAGTCCTTCTCCTTACAGGATTTGCAAAATGCAGCAGTTTTAATCTTTGCCAACAAACAAGATGTAAAGGACTCCATGACTGCTTCAGAGATTTCTGCTTTGCTGGCACTTGGCGCCATAAAAGACAGAGCCTGGCACATTCAGGGGTGCTGTGCTCTCACTGGAGAAGGGTAAGTTGTCATGCTACAATAGCGACATTTAATAGTGCATGAAGACCTCACATGGACACCTCACTCATATATCCCAGCTCTTTACATTGAGAGATATAGGATATATTCATTTCATTCTGTTACCATACTGTTCATACTGTACTTGTTATGTCAGCTTTGAGGTATAAAGAGTAAGTACTCTATTTGCTTCCAACTTGTAGCATATTTCCCAGTGTACTACAGTATGTGCTTCTTAATTAAATATCAGACTGTTGTCCACTACAACCCATCATTTAAATGAAATGCCCAAACATGTTGGTGATGGTGATTCTGTACTATCCTATGCGTTGTGCATAGTTCTCCTCCTTCACTGTGTCATGTAATAGAGAAAACCCAGTGTATCACACTCCATCTGGATTAGATTTGGCAGGTACTGTACCTGGTTGTTATTCATGCGGACTTCTGAAAAACAATATTAAGTGCTTCAGATTTGAATAAGACCATAGCTTCTGAATTCGAAAACATGACGATTATTATTGTTATCCTTTATTTATATGGCACCACAAGTGTTCCACAGCGCCTTACAAAGTACATAAAACTAATAAGTGACCAAGAAACAAGTAACTTACAGTAAATTACAGTGAAGGACATGATTTATATACATTGCTGGAATAGCGATTAAGAAGAACACTCACTATCAGCAGCAGGATTTGGCAGTCACGTGTTAGGTGCCCTTATGAGGAGTAAGGAGTAGAAGAAAGTGTCATTTGCTATTTGGAGTTTAATAGTAAGAAAAACAAAGTTCTTCATGAAGAAAAGTATTGTTGTGAGTGAAATGCCCTCAACCTATGCACAAATTAAAGTTAATCATACTTGCAGAGATTTAGTCATTTTAGAAATATTTAGGCAAAATTTGTTGCTTTTAATTTTTAAACAGTCTCCATAAACATTTAACAGAGCCCGATCCATCAGTCATCCACAACTTTTGCTAAACAAATGGTAAAAAAAAATCAATGCTTACTTGGCCTAGTTAATAAAACCTTTTGTTTAGTGAATAAAATGAATCAGACACTTTCTGTAAAAGGTTCTTTTCCAAGTTGGACTAATATAGAGGATAGTTGAGATAGATAAGGGCATCCCAGAATGTAACCTCCCGTGTAACGTGTGTTTGAAAACAAGGAGTCGGTCACTGTTAGATGCACCTGAAACCTGTGTCCCAATGCTGGGTATGTAGTTTAAGTTCCATTATATGGCTTCTCCAATATTTTGTAATTATAACTTGTTTGCTGAATTCATATTGTCATTTGTATAATTTATACATACGTGGAAGAGGGTTGTGGTCTGTAAGCAACTAAAAAAGCCTTAAGGCGCGTATCCACTTGCCAACAATGAAGGACTTAACGATAACGATATCGTTCAGTTGTTCATTGTACTGTGCAGTGCCCACACTGAACGATATGTCGTCCAGTGCATGCACCCTCCCTCATCCCCGAACATGCTCAACCTGACTATATCGGTAGGTTGACTGTCATGTTCGGAACGATGCCGACAATGACCAGCAGGAATGCGCATCCATGTGGCGTTGCCGACATTTTCCTGCAGGATTAATGAGTGGTTGAACGATAATGATATCGTAATCGTGCAATCTCTAATTTTCTCGTCTAGTGGATGTGCGCCTTTAGACTGGTTTTTCCCTGACTTTCATGCTGTCTCTATTCCCAACACCCTTTCCCACAGCTGCATGTGCTACTAGAGTATTTGTTCTTTACATGAAGTATTCTTTTTATCATGTTTTTCTACAGGCTGCCAGCTGGTCTGGACTGGCTGAAGTCTCGAGTCACTGCTATCTGACTGTGCTGGACATTATATTATATGTGTGCTGGACACTTGCATATTTTATACATATCACCTCTTTTTATATGGTTTTACTTATATTCTGCGAGAACTGATTACATTATGGACTAAATGACATGAGCTGTGGGAGGCTCTGGACAAGCATGCTGAGGGTGCATGAAATTGCCTGAGACTTCCAAGTGGATTCCATTTCATGTTATGATTTTGATGTTCTACATGACCGGACAGAAGAATTTCAATCGTTTAGGGTCACCGTATTTAATCTGTGAACTCTGTGTTGAAGCCATGCATCTTTTTACATAATCTCTAACTTGGGAAACCAATTTTGCAGCTCATGGTGTTATGGCTGCATTCACATGAAGATTGTCATCTTGTCCCATGTATAGTTCTATAATTCCAGTATTATTACCTCAGCTATTTCTTCCACTGGTTGCCTATCAGTGCACAGTCTGCTACAAACTTGCATCAGCGCTGAAGAGGAACAGACAATATCATATGGGTCATATGACAGCCCCCACAGCTGTGTTTCTTTTTATATTTTGCAACTCAACAGGGAATGAAAGTTGTGAGATATATGTATTTTTAACCCTTTCATGTGACAAGTTTTTAGCTCTACCTTTCTTTGATGATTGAGGTCTGTAATGCACCCTCAAGCAGAGCAGACCCCTTAGAGAGGGAACAAGTTAAAATTGCACTTTTGTAAATTGTGTATATGTATATTTTCCCACATTTAAAAGGTTATTTATTTTTTTTAAATGTTTGCTTGCTAGAGTAAGCTCAATTGTAATGGAGATGTTTCATTGGTGCTATAAACCCCTATGTGAGGGGTGATTGTGTACATAGTATTAACCCTTTCTCTGCCTGCTTGTGCAGTGTGCTGGCATTGCTTGTACATCAGGCCTCAGTCTGGGAACATTAAACTATTCTTACACCATCTGCTTGTCTTGTTCTGGGGGAAGTGCTTTTTATGTGAGTGAAGCCAGATGGACTTAATCTGTGCATAGGTCGAGGGCAATGCCCTTTGTCCTAGTGTGATAGTATATTTCATAACTAGGTAACTTTGGGTCACACAAACTGGGTTGATGGTGTCTAGTAGAGTTTATGCATAAAGAGACGTACTGTCTTCAAGCACGTCACAGGAGTTCGAACATTTTGCTATGTAAGGCAAAGTTATGCTGGCTAACAAAATTGTATTTGCAGAGTTATGGGGCCCATACATCAGCAATCAATTGGGGCAATCCACATTTTGCAGATGATTGTGTAAAAATATCTGCAATGTATTGGGTCCACCGAGTGCCAATTGTGAACAAAAAGTGATTGAAATCCATCATGTTGGACAACCTGATTTACTGATTCCACTGACCAATCAGGGCTATAGCTAGTGTATGGTAACGATCAGCCGATTTGCTGACTGAAGAGCGTTTCACGATTGGCAGATCTGCTATATGCTGAAAATGATCTGCAAAGCACTGAAAACTATCTAATGTATGGGTGCATATTGGTGGGTTGGAGAATTGTGAAATCATTGAAAAAAACACAATCGTTAAATCGTTTTTATCTGTTTCCTGATGTATGTGCCGCATTAGACATATACTAATGCAGATTTTCTACTTACACACGTGTCCTCATACATCTAGCCTCAATACGCCACGCAGTGCAACATGTCTGACATGAGTGATCCATCGGGTCCTACTCTTCTAGTGTCTGGCGTCTTTTTTCATTTGCTTAAAATGCGTCTAAGTCGCAATGCGATGCGACTAGGACACACAAGCAGACAGTGCTGATTAATATATGTACGTCTGTGTGCACCTAAGTTTGTATATGAACCACAACAGAACTTGAAATGAAAAAAGCTGTGGCCACTACATTGTACACAGATTCAGGGACTCAGTTGCACACCGATATACAAGTGTCACATATCAAATTATTCAGCACAGTCTGCTGGTGCGTCCTAGTCACATTGCTTTCTTACAATATGGGAAGAGCAGGTCCATTGCATTCATTCCCTTCATTCTACCAATGTAGGGCTGATTCTGAGTCTGAAGTGAAGTGGCTGTATTTGTGTGATGTTGTGGAAGCCAATTTTGCTACCTTTATGCTATTGCGAGTT
Source organism: Taudactylus pleione (assembly GCA_031769625.1). Lineage (NCBI taxonomy): Eukaryota > Metazoa > Chordata > Amphibia > Anura > Myobatrachidae > Taudactylus > Taudactylus pleione. The sequence continues at coordinate 4,294,897 of JAUIMM010000154.1, read as the reverse complement.
TACGTAGAGCTAATGTGAGGGGCAGTGGCTTTCAGCGGGAAGCAGCACTGCCCACGACCACAATAACCCTCATTAGTATCGGCACTTGCAGAAGCCCCACGCTAGGTGCAGGAGATCCATCAGACACAGGCTGTACGCAGGACTCAGAACAGCAGCTGATTTGTACTGGTTTACTGGAGATGTGTGGGATCTGTGTCCTAGGATGCTTTCTGCATTCGGTAGATGTGTAATGATTTGCATGAAACTGGTGGAAGGGAGAGAATTAGAGGGGGTAATTTTAAGATGCTAAAAAAATAGTAGAGTGCAGCAGATCTTCACTGCACAGTCACTCCTATGGTAAAGCATCTCACATTAGTGGCTTCATGGTCTTATTGGTTAGACTTGTTGGCAGAGCCGTAACTAGACTTTTTGGTGCCCTGTGCATTGGCGCACCCCCAATTTTTTAAATGGGGGAGATAACACACCCGAAAAAGGGCTATGAACCGTCATGGCCAGGGAAGAGATAGGGGAGGCCAGGAGATGCTGGGGATAAAATAAGAGGAAGCTACAAGTGAGTATGATAAACAGAAAATTGACAGGCCCGAACAGCGTCCCCTGCCCTGCGGTGCCCTGTGCCATGGCACAGGTCACACTTCCCTAGTTACGGCCCTGCTTGCTGGCCACCTGTGCAGGCATAGCGTTTCTACCCTAAACCTAACGCTGACATGTACTGTCGACGTTCACTATGTTGATATTTTGAATGCCAAGGTTCAGACCATATCGACCTAATGACTACATACTATACATATACAGTGGCGTTTTGCCTAATTTCGTCCATTTTTCATATTTGTCACATTTAATTGTTTCAGATCTTCAAACAAAATTGAATGTAAGATGCAGACAACCTGAGTAAACACAAAATCCAGTTTTTATACGATTTCATGTATTGAAGGAAATAAATTATCCCAACATCTTTATCAGCTATGTGAAAAATTAATGACCCTCCTAAACTAAATAACTGGTTGTGCCACCTTTAGCAGTAACTGGAGATCAGTCTCTTACATCACAGTGGAGGAATTTTGGCCCACTCTTCTTTGGAGAATTACGAATTACTTTCATTTAGCCACTTTGGGCTGTTTTCAAACATAAACTGCCCATGTAAGGTCCTGCCACAGAATCTCAATTGGATTCAAGTCAGAACTTTGACTAGGCCACTCTAAAACCTTAATTTTATTTATTTTAAACCATTCAGAGTTGGACTTGCTCTTGTGCTTTTGCTTGTTGTCTTGTTGCATAAAGCGATTGTGCCTGAACTTCAGATCACGGACTGATGACAGGACATTCTGACAGTCGGTCCAGCTAGTTGGGAAAAGTCAAGCATGTTTTATTTTCCCCAACTAATCGTTCTAGTGTAGGGGAACATTAAAAACCCTCCCGCCGCCCCTAATTGGCTGTTAGTATCCACCTACTTTTCACACTGCTGCAGCAGGTGTCAGGGGAGCTATGTGTCCTGGAGCCCTCTTTTCTCTCCCTCTGCCCACTCAGTATCGGGAGCAGGTCCAGTGCTGTAGTTCTTCCAATTACCCAAGTAGCATTTGCAGTGCTTGTTCTGTTCCAGTTGGGCTGCTACTGTGGTTGGTGTGCTTAGCTGCCATATCCTTGAGGCTGTAGCTGCTGTTACTGTCCGCTGTCTGTCTGTCACTGATAGCACGGCTTCGGCTTGTGCAACTGAGCCAGCAGATGCAGTTGACTCATGGTGACCAGGAGCATTCAGCAACGACAGCAGCAGATCTTCCAGGGGCTGCAGCTCAGATTACCCAGAGCTCCTGGAGAGGTAGGGTGGGTTGTCATAACAAACGTGACAGGAACCTACAAACCCCTTCTAACTACTACAGAACCTGCCCCTCTTACTTCATCACTTACTGTCATGTACAGCCATATATCCTAATATAGCAATATATCCCCCTCCTAACTATACTACAGGACTTTTCCCACTAACTTCACCCCCTTAACTGTCCTGTACAGCCATATTCCCCTCAACCCAGCTGTGCCACAGGAAATGTCCCTCTAACTTTACCCCATACTGTCCTGTAAAGCCATATACCCCCCTATCTATAATATAGGACCTGCCTCTCAAACTTTACCCTTTAATGTCCTGGACAGCTAACCGTATTATAGCACCTGCCTCTCACACTTCACATCACCAACACTTATCTGTATCTGTGGTGGTGGGCACTGTCCTGTACATACAAGTAGACGTTTCAGCTCTAGCAGCTTATTTATTAATAGTCCTGACCAGCCCCCAATAATAAGCATTTGCGGCAGTAAGGGATTACTTATTCCCAAACGCGGACCTCAAGGCTCCCCAACAGTTCAGGTTTTAGAGATATCCATGGTTGTGCACAGGTGGTATAATCAATTTGACTGAGGTACTAATTAAGTCACCTGTGCTCAACCATGGATATATCTAAAACCTGAACTGTTGGGGAGCCTTGAGGACCACGCCTTATTCCCCTAAATGTATTTACTGAATCGCTGGGACAGGGGCTCTGATACAAGCCTTTCTCTGTGATCAATACAAGTAAAGCGATCGCAACCGTGATAACTTTACTTCCTATTTTTGCCTGCTGCACATGCGACGACGTTGGTCGGTGCATGTGTAAGCAGGCAGCAGAGGGTCTCCTGAAAAAGTATGCAGAGTGCAACCCATAGTTTTCTGGGCTTGCTGGGCTTGGCTTTGCATTCCGGAGCTTGTTAAATCTGACTGCTTCCCATAAAAACCTATGGGGGCTGTGGCTGCTATCGGAAATGGAGGTTACACAGGAGAAATGGTTATTTTCGGGGAATATCCTGCAAATATTATTTAATAAATAGGCCCCTTAGACGTTTCCAACATAACTTTCCAATTACAGATCTTTAGGTATGTACACACTACAGATCTGTACACAAAGTTAATTCTAAATATTTTTATACTTCAGATAGATAGGAGCAGGTTGCTGTTGGTGTGTGTGAGCATCTGTGTAAAAAAATGACACTAGGGGTATATGTAGACCATATTTGCAGAAAACGTCAGTTTTCAGATATTTCTCCATTAATTAAATATCCGCCTCAATTTATTAAGGGGGTACTACAGCACATTGGCCCTGATTCAGAGGTGCTCGCTATTTGCGAGCGCTCGCACTGAATCGGGGCGAGCCATTTATTTTTTCACCAGCCTCCAGGCCGCTCGCTAAGCTATGGGTGACCACCCAGAGCTTTAGCGGGCGGCCTGGCGATGGTCACGATTATCAAGATCATCGGGCTTACAACGAGACCCTTGTGGTAGGGTCTCATCCACCGCAAGCCCCAGTGAACTTCCTGATCTAATAGAGCAGGAAGTTCACTACTGACATCACTGGTGATGTTCCTGGTGTTCCTTCAGGAACGCCTCCGTTTGTCCAGTCAACCCCCCTGCATGCGTACAAAACGGGGCGAGCTGTCAATCACAATCGACAGCATTCCCGTCTTGTAGTGAGTCCCGCAGCGTGTGAAAATTCACTCACTACGGGGCACGCGCAGTGCGCATGCGCCCGGCCATCGACCCGCTCACGAGCGGGTCTGAATCAGGCCCATAGTCCAAAGGGTACATTTTAACAATTATTGTAGGAAGTACTCAACTACATGAACAAGGATAAGCTTGCACTTGTAGTTCTACAAGAGGACAGAGCATGCAGAGCCTCTCCTTCACTGTAAAAAATGTTGTTGTTTTTATATTTTAAAGCCCAGTTTTGTTTAAATAGACATGGAAATTTTTTTTTTTTACAAATATTTAATTATTCATATCATGCAGAAGTAGGCAAACACTGTCCACTTCTGTGACATCACAAGTTGTAGAAAAGTTGACTGGTTTGTTGAAAAAGTTTGCTGGCTGGCTGGTCTGATGATAAAGTTGGTTAGGTGTGTAGAGCACCATTTTAGTTGGACAGACAAGTTGGACAGTTGGATGGTTTAAGGAAAGTTGGTCTGGTGTATGGCCAGCTTTGTGAGTTTGGCATAAAAGATCTACAGTAAAAAGATAGACAATGAGGGGTATTCAATATGAAACATTAACTTCACTGTCGAAGTTAACGTTTCATATCAGAGTTTTTATCTGCGTTAAAGTATCGGGCGCGCTCCCGCTTATACCCGTATTCAATATAAAATTAGCGAAAACGGGAAACTCTGAAGTTGGATTTGCGTAAAGTTACAATTTTTTTTAAGGAAAAATTCGTAAGACCCCCCTAAAGTAGTAAAAACATGGGGGATCACTATGAGTACCCCCATTTTAGCCTTTAATTGAATGTCGGGGATTTAAATAGCCGCAGCAGGTGTTTTTTTTCCGACATTGAAGAAGTGATGCAGAAGAGCACTTAGGTTATTTTTTTCGTTGTTTTAAGTGGTCCCATCAAATTTGGGGTACATGAAAATGGCATATTTTTATGTCCCTAGAGTACGTTTTTAAAAATTCTGCATTTGTGCACCTGCCGCTATAATTCTATTCTAGAAAACATCTGCCGCATACATGCAGAATAGCCCTGAACCTATTTCCCTATTGTTAAACAATTTTTTCCCATTTTTTTTTCACCCCAATTTTTAAATAAATTTTTTGGGGTGTCCCTATTCTTTTTTTAAACTTTTTTTGACACAGTTCTTTTTTAATTGTCAGTCCCAGGGGTGCAGGCTATTTTTTTTAAGCCTGCACCCCTAAACCCCAATTCTGCACTTTTTTTCGACCCCTATTCAATGGTGAAAACTTATCCCCGTTTTTTTATCAAAGACTTTTCAAAACTGCGATAAGTCTTTGAAATTGAATACGGTGTAAAACTAAAACCTGCGATAATGACGTCATACCTCCGATATTAACGCAAAAACGATGTTATCGCACCCATATTGAATACCCCTGAATGTCTAGATAGACATTCAATATGTAGACATGGACAAAAGCTGGACATGGATGAAGATAGACAGGTACAAAAAGTGAACACAAAAATGGCTGACACTTTTTGTTGTTTTTCTCTAAACCTATTCCTCACAATAAACCTAACCATAACCCTCCCCTTGGTGCCTATCCCTAACCCACCCTCCTGGTGCCTAACCCTACATGTCAGGGCAAGTGCCTAACTCTAACCGTCCCTCCAAGTGCCTAACCCTAACCATCCCTTGCACTGCGTAACTCTTTTTGTTGGGGTAAGTGCCTAGCCCTAACCCTGGCAGTACTTAAGCCTGATTGTGTCTAGTTTAACTGAACCCGGGTCTAGAATATGGGGGAAATGTAGCAATCTTTGGAGAGAGATAAAGGGGTCTATTTACTAAGCCTTGGATGGAGATAAGGTGGACGGAGATAAAGTACCAACCAATCAGCTCCTGTCATTTTTCAAGCACAGCCTGTTAAGTGACAGCTGGAAGTTGAATGGCTGGTACCTTATCTCTGTTCACTTTATCTCCATCCAAAGCTTAGTACATAGACCATAAAGTGCCAGTCTGTCTGTAACTGTCACATTACAGGCTGAGTTTGAAAAATGACAGGAGCTGATACTGTGGACCTCATTCAGAGTCGGTCGAAGCGGCCGCACGGTCGTACGGAAAAAGGGTCCGGATATGCAAATGATTCCCTCGCAAGTTGCGTCCCTAAGTTCGGATCGGTAGTTGGCCGACCAAGGTGAGGAAGCGGTCGGAAGACAAAAAAATACGCCCCCTTCTCGTACGCATTGCACGTCATCTCCGGGCATATAAGGATTAATCGAGACCATCGGGAACCATCAGAACTGGTCGTAGAGTTTAAGGTTGACCATACCCTCTCTTAAGCTCTACGATCATGTCAGTGTAAAAACCTCCCAGGTCACATGTGCCATGACGCTACTTTGTTAATTATGCACTCCCATAATCCGTATGCACTCCCATAAAACGCCGTTCGCATAATGAGGCACGCCTGCGTTCGGATCTCCACTCCCCCGTTTTCAAGCACCTTCCCCTGTTACCACCCACAAACACCTCCATCTGTCACTCAAACTACCGACCTGGCTGTGTTCAAGGAGAGAGAAATTTGTTATCGTAGCGGCTAGTTTGCGCACGCGCATTGCAAACTTTACGCATGCGCAGTATAGTGAACATCGGTGGCGTACGACCGTGCGGCCGCAACGACCGACTCTGAATGAGGTCTTTTATCTCTGTCCACTTTATCTCTCTCCAAGTTTTGCTACATCTCCCTCTATGTGTAAAAGGGGCCGACCAGGCTTGGGGTCTCAGGTCCACGACCCTGTTCCTTACCAGGGTCGGGTTGAGAGGCCCGGGAATTTGGGGCAATTACTATTTCACACAGGGCTATTTTTTCCTTCAATAAATGAAATGATCAGTTAAATACTGTATTTTGTGTTTACTCAGATTGTCTTTGTCTTGTTTTAAATTTTGTTAGAAAATCTAAAACAACTAAGTGTGACAAAATATGCAAAAATAAAAGAAAGCAGGATGGGGCAAATAGATTTTCACACTACTATATACACATGTGTCAAACACTGCTTTAAGGCGCATATACAGTTGAACATAAGTCAATTTTCTGACACACTTCTCAGACAGGGCCGTACATGCGCTATTAAGTGCCGTACTCATAGGTATTGCTTTCACAATAACCCAGAAGTGCTTTTCCAAAAGTAGGCAAGTACACCTATAAACGAGGCACCTAAACCCCATCATTAGTATTGTTTTCCTCATCATGTTTAGGTTTTAAGTGAAATTACCACATTTATTTAAATAAAGGATGTGTAGCAGAGCTGAATTGTTAAGGTGCCATTCAAGTTACGCCCCTGTCTGTCTGTCTGTCTGTCTGTCTGTCTATCTATCTGTCTATCTGTCTATCTATCTATCTATCTGAGACAGGCACTCCACAGATTTAAAGGATTTATGGTCACAAGCAATTGTTACATCAGCGTTTCAGATACCTTTATTATGTATCTTTCGTAATTTTTTCCCTCTCTCTCGCATCATTATGTTGTGCAAGTGGAAAAGGAAACAAAGAATACAGTTGTGACATTTATGAAAATGTTTACTTCAGGTATCTGAAGAGAAATGCTGTGACCCATAGCAGCCTGAATCAGACGTTTGCTTCTGTTTTGGAATCTAATATAAAAATGACAATATGAGTATGACTGATTGCTATGGGTTACAGCTCTAACTCTGCACCAGTTTCTCTTTGCATCCTCATGCTCTAGTAGTAAAATGCTGATTGATAACTCCCATTCACCAGATTGTTGGGAACTGGGCAAGTCAGACAAAGTTTTAAACAATATATCTAAGGTATCGTCTATCAGAAGCCGTTAACCTAGTGCAAAATAAAGTAAGTTTTCTTTCAAAGAATGGTAAACCAGTGTTAAACAATAGAGCTCTTTATTTATATAATTTGTATATACAGGATATTTACAAAGGGATGCAGCAGGGGCATTATGGGGAGGGGGCCACACACTTCCAGTCTAAGCTGGGACTGTAAACAAATTCCTTCCTGCGGAAATAAACACAAGAGGAGGAGTTAATACAACATGTCACAAGACTTTATTTATACACACAAGTTTATATGTCAATAGTGTGCCCTAGAGATGGCAATTCTTATTTTATTTTCTGTATCTCCATAATGTCCACATCTAAAGCAACACCACCTTGAAATCATGTTTCCTTCTTTTAAATATAGGGTAGTGTCCTGTAGACAATGTTGCTGAAATAAAATCTCAAAATAATGGGTTTCTGATAAGTAATCACTGTGTGTACATGTCAACACTCTTTACAAGAGCCCTGCACAGCGTCTCATTTGGAACGATTGTCTGGTTCAGACAACCTAATCTATAGAAAACACTATCTGCTAATTAGTGATTATAATGATAGTTTGTAGCGCAATCAAAATTGTTAGAAAAGACGTTGACGTTGAGGGCAAAAATCTAAAGTGGTAACATCTACAGATCATTAACACTGGGTATTTATCTACAATAAAACATGAAATATACACTCAAACTTTTTTGTACAATATGAATCTATTTTATTGCTACACAAAAGATTAATCTCTGTAGAGAAAGCAATACTTTTGTAATATGCACAATAATGAAGACAGGTAAAATGTATCTATTAAGAGTTTCTTGCAATGGAAATGTTAATGTTTCCCTAAAATATAATAAAATCAGTAATGTAATAGAGCACAGCCCATTGCCTCATGCCATGGTTACTCACTCTCGAGATGGATGTGTGGAACTGCAGACCAGTCCCTCTTCACACGGGCATAGCTGGTTGATGCTGAATGCCAAGCCTCCTTCTGGAACATAACAGCTGCCCCCAGCAGGTAGTTTGCGCTTGCAGATCATTTCTCCATGGTGCCTGGCACAGCACATAGACGAGGGGCAATCCTTATCCTGGCGGCACCTGGACCCTGATGGTAAATGTAAATTATTCCAAGTGTTCAAAAAAATTGAATATATACTTTTATATTATTATTGGAATTAAATATGCACACATTCCCTTGAGACATACATAGAATACTTATAGCAGGGGTGGGGAACCTTTTTTAATCCGAGGGCCATTTTAATATATAGAACATGATTTGCGGGCCCAGTGCAGGCCACGTTCCCTCCATGTGATTTTACATGGTGGCGGGATCACAATCGCCGGTGATTACAGCAATGCCTGGAGCATCCTGAGGATGCTCAGGGGAGCTGTAAGGACAGCGGTGTGACTGTCTGAAGCATCCTAAAGATGCTCCAGACGGCACTGCTGCAAATATTCTGGCTGCAGGGGGCCAATCTAGGCACCTTGCTAGCCAGATGAAGCTAGTAGAAAAAAGCTCAAAGGGCCACATCAAATGATTCAGGGGGCCTTATACAGCCGCCGGGCCTGAGGTTCCCCATCCCTGACTTATAGCAATATTTACTTCACAGACTTGAGCTTTCCTTACCTTCATGTCCACCTGGTATAATTTGTTGGCACCGGCCAAACATACAACCCAAGCCTCTGGCACACTGGGAATCCTTTCGGCAGTACTGGCCTTCGTGGCGCAGTGCTACACACAGACCAAAATGACGATCACAGAACAGGCCACGCCCACAACTACGATCATGATCACATGTTACCTACAAATTATGAGGAAGAATTTTGTGAAGTACATAAACATATCAGTACATGCCATTGTATATCTATGCATTTAAACTGTTTGTAACCATTTTAGCAGAACATGATACATCTAGTGATATGGAAGTGCATTGATGTCTTAGAAAATTAACCAGCAACTTCAGTATTAGGGAAATAATTATCAAGCAATATAATTGATAATGTTACATTGATTTATCTCGGACTTATAACATTACAAGGTATGAACTAAATGTAATCTTGTAAAATTAAAAACTTAGACAAAGCTTAATTAAAACAATATGCAGTATTTGTAATTATTTAAAAAAAGGTTTGACTTTCAGCTGACTTCCTGTTAAGGATAAAATCTTCTGCGGTGTTAGTATTACAATAGCTGTCTATTAAAAAATACTGAGAAGTCAGCAGTATAGCAGAGAATGCTTTTGTACAACCATTTCCAGGCCGCATATGCTATTGACACTACAGAAAGTTTTTTGTCTTTCTCTGTACTGTAATTTAGTTAGACAGCATCAGGAAAAGTTTGCAGCACCATACTAAAGTGAAAGTTCAAGTCCAAAGACATTAAATCACCAGTAGGTTGGTAGATTTATTAAATAGAATGCATTCATAGTTGGTAATACAGAGGGTGGTTAAAATGTCATCAGAGTTTGAAATATGATAAACATTTAAGAAACAAAACAGAACAACAGTTAGTTAGTTTGATAGGTAATCAATGGGACTGAGGGACTGCTATGAGTTTTTGATAGTAATAAGCAGAGGTCCAGAGATTTCAGAGAATTATAGAGTGGAAAATAAAACTTACAGTGGGTCCCTTGGTTGTAGAGCTCTTTGCAAGTCCACCTACATCTTCAGGGTTGTTATAGGGCATTGATAACATCCAGGCCCAGATGTAGCCATCTGTGTAAGGTAGGAGTGTGAGGAGAAGAGATACCAGTAGCTTCATGGCGATAGTGTGCTATGGGACACACAGCTGATGGTGCCTGGCAATATGTACTTAGTGTGGGGTCCTCCCCCTCTCTCTGCACCTTGCTATCTGTTTACTAACTTAATGGGGCAATCAGTATTTATCAGCTTAACCTAATCACTGCTCCCCTCTTCCAGACCCCAGAACAATCTCCCGCCACACAGAGAAGCAAACCCAATTACATAGCGACCTGCAGGGGATTCATTAGTGTCACTCACACCCATTATAATGGGAATTTGCTGTGCTGTCTCCATGCACAGAACAAGTTACATTGAGAATGATAAACCTTTGTCTACAATGATGGCTTCACAGTGTCATCAAATCTGTTTGCTTTAAACTTCTAGTTGTTAACAAATACTAAATTTTACAGGTCAAAAGTTGTAGGTTATGCTTTTAAAGAACATTTACCATGATCATTGAAAAAAAACATGCCAATAAACAGCTGCAATCCCTACAGGGACTATTTATCACAGTCTGCAATTTGACAATGACTGCCATACTCATAATGCCAATATTTCACATGGGCAATAAACGCGCAAAATGTATTATGCTAACAGACATGTGCAGACACTTTAGTATATATTTGAGCACAAAGGATCAGAAAACACAACTAAAGCTGGATACAACCTATACAATGTATCGTACGATATATCGTTCCAATGCAGATCGGAGCGATATATATCGTACACATCGTAAAGTGAGCACGCCCTATCTGTCGTTCATCACATCGTCCCATCTTCTGTCCTGCAGATGAGTCGATGAAATGAACGACACTGTGCATGTAAGGATTCATTGCGCCGACGTATGCTGGATCGCACAGTGTGTATGGCGTGCACAATGTATCTGTACATTGCATCGCTGCTGGGTCATACCATCGTATCGTGTGTACTCAGCTTAACTGTACACACATACCAGACCCTGAAAGCATATAATACTCTGTAGGCATTGATTTGCGGAAAGGCCACATACTGAATGCTAAATCTGACAAGTGCAGGGGCGGTAACTTCACCTTGAATATCATTAGATCCATTTGTAAATCAATAGTTTGGCATTTATGGTACAATTATTTATCATAGGCCAAATCAAGGTAATATTTTTCATTGTAAACATTTAACTATAGATTGAATTAGGATACATTTATTTTCATATATTTATTTTATATCTTGAAGAGCTATGGGGCCTGATTCAGACCCACTCGCGAGCGGCTGTCCGCTCGCAAGTGGGTCGATGTTATGGACTGAGCATGCGCACGACGGAGGGAGCTCCGTCGTGCGCATGCGCCAGACACGACGAGCGAAGGAAAGTCCTTCGCTCGTTGTGTCCGATCAAAGGGGGCGTGCTGTCAATGTTGATTGACAGCACACCCCCTTTGGTGGGCGTGCCGGGGGCGTGCCTCCCTGACGGGGGCGTTCCCACGGGAACGCCTCCCGTCAGAAGCCGGCCCACTGACATCACTAGTGATGTCAGTGGGAGTGATTTTGGCTCTGATAGAGCCAAAATCACTCCGGAGCTTGCGGTTGAAAACCTCAACCGCAGGCTCCGGCACGCAATTTCGATGGTCGCGATGGTCTCGACCATCGCGGCCATCACAAAGCACGCTCGTATAGCCTGTGGGTGGTGACCCACAGCTATACGAGCGTCCAGGAGGACGCTCCATGAAAATGGAGCCCGGCACTCATTCAGAGCGTGCGCTCTGCTCAGAGCGTACGGCTCTGAATGAGGGCCATAGTGTGGGAATGACTTATGTGTATGTAGTATGTGGAAAAGGTCCTTTAAATTATGACACTAGTGGAATTTTCTCTGCTTTCTTTGCATGAGGACATTTATGCATATTGTCGTTGGGATAATCCAACAGTTTATGTTAAATGAAGCAGGCACTGTGGGTGAGATTCGGGTTCTGTGCCTACTATTTGCCCCTATCTGGTGAATAAGGAAAAGTCAGTCAATACCAGTTATAAATTGTAGCTTGAGTTTTTAATAGCTCAGTAACTAAAATGGAATTTAAAGTGGCAAATAGTTTTGCTAATCTATTCTTGCCAATTTATATAAAGGCATCCTTTGTAATTAACAGAGGTTTTTCATCCCCCTGAAAGCATAGCATGGAGGGAATTGAACTGCTGACATCGACGCAATGTGCTGTTCCGGAATAATGCATCCAGAAAGGTGCGAGAGAAAACGTGCGATGTCGGCACTACCATAGATGACGGATAAATGCGCAGCAGCATTTCCCGCACAGTTGAATTGCCCCCATAGAATCAGTATAGCATTTTGTACAAATATAAAGAAAAATCAGATTAATTGAAAAGTTATGTCCACTTATATTACAACATGTCTACAAAAAAAATTTATAGGGCGGATAAAATCTAAATTCATAGGGGCATATCCAGTTAGCCGCGGGGTTTACCCCACGGCTATTTATTGCGCAGGTTGGGATTCAATTAGCGGGGATTCCATGCGCCGGTGTCCCCGAGACCCCACGCGCAAGTCCCTGCTGACGATCTTTACCTCGCACCTCATGTAGGTGCGAGGTAAAATCTGCGTGAGGCCACTCTATTCGGCCTTGCGCGAGCGGGTATACCACACTGATTCCGCAGTTCTCGTGGAATCAGTGTGTTCTTGCGCAGGAGTCCCGTTCTAATGATGCTGGGAAATAGCTATTTCATTGAATAGCTAATCTCTGCATCGCGGGACTTTTGCCTGACAATTAGCCACGGGTGAAACCCTGCGGCTAATTGAATATGCCCTATAGACTGTTGATAATGCAGCCACGCTCGCTGCCTCTCTCTGCAATAACGGATGCGGGAATATGCAAGTGATAATCTCAGCCTTCCTTTTGTGTTGTATGGTGTGATGGAGTGTATGAATAGTAGGACTCCCACTTTCAGGCTGTGTGGTCTCTGCATTTGCGATGGAGATTGTAAAAACACAGAAATTTACGCAATATTGGGCGTAAACATATGCGGAAGCCTACTCTAGCTACTCTCCTCAAATTCAACTGACATGGCATCTATAGCATTGTATTTGTAATTGGGAATGCAGCAGAGCTCCCAGACAGACCTGTGACGCTCCCCTAACATGTGTTTTTTAGACTTTTTCGCGCATGCGCAGTAGCAAAACATTGCACAACTGCGGAAATATAGAAACTGCGTCCATCTCTGAATTAGGCCAAGAGTAATAATAAAAAAAAAAAATACCAGAGTAACTAAAGCATTACTTTACATTTATTTACCGAAAGCTCATGTATTCCAACATACATCCTCAATACTTTATGTTTTGGTCTTTTTGGGGATTACCATTATTTTATATATGCAATTATTGTAGACCAGGGGCAGCCAAACTATGGGCTGCTGGCCAAACGCGGCCTTCCTTCTGCTGAAATCCAGCCTCTGGTTCTCTCGTTCAGGATTCCTCTGACTGGAATTTGGAGGAGCTTGACAAGGCCTGGCAACGTCACTGCAGCACAGCCCACTCTGCTGTTCAATCTCTAGTTCCCCCTGCCACTGCTCAAAGTAATCCACAGCTGTGACTGGAGTCACTGGATTGTGGCGCACGAACAGTGGACAGGAGTAAGATTTTTAAACTTAAACTAATTAAGGGGCTCGACGTATATAAATGGGTTGGCTGAGGGGGTTCTGTGTGGCATATTACTAGTTGGTGACACTATGGTGTAGCATATAATCAATTGGGGGATTATTGTGTGGCATATTATCAATTAGGGGTATTGCTGTGTGGCATATTTTCAATTAGGGGTATGGCTGTGTGGCATATTATTAATTGGGGTCATTAGGGTATGGCATATTATGAATTGGGGACACTAATGTGTGGCATATTATGCATATCATCGTAGTAAGAATACTTGCCTACTTTAAGGTTTTCCTTCGGGGAGGAGAAGCAGGTGGGTGGTGATGGGGGCAGGGCCAGGAGGTTAGCGGCAGAATCTTACAGAAGTCTTACAGTATCGCATAATTATACTCTGCCCCCTACTTGCCCAATCGCCGATCCTTAGGAAAATTCTCCCCGTTCTGCCCACTTATCTCGGAAGTCGGCAGAATGCGGAAGAGGTGCCTACTCTTTCGGGAGTGCGGGGGATTACCCGAAAAGATCAGGGGCCTCCCGCAATTTCCGGGAGAGTAGGCAAGTATGGCGGTAAGTAAACCTTAAATCTAAAATTTTTCAAATTACTATAAAATTAATAGAAAGTATTTGTATTAGTATTAGTGTTTCATAGAGTAAGATTTACTCAGCTAAGAACCCTTACCAAATTGCTGAGAGGTTAATTGAGAGACATCGTTTTGTGACCCTCTGACCAAAATAATTTTCTTAATATCGCACTCCAAGAAACACAGTCTGGACACCCCTGCTGTAGAAACTTTTAGCTTTATAAAAATTTGCTAGTATTAAAAACTGATAACCACAGGTAATATTACTGAATGGTTCTTGTACGAATAAAAAATATTCTACATAGGTGGTGAACACAGTCAGGATGACGCCGGCATCCCGACAGGGTTAGAATAACGACATGTGGCGGTAAGGATGTCTGCGGTCAGGATGCTAGCGCCTGGATCCTGACTGGTGTCTGGATTTCAGCGCCCGCATTCTGAGTGCCGGCATCCTGACCGCCGGGATCTCAACTACATCCCGTTACAAAAATATCAGTTGTGAAGAGTGCATTTATATATAAACTAGAGTAAAAAACTATTGCTATATATTGAAGTTACATCTGCATGTAATACCTTTTAAGTGTTTTTACTTTTACTGAAAAAATAACCAATGTATGTGGCACAAGCTCAATAAAAAGTTATTTGTATATTGTTTTTACATTTTGTACAACAAGAGCAACAGTAATGCTGGGTACACACTGACAGATATATTGGCCGATCAATTGATCGTCCAATATATCTGCTGCCCATCGGCCAGTGTGTACCCGCGATATGTCTGTGAATGACGTTGTTCACAGACATATCGCATTGGCTGTGCTGCACAGCTGATGGACAGATATATCTGCAGACATATCTGTCCATCGGCAAGTGTGTACGGGTGGTCTACCTCCTGCCCGTACACATAAAGCGGCAGCCGCGGGGATGGGGGTGGACCCGCCCCCTCCTACACACTGAACACAGATGATGGTGTGTACGATCTGCAGATATATCTTTTTAGTGTGTACCCAGTCTAAAGGGTAAAAATACAAATACATCCCGAAGCTATTTACAATAATGAAGTCAAAGAAATTTTGGTGGTTTTCCATGTTATGGCAAAATGACAGTAACATATTTAGGGAGTGAATTCTATAAGACATAGGGATCTATTCAACAATGATTTTTTTACATAAAAAATGCGGAAACTATCATTTCCGCATTTTTTGTGTAAATTCACTATTCAGCAATGGGATAATACAGAAGATAACG
The DNA here is from genome assembly GCA_031769625.1 of Taudactylus pleione. Classification (NCBI taxonomy): domain Eukaryota; kingdom Metazoa; phylum Chordata; class Amphibia; order Anura; family Myobatrachidae; genus Taudactylus; species Taudactylus pleione. Next base: position 4,279,414 of record JAUIMM010000154.1, on the reverse strand, counting down.
CAATTAATTCCCATCTGGCAGAGTACCACACTGTAGGGATCAGCCATCGATCTCTACAGTGCATTAACACTTTTAGCTATTCAGCAAAGCAAAAAGCGTTACTCTAAAAATATTTACTTTATATAACGCCATCTCAGAATGGCGCTATATGAAGAAAATACATTAAACTTCCTGAAAACTGCAGGGACAGAGGGAAATTTTCCCATAAGTCCCTCCAGCATCTTGTAAATCTGCCCAGTCTCCATCCCTGCTTTGATGTGACCGGTAAGTCACTCTGGAGCCTGTCAAACCTGCCTAAATTGATTGACATGTGTACACAGGGCCTGATTCAGAGCCGGATGCTCTTGAAGAGCGCTTGCTCTGAATCAGGGCATTTTTTTTTTCTTTGCGGCCCCCTGGCCGCTCGCTAAGCTGTGGGTGACCACCCACAGCTTTTGAAAGCGGCCAGGTGATGGTCGCGACTATCGCGATCATCAGGGCTTGCGACGAGACCCTTGTGGTAGGGTCTGGTCCATTGCAAGCCCCAGAGAGGTTCCTGCTCTAACAGAGCAGGAAGCTCTCCACTCGCTATGTGCTCACAAGCGGGTCTGAATCATGCCCACAGACTTTATATTAGTCTGGATACATTTATATTTATGTTCTATTATATTTAAAATGTATATATAAATTTAAAATATAAAAGCACATAAATATATATGTATAAAGACTAATATAAAACCTGTATACACGTCAATCAATTTGGACAGGCTGTATTTATTTGGACTTACCCATTATCGGTCACCGCAAAGCAGGGATGGAGACTGTTCGGAAGCGCATGACTGAGCATGCGCAGAAGCAGAAGGTGTTGTTTTCGTAAACCGACAACAATACCTTCTGTAAAATCGCAGGGACGGCATGTTAACGCAACCGCTGTCCCTGCGAAAAATATTGCTGAATAGCTGCCATAAATTTCAATAACTTATAAATAATTGTGACGATGTTGCCCATAATATTCTGGGACAAATCGTCACTGTTGCTAAATAGACCCCATAATGAAATTACAAGCACAGAGGTCTAACTCCTACGTTATTCCACTGTAGTAAAAAGGTCTGTAAAAAGGTAAAACTGCTACTATATAGCTTGAATTTTGCAATAGTGTTCCTCTTAACACACATTAGAATACTGATATCCTCATAGCCCAGCTATAACAGACAGAACGTTAGGACAGAACTTTAGGCTGCTTTCAGTCAAGCAAAAGTAAGCTTTCATCAGCATTCAGAAGGATGGTGAAATGAAGACTACATAGATCAGTGGTTCCCAAACTTTTTTGAACCACGGCGCATTGGAGTATCAGCATTTTTTCCATGGCACCCCTGTGCCCAAAGCTTCTTATTGAGAAATTCAGCAAGAAATAAATGAAGTAAATTGTGCTTATATGTCACCCTTAGGTTCAGTTATGTGGTGGAGGACAGGGCTTCGCTTCTTTATGTCCACATATGTTTTGATTGGCAGCCATTAGCACTTGATTGGTACTTGCATAAGCACACTATTTTTTTTATAGGACAGTGATGATAGGACAGATTGATAGTGTCTAGAATTCAAATGCATACATTTGACTATAAGGATTCCGAGGGAAATGGACCAGAAAAAAGCCCTAATGCGTCATAACTCTCCTGCCGGTTGGCAGTTGGACAATCATGTTATATAATAGTCTGGCAGATAAGGGGACAAGTTATAAATGGGATCCCACAAAGTATATATCAACTTTTGGATATAAGATGATTATGGACTTGCAGATCCTAGCCAGGAAGCAATGCTTGTGTGTAAGCTGCCACCCACTAGCATTTCAGGTAATTAGTGATGGGATCATTAATTGTGCTCTCCATCTCGTCAGACCCTCCTGGAGACGAGATCCTGCTGGGTGGTGTGTGTAGATGATAAACGCTTAACAGTAGACTTGGTGGGGGTCCAGTGTGGTCTTATATGTATTTGTAAACACTCAGCCATTAACAGGTTTCACACTAGTATAAAACTTTCTGGACAATTATTGACTCTCCTGATATGATAAAGATGCAGAAATAATGCACAGTGTTCACTTTAAACAAGTTGCATTCATGGTTTACTTGCCAGCTGTTAAAACCGCCATGAATATAGAAGCAATGTTTGTCATAGTGATCAACTAATAAGACAAGAGTAGGTCATCACATCACTTGCAGATATTAAAGCGCCCATAAGTATGTATTTAAGGGATAACAGTGACAACTGCAACTGTAAACTCACTATTCTATAAAATCTGAGATGAGAGCTGGTGTGTACAGAACTATTTCCGGACAGAACCTAAAATTGCAGACAGAAAATCAAACATTTAAAAGAAGAAAAGCATCTTGCTAACACAACTAATACACAAGGATATGTTTAACTAGAAATAACATTGATAAAAAAAAAACTAAATTGTCTTCAGAAAACTGTTAGTAAGAGTCAATTATAAAATGAAAAATGTACAGCCCTACAATATTTTTTTGTGCCTAATTCTCATTCTAGGGTATTTAAAGTAATCTGCCCCTAGATTTGTGGGTTGTCAGATGCTCCAGCTAATCTACATGGATAAAACCGTAAAATGTCACATGAAATACCAAGCTCCTGCAACTTTAGCATCACTCCCTTTATTAACTTTGTCTATCTTTATTACGTTTCACTTGTTTAATGATTTTTATTACATGGGTAGAAAGAGATGTGCTGACCCATAGAGATACAACTGAAGGGTGCAAAACATGTCCTGTTATAAGGATAGGGTATAGCAAGGATGAGAAATCAGGGTAGGCAGAGCCTTCCCTGTCATACTCCTGTGATTTGATATAAAAATGATTTGAATAATACAAAGAAGATACTTATAATTTATAAACTCCCTGGGACTACAGGTAGATGAGAGATGAGGCAGCAACAGCTCAGCCTCGATTCTGTAGTCAGACACTGTTTGCAGAGCTCGGGGAGGGGCCACAACACAGGCAGTAAGCTGCACAGAAGAGAGCTAATAGAGGCATGCCTCTGTGTATCAGGGGCATGTTTTGAGCACTGATGGACACCTTGGATGTGTCATGTGACCAGGGAGTGCACTGCAGTGTTTAGAGATCGGAGCTCAATCAGCAGAAGCAAAAGAAGACACAGTAATGCAGGTAGGAGAATCAATGGACACTAAAGCTTAGTGTAGTGAGGGGAGAGTTACAGTGAGTAGGGGGTAAGACAGACTCCGCACTCAGACCCATCTCCATGTGTGCCTCTCCAGTCACTGACCTCACCACACGTCACTGGGTATAGGGGTGAGACTATATCTGAGTGATCTCAGAGGTGTCAAGAGAACTCAAGGTCTTTTGTGTGTAGAAAAAGGTTGTACACCTACCTGCAATGCAAGGTACATCATTGTAATACACACCCTGCACACCTTTATCTAATCTGAATGATTTAATCCCGCTTCTTGTCATTATGGCGTAATTCTACAAATCGTTGGTCTGTGAAGAGGGAGGAGGCTAAAATGTCACAATTCTGAGAATTGCTCAACTGTGCCTCTCGTCCTGACCATTTCACTAGGAAGTGGGTGAGATGCGGCAGGGTGACCTACACTTCTGGGAGTGGGTTTTCTGCAAAAAATTGGGAGTTGTCCAAATGTTTTGGGAGAGTCTGCAATTATTGGACAGGGCTACCTAGATGTGTAAAGATATAATGTGAACAAGTCAATGGAGGCAGGTGGAAAGTTGAAGACCAACAGTTAGATAGTGTAAGAAACCGGGCATTCCAACAGCATGTAGTAACAGTGCTGCATGGCTCCTGTTAATTGATATCTGTATTGTTGGTCCATTTTAATAAAATCACAACAGTGACAGGGGTGTTTTAAGAAATACATAATTGAAGAAAACCTGGGACACATTGATGTTCACTAAAGATGTTAATCATGTCAATATTGTTTTAAATTATAGCACATCTTTCATTGCTCCGTTAACCTGGCTTGTATGTAAGCCCTGATGTAAGAACTATTGTAATGAAATACTTAGCACACCTCACTCTCTCTGTTTGTCCAGGGGATTATAGTCAGTCAGTCTGTCTCCTGCTCTCTGCCTGCCTACTAATGAGGTGCTAACACATTGTTTACTTTCTATGTTCCACAGTTTACCATTTAGTGTTAAAGCATGTTCTAATCTATACCCCCCCCCCCCCCCCCCACCTTCCCCAATCACACACACACAGCCTGGAGAGCAATAAAAGCAATTCTACTGCTATGCACCCATTCACGGGAATAAAAATTTAAACAGTCAATAAACTTAAATCTTTCGTTTTATTGGTACTTTCAACAAAATCAGTGTTTAAACATGAAAAAAACATGATATAAAGTGAGGATTAATCAACAAAAACTTTTGAACACCGTCCCTTTCATTCTCTACATATGAGGTTCATGCTCTTACCTGTACACCTCTGAGTTATGGTCATTTATCTTCCCCCTGGTACTCCCTCCAAATTCCTTGATAACTTTGCTTAATGGCTCCCCCACTTCCTCTCTTCATACCATATCTATTGATGTCCCCACAAAATCCTCTGCCTCTAAACTCATTGCACTCACATCATCTCTTGGTCTCTCTCAATGGAGCTCCTCGCCCTTCCATGTGAGTGGACACTCACTTGATCTGGTCTTCAATTACTTCTGTGATAGCTCTGATCACATCAATTTCCCATTCCCCCTCTCTGACCATCACCTTCTCTCTTTTAACTTCTCCCTCACCCCTTCTCCACCTCTGCCTCCAAAAGTTACCATCACTAAGCATAACCTTAAGGCTATTGACACAAAATCTTTTTTCCTCCCTGCTCGACTCACTTCTCTACCCCATTATTTCTCGCTCATGCCCTGGACAAGCCATTTCCCTTTACAATGTCTCTCTTACTTTTGCTCTTAATTCTGTTGCTCAGGTGACTAGTACTCATCCTCGAGATCCACACCTCAACCCTGGTGCACCAAATGCACCAGATATCTGGAAAAGTGCTCACGAACTGCCGAGCAACAGTGGAGAAAACAAGAGACATGGTAAGAACTTACCTTTGTTATCTCTGTTTCTGCGAGGTCCATAGGGTTCACAGGGTTGACCTTGGGGTATAGCTGGATCTGGATCCACGGGCACCACGCAGTTAACACTTTAGCTCCCAGGATGCACTGGGTTCATCCTCCTCTATACCCTGCCCCCGAGCCACAGGCACCTCAGTTGGTAAGTAGCCAAGGCCGGAGGAGGAAAAAAAGAGAGAAGGGAGACTGGAACACACAAGAACCATACTCACAGAAAGGTAGATGGAAAACCGGTGACCAGCCACACAGCCCATATGAAGCCAGGTGCGGCAGGGCGGGCACCCTGTGGACCCTATGGACTTCATAGAAGCAGAGATAACAAAGGTAATTTCTTACCATATGTTTTCTACTTCCGGGTCCATAGGGGGTCCACATGATTGACCTTGGGGATGTCCCAAAGCAGTCCAATCAAGGGAGGGGACGCTCCTGTGTTGAAAGGAGAATCCGGCGCCCAAAGGAAGCATCCTGAGAGGCGAAAGTGCCAAAGCATAGAACTTTAGAAAGGTCTGGATGGAAGACCACGTGGCCACCTTACACAGCTGAACAGCCGAGGCTCCACGGCTAGCTGCCCACGAGGGACCCACAGACTGAGTAGAATGAGCCTTAACAGAGGCTGGAACGGGCAAGCCCTCCCATGTATAAGCCTCAGAAATAGCCAAACAAAGCCATTTAGCCAAAGTTTGTTTGTTGGCAGGCCAACCCCTCTGTGAAAACCAAAGAGGATGAACAAGGAATCCGACTTCCGAATGGAACTAGTCCGGTCCACATAAACTTGAAGAGCCCGGACCACATCCAAGGAGGCCTCACCAGCTAAAAAGTGAGGTGACTGAAAAGCCAGCACAACAATTTCCTGATTAATGCGGAAATTAGAAACCACCTTAGGCAGAAAACCTGGACAAGTGCGAAGCACCGCCCTGTCCTGGTGAAAGATCAGAAAAGGAGGATGACAGGAAAACACCCCCAATTCTGACACCCTCCTGGCTGAAGCAATTGCCAGGAGAAAAACAGTCTTAAGAGACAACCACTTGAGTTCCAACAATTCTAGTGGTTTGAATGGAGGACCCTGAAGGGCCTGAAGCACCACAGCCAAATCCCACGGAGCCACCAGGGGAACAAAGGGAGGCTGAATCCTGAGAACACCCTGGAAAAAGGTGCGAATATCTGGTAGTGCACTGGAACCACACAGATAGTGCAGACAAATGAACTTTCAAAGAAGCTAGGCGTAAGCCGAGGTCCAAACCAGACTGAAGGAACGCCAAATTCCTAGAAACACGAAACACTTGAGGATCATAGTTTCTCGTCTCACACCACTGAAAATAGGTATGCCACACTCTGTGGTAAATCCTGACGGAGGCAGGCTTGCACGCCTGCAGCATTGTGCTGATGACCGAGCTAGAGAAACCCCGGGACCTTAAGACGGATATCTCAAGAACCACGCCGTCAAAGACAGATGACCCAGATCTGGGTGAAGGCAAGGACCCTGAGACAACAGGTCCGGACATTGAGGCAGAAGGAATGGAGCCTCGATGCAGATCTGAGTACCAAGGACGTCTGGGCCAAGCTGGAGCCACCAGAAGCGTGCTGCTGTCCTGTTTAAATTTCCAAAGGACCCGAGGTAGTAGAGGTATTGGAGGGAACAGATACGCCAACTGAAAGGTACATTACACTGACAGCGCGTCCACCAGGCTTGCGTCGGCGTCTCTTGTCCTGGAACCGTACACGGGCAACTTGTGATTGTGATGGTAGGCCATGAGGTCCACCTCCTGCAGTCCCCACTTGTCCACGAGTAGTTGAAACACCTCTGGGTGAAGCGACCATTCCCCGGGATGCCCGTTGTGATGGCTGAGGAAGTCCGCCTCACAATTGAGGACTCCTGGAATGAAGACTGCTGAGATGGCTGGAAGATGGCACTCTGCCCAAGACAGGATGTATGAAACCTCCGTCATTGCTGCTCGACTGTGAGTGCCCCCTTGATGGTTGATGTACACCACCGTGGTGGCGTTGTTGGACTGAACCTGCACGGCTTTTCCTTGAAGAGCGTGACCTGATAACTGGAAGGCCCTGTACACGGCCCAAAGTTCCAGAATGTTGATCAGGAGAATTGCTTCTTCCGCTGTCCAACGGCCCTGAAGTGAAAGTGGACCTGTTACTGCACCAAAACCCCCGAGACTGGCATCTGTTGTGAGAAGAACCCAGTCCGGGATCCAAAAGGGGCGAGCCCCAGTGAGATGGGATGTCTGAAGCCACCAAGACAGAGACAGATGCACCTCTGGAGATAACACCAGCAGCTGAGTCCTGATCCTGTGTGGTAACCCGTTCCATTTGGATAGAATCAGCCCCTGCAGGGGCCTGGAATGGAATTGGGCACACTCCACCATGTCGAATGTCGACACCATGGACCCTAGAACCTTCATTGCCGAGTGAACAGACACTCGGCAACTTTTCAGACAACTGCGCACCCGCAGTTGTAAGGAGGAATCTTTTCTGGAGTCATAAAGATCCTTTGCAGATGAGAATCCAACAGGGCTCCCAAATGAACCATCCATGTTGATGGAATCAGGGAGGACTTTTTCCAATTTATCAGCCACCCGTGCGCTTGCAGACAAGTGATCGTCAGGTGTAGATGTTGTAGAAGAACTGTTGGGGAGGTCTGTGACGAAAGGAGAGGGTGTACCCCTGAGAGACCACTTCTCGAACCCAAGCATGCGTGGTGGTGTTGTACCAGCACTGGGCGACTTGAAGAAGTCGGCCTCCCACTCTGGGATCCCCCAGAGGGAGGCCCGTCCCATCAGGCAGAAGGTTTATCCTCCAGCTTGGAAGTAGGGCGTCTAGCACTCCACACTTGCTTCTTAGGTTTAGGGGCGGCCTTGGTTGCTGACTGCCTCAGGAAGGACTGCCCCTTGAACGAAAGGACCGAAATGCAGAGGTCCTAGCCTTAGAAGGTGCAGCTGCCGATGGTAGAAAAGCTGACTTAGACTTTGCCAGGGTATCTACAATTTTGTCCAGGTCTGGGCCAAACAACATCTGCCCATTAAAGGGTAAGGTCTCCAGGCCCTTCTTGGAGTCCACATCCGCCCTCCAAGAACGTAACCAAAAAGAACGGCGAGCAAACACCGCTGCAGCCAAAACTCTGGTAGTCAGAAGGCTGGCATCCAAAGCCGCCTCACCAAGCGACATCTCTCATCTGTCCCTCTCTGAACTTCAGGCGCCTCCTCAGGAAAGGTATCTTCTAGTACATTGGCCCAGCTTTCAATGGCTTTAGCTACCCAGGAGATGGCCATGAACCGACGGAGAGAATAGATTGACTTCAAGCAAGTCTCCACTTTCCTGTCCGTGGGATCCTTTAAGAATGAAATGGATGGCATAGGCAAGGTAGCACTCCTGATTAAGCGAGTAACATGGAAATCCACCACAGGCAGACTTTCACACTTTTTGCAATGACCTGCAGGAAACGGATACCTAGACGCTAAACGTTTCTGCGGCTGGAACCTCTTACTAGGCTACTGCCAGGCCTCTGCCATGTGGTCAGTCAGCTGGTCAGATAGAGGAAAAACTATCGAAGTCACTTTTACCTGTTTGAAATTTGGGTATTTGGATTTAGGGGCCGGAGCGTCATCCTCAATATCAAGAATGGATCGAACCGCCCTAAACAAAACTGGCACATTAATAGAAGATTTGGTCTCTACTTCCCAGAGAGGGGAATCCGAGTCAGAGTCCTCCGGTAATTCCCCATCATCCGAGAACGCTTCCGAGTCTGACAACTGTACAGACTGGGATGACATAATCGGGCGTTTAGACACCTTCTGAGGCTTGTCACTTCTGAGCATAGATTGAAAAGCTGAAGAAGAAGCCACCAAACTCTGGACTGAACTAGAGAACACATCCTCCCAAGGTGGTTGACCCGCCTGGGGGAGTCCCTGAAAGGGAATGACAGACTGTTGATTCACCGGAGGAGGCTGTATATACACTGGTAACCCCATATAGGGACTAACAGTCTGATGCCCAGGTAGAGAATGTAACAAATGCGGCATACCCTGGGAGGGGAGGATGGCTGGTTGGGGTAACCCCATATGGGGGAGAGTAGTTGGGACCACGAGGCGATCCGCGATGGAGGCCAGCACCTGAGAAAATACCGGCCAAGGAGGGTCCTGTCCCATAGTTGGGGGGTTAGAGGGACCAGGTAACTGATGGCACCTCACACACAGCCCATCCTGTGATAATTCCTCCTTATTCACCCCTGCGACGCAGCGTCTGCAGGAGAACAGAGTGGGAGCCACGGACCGCTCAACTTCCTAGTCAGACATGATAATATATAGAAATACAGACATATATAAACCCTATTGGGAAGTCCAGTGGTACACTCCTGGCACACCGACAAGCATGCAACACACAGGTCCACAGATATGGTACCGTGAAGCAAGCATGCAACTGTATGTGACCGACCTCACAAATACATGAATTTATATAAGTGAGATCCGAGAAAAGCCCTTCCCCTACACACCTGCCAGGGCCGTAGGAGAAGGAAAGGGATAGGTATAGACTGACAGTAATTAGAGATCAGCACAGACAGTCAGCACTAGCAAAAGTCACATACAATGCAGAAAGTTAATACTCACTGCACCAGATTTAGTGTCTGGGAGGGCTATAGTGCTGTATATGCTGTCCTAGCAGGGGAGAGGTACACAGGGTGACCGGTCCTCACGCTGCTTGAGAGATCTGCGATATGCCAGGGAAGATGGCCGCCGGAGACCTCAGAGGAGGAGTGGCCGAAGGAGGAAGCAGCTCAGCATTACCAGACCCGTGCAGAAAGGCGCGCTTAGCCGAGGAGCCACTAGACAGTGAAGGCTGTCTCCCCTGGCTAGCATTTAACCCCCGGGATGCCGGTTCCCGCTGCTGGCAAATTACTCCCTGGTGGTCTAGTGGTCCCGCGGGGTATACCTCTGGAGAGGGGGAGCCCGCTGCCACCGCTAGCACCTCCGGTCTGTACCCAGAGACCGGAGGCAGAAGACTGCATATACCCGCGGGTCACCGCAAGTGGTGACCTGCGTCTTACCTGATCCCCGACTCTCCTGAGGTGCCTGTGGCTTGGGGGCGGGGTATAGAGGAGGATGGACCCAGTGCATCCTGGGAGCTAAAGCTTTAACTGCGTGGTGCGTGTGTATCAAGATCCAGCTATACCCCAAGGTCAACCCTGTGGACCCCCTATGGACCCTGAAGTAGAAATCATGCTCCTATGCAGACTCCCTCCATTTCAAATTTATGCTCTCAACATACAGTACAGTCCTCTCTCTCTAAACAGTCTTATTTCAAGAACCTTAGCTCCTCTAAGTCCTCAAACCCATGTCATCTCTTCACCATTTTCAACTCCCTTGCCCCCCTACTCAACTGCCCTCCTAACTCTCTGCCCTTGACTTCACATCTATAATTGACTCCATACGCGAGGACATCTCATCCCACCAGGGTCTCAGCACCCCAATCCACCCCTCCTCATACATCTTACCAACTCTGACATCTTTTTCCCCTGTATCTGGAGATAAAGTCATGTACCTAATCCGGTCCTCCTCCCCTTCCACCTACTCTCTTGACCCTATCCCCTCCCGCCTCCTCTGCTACCTCTCTCCTGTTGCCTGTTCCCATCTTGCTCACCTCTTCAATCACTCCCTCACATTCAAGCATGCCTTTGTCTCCCCCATTCTTAAAAAACCCACCCTTGATTCTAACACTCTCTCCAACTACCACCACATTTCTCTCCTTCCATTTGCCTCCAAACTCCTTGAGCGGATTGTCTACAACTGCCTTACCGACTTTCTTTCCTAGCACTCCCTGCTCAACCCAATTCAGTCTGGCTTCCGTCCTCTGCATTCTGCTGATACTGCCCTTACAAAAGTCAGCAACGATCTCCTTGTTGCCATATCCAAGGGCCACTACTCTCTACTCATTCTTCTCAACCTCTTTGCTGCTTTTGACACTGTGGACCACCCTCTCCTCCTACAAATTCTTCACTCCCTTGGTCTGGGCGATACTGCCTTCTCTTGGCTGTTCTCCTAACTCTTTGACCGCTTTTTCTCTGGGCCTGATTCAGAGCCGGACGCTATTTGCGCTCGCTCGTTCAGAAAAAAGGTGTGGCTATTCAAATGAACCGTTCGCTCTTTGCGGTCTGTTCACGCCTCTAGGTCTGAACGAGTGAACTAAACATGCGGTCGTTTTTTGGCAAACTACGCCCCCTGGCCGCTCGCATCCTACGTCATGTCCGCTATTTATTAGATTAATCGAGTACATCGACCAGCGTATGAACTGCTCGCTATTCTTGTGGTTGGTTTTTCCTACCGCAATCATGCGAGCAGTTTTGACTATAAAATAACCCAGTGACGTGGTCAAGGACGCTGCTGTATTAATTATGCACACCAATAAAACGCCCGTTTTGACCTTTAAGCACGCCTGCGTTCGGATCTCCACTCCCCGTTTTCAAGCACCTTCCCCTGTTACCACCCACATACGCCTCCTCCTGTCACTGAAATAGCAGGCATTCACTATTTAGCGAACAAATGATTTTCGGCCGCACTGACTGGTTCGCGCATGCGTATTACGATCCGTACGCATGCGCACTTGGCCAAACATCGCTCGGAACGAACGAGCGGCCGCTTACGAGCGGCTCTGAATCAGGCCCTCTGTCTCCTATCATGACTCCACTTCACCCCCACTTTCACTAAAAGTAGGTATCCCCCAAGGTTCTACTCTGGGACCTTCCTATTTTGCCTCTGTATGTCCTCTCTAGGTGAGTTCATCAGCTCTTTTGGCCTCCAATATAATTTTTATGCTGATGACACTCAGATCTGCATCTCCTCCCATGACCTCCCACCATCTCCTCACTTGTATCTCCAACTCTCTCTTTGCTATTTCTTCATGGATGTCCCAGCACCTTCTTAAACTTAACATGTCTACGACTGAGCTGGTCATCTTTCCACCCTCCCACATAACCTCACCTCCCACACTTTAATTATTTATTGGCAGCACAACCATCTCTAGCCCCCAAGTGCGCTGTTTTGGAGTTATCTTTGACTCCTCCCTCTCCTTCAAGCACATTCAGTACATTTCACAGAAATATTTCTAGGATAAGACCCTTTCTCACCCTGGAGGCAACTAAGACCCTCATCCATTCACTGGTCATCTTGAAATTGGACTGCTGTAACTTGCTCCTATTTGGCCTCCCTCACTCCCACCTCTCTCCACTCCAATCAGTCCTCAATGCTGCTGCCTGGCTCATCTTCCTCTCCAAATATACTAAATCTACCTCCCTTCTCCTGCAAGCCCTTCACTGGATCCCCTTCCCTTTCAGAACCCAATTCAAGCTTCTCACACTCGCTTACAAAGCCCTCCCCCAATCCTCTCCATTTACATCTCTGACCTTATCTCCCTGCACATTCTCACCTGCCCACTTCGCTTCACAAATGCATGCCGTCTCTTTTGCCAACTGATTACTTCCTCCCACCTCCAATATTTTGCTTGTGCTACTCCCTACCTCTGGAATTCTCCCCCTCGCAGACTCTCCACTAAACTTCGAAAGGGCTCTCAAAACTCACTTCTACATCAAAGCCATCCAGCTCTCATCCTAACCCACTGCTCCTCCTTCACTGTCTACCCCATCTGTGTCACCCCTATCTGTCTGCCCCACTCCTTTAGATTGTACGATCTCACAAACAGGGCTCTCTTCCCTCATGTGCTTCTCCTTTACCTTACTTATGCTATCATATACTCTCTGCAACAGCACCTAATCTTTGGTTGTTGCTGCCCTGCTGCTTATTTGAGTTTTACGATCATGTATGCAGCAATGTTTATAAACCATGTCCTTTTCCTGCATTGTTTTGTACTGTAAGTAATTGTTTTTTTGTTTTGCTCATTTGTAAGGCACTCCGGAACCCTTGTAGCACCATAAAAATAAAGATAATAAAAATACACATAAATATACAGTGATACACATCCATGCATATACTTTATATAGTCGCACATACTGTATATACACATACATAGTCACATACATACATACATAGACACATATCTATACACATACATTCATACAGGCACACACACACATACATAAGGGCCCATTTCTTAATAATCACATTTCCAATGCGATCTAGGCGCGATAGTAGCGGATATCAGACATTGCAGGATACGATTGCAGATGGTATGCGTTTGGCATCCCGATTGTAGGGATGCTGACACTTACATTACCAGAGCCAGAATACCAAAGCTGGTCAGAATCCCAGCGCCAGCATCCCGACCGCCAGGATGCCGAAGGTAAGTAACGGGGTGGGGGGAGGTTACGGTTAGGCACTAGGGGGAGGGTTAGGCACTAAGGGGGGAAGGTTAGGTTTAGGATGCGGGGAGGGGAGGGTAGGGGGAGGTTAGGTTCAGGCACTAGGAGGGAGGTTAGGGTTAGGCACCAAAGAGGGAGGGTTAGGGTAGGGAAAGGGGGAGGGTTAGCATACCGACCAACAAGTGTCGGCATGTTAACCCTGTCGGGATTCTGACCACCAGGATCCCGACTGTTGGTATTTCATACCAATTCCATTGCAGACACAGCAGGTTAGAATCATTGTAAATTAATGTATTAAATTGCATCCACAAGGACAGGGGCTCCAAAAGGAGCCTGTCTCTGCGATGTGCTGGGAGTGCAGTGACTGCGTCAGTGGTCTCTTCATTCGTGTGACGGGGATCCTGCGCATGCATGGTCTACTGACCATACATGCACAGCGGCCATTGCTGGGGGAGGTTCCTATGGAACCCTCTCCCTGTAATTTTTGCAATGTGTAACTCATAGTCTATAGCGGCTTACACCATCTTTAGATGGCGTAAGCTGCGGGGACCAAGTTCCGAAATGCTTCGCAAAAAACCTATGGGGATTATGGCTGCTGGTGGCAATGGAGGGACCGCAGCATGTATCAGAGATACATTCAAGGATACTAAAAATTTGTAGGTATCCCCCAAAAACTCATGTTTTCGGAGAATACGCCGCAAATATTTAAAAATAAATGGACCCCATAGTCAATACACATACATACATATAGACAATGCCCCCTCCCTGGGTTCCTCTTACCTTATAGGCTGTCTGCTGGATAGTCTCTATCATTCTGGTAACCATCCTGTCTCCCATGCTGCTGCTGGCACAGTGTCGTGCTGTGATTAGAGTATGGGGGAGCTGAGGGGGGCCCAAGGACATGCTCCCTGTGTCCCCCTTCAGTTCAGCTCTGTGCCTGCAAGTAGGTAGAGAAAGCTGTCTGGCAGCTCTGATTGTGTGTAATTCACAGAGTGGCGAGGAGCATCTTTCTCTACCTACCTCTCAGAAAACTGCCCTATGCACAGGGAGAGTGGCTGCACAGTCCATGTAGTGAATACTGAACAAAATAATTATTAAGATGATCAGCTATTACATTGTCTCCCTCAACAAGACTCCCTCTTTCTGTCTTTTGTCTTTTTATTCCACCTTTTGTTTTTCTCCTTTCGCTTATATAATTAAAAAAAGTTTTGCCCCCTTTACCCACTGACTGCGCCATTTTCTCCTCAGCTTTTACCTTTGCACATCTAATTACTTTCTTAGCCTCCTTCTGCTTTACAAGATACTCCTCTTTGTCTTCATTATTTTGCGTCTGCTTGTATTTCCTAAAGGCCATATTTTTTGCTTTCACAATACTTGCTACCTCTTTCCCAAACCACACTGGCTTCCTTTTCCTTGTGGTTTTCCTAACCCTTTTGATGTCAAATGTGTTACTACGGGGTGAGGGAAGGGAATGTGTTACAATACGAGTGAGAGAGGGGAATGTGTTACTACTGAGATGAGGGAGGGGACTGTGTTAATACAGGGGTGAGCAGGGGTAATACGTTACTACAGAGGTGAGGGAGGGGAATAAGTTACTACAGAGGTGAGTGAGGGTAATGCAATACTACAGGTGTGAGGGAAGTCATATTAGCAAGGATTCACTAACCCCGCACATCGGTGCACTCAGGACTCATACTACATTCCCCACTGATTCATCCACTCGATTCCCCAGCTGTCTCTGGAAATTGCACAGCGGGACTGCCACGTTCTTCATTCAGACGCTCTTCGTGCAATCAGCTGATGCTGACTGGCAACATTGCAGGACGGAACTACTACTTTCCCTGCAGATGGTAAGCGTGTCCACAGCTGACTGTTCACCCACGCCGCACCACTACCCTTTGTTCCCATGTGAGGATTGATGGCAGGTTCCCCCTGCTGAAGGACATAGGAGAGGCCTCTCCGGAGATTTATGCTGGTTCACCAGCAGTACGGTATTTACCTTCTCCTTCATACAGTTACAAGAATATTGCCTTGATTAAATTTTTGCTACAAAAGGTGCAGTTTTTTTATATATTTTTTTTATATATTTTTCTGTGTCAACTTTAGACATTGTTACCTGATTTATGATATTTATGGACTGAGTGATTAAGATATCTATTTGCAGCCTCATTTATCATCTGGATTAAGATTAATTAGTATTTTCACACAACCACTATTTATTACTCATTCATTTTTCATGTATGGTTTATTCATTTATTTATTCTTCTGTGGCCACAGTATGTTTTTTATACATATTTTTATATACATATTGTTATTCATTATTAGTTTGTTTATCTATATTAAATATTTTGGTGATATTCTAGCACTCCCAGTTCGTTTCTTTTTCTCCATATTAGCAGAAAGCACTTCCAATGGGAAGCCATGCAGGCTCCCAACAGTAAAATCGACCACTGCCTTTGACTAACAATATTTATTGCCATAAGGTAAACCTCTGTAAACCTCAATTATCTAAACTGCATGATAAAGTTGGTTTGTTTAGCCTAATTATAGATATTCTTCCTCTGCTTTTCTGTAGCCTAACTTTACTGTACATAAATTCATGTCTTCCCATAAACAAGTTAGTAGATAACTTGTTTCAATCATTACCATCCTTTTTTTTTTTTTAAAACCAGCACCGGACTCAAATCCGGCCGGGTGTAATGCCACAGTCAGGGTCCCTATAACCTGGACACCCCAGCCAAAGCATTATCACCCCAAGTTGGGGATCTCAGGGGAGGTGGGGACCCCCCCAATAAAGGGGTCCCACCTCTCCCGAGCACCCCAGGCTTAGTCTGAAGCCGTGCTCTTCCCCACACCCCTGGGCTGTGGGCATTGGGGTAATAGTAGTGTAAATAGTAAGAAACTATAGTTTTTTACTGCGGAACTACAGGTGCCAGCATGCCTGCCCTTTGGCACTTGTGGAACTACAAGTGCCAGCAGGCACCCATACCCCCGCTGTAAAAAAAGTAGTAAAAAAACCACAACACACACACCGTAGAAAGTATAACTTTATTACATACACCTTCCTACCCCACTCACACATACTTACCTGCTGCCCAATGATAGGTCCACTTCTCCAAGTAGAAATCTAATGGGAGTACCTGTAAAAAAAAGATCCTACACTCACCTCCTTCATGGCGCCGGGCTCCGTAGCATCCCCGGGTCTTGGCAAAAAAACAAATCGGCACCCAGATCATTCACTTACATGGCCAAACTCTCCAGACATTGCTAACTCGACCAAACTCGATTGTTAGTAAATTTACCCCTAGGTATTTCCTACAAGGATATACAATACAATTTTCATCTTACACTACAGCATCGGCAGACAATGAGGTAGGAACAAACTTATACTTAATTTTGCCACCCCTTTCTTCAACTACAGTAACCCTAACGTTGGATTCACCACGTTGCTATTACCAAGCAGTTTTTTTGTTTATTCACTGTGTGACACAGAATATGTGAATAAATGATTGTTTTGCACCACAAATTACTTTGTACTGTATTTGTGTCTGATAAAATATATTATAGCTTCTCATTGCTACATGCTGTTTCCATCTAGTTCAAGATAAACACTGCACCCGCCACCCCCTTGCATTCCTCCCGCATCCACATACACAGCCCCCCCTGCCGTACAAGCCTGGCTGCCTCCTCCCGGCAGGAGGGAGATAAATGTCGGCAAGTGTTAAATATGCTAATGTCCCCAAATCTTACATGAGCATAGGGATGCCCGACGTGCAACAGCCTGAACACTGATGCAGATTGGGCAGCTACGCAGCTTCTGAGTAAGTCTGACCTGTCTCAAACACTGTTGTTCTTCTGGAACGCTGAGAGCTCTCATGCTGCGAAGATTGCAATGGCTAGTTTATGCACGTATATGCAACAGAGTTTAAATGGCCCCGGTATGCCTGCGTTTGCCTACCCAGCCCTGTTATCTCCCCTAAATGCTGACTACCAGTCACTAATTTTGCATTTGAATACCCTGTGCAAGCGTGATCACCAGGACCGTACCTAGGGTGGTGCAGCCGGTGCACCGACACAGAGCGCTCATGCCCTGTGGGCGAAACCGGCCACCTCAACCCGCGATCATGGCCACTAGTCTTCTACAGCCCGCTACATGTATAATAGTAGCGGTGTGTCTGGCTTCTCTGCTGCCGGGCGCACCGCTACTAATACACATTACAGCGGGCAGCGCTGCTGCAGCTGTCAGTGTCTGTCTAATGTGCTCTGCCCCCTGCACGGCCTGTCTCCTTTAGTCTTCTGGGACTGAGTGAGACATCATGACGTCTCTCCTATCCAGTCCCACAGTGGCCTGCGCTGAAGAGCGGCACCAATGCCGTTTCTGGCACAGGGCACCAAAATGTCGGCTCTGGTGATCACAATTTAATCGCTGGCATTCGCTGTGCAGCTTTTGTGCATGTGCAATGGCTTACAATCTATCGATCTGCGTAAACATTGGCTTTGCGTGTGGATCTGAATCAGGCCCCTCACCCCCCGTCTTGACGTCTCTCCCATAGTGCCCACTGCGAGAGACAGAAGCTGGAGCTCAGGAGTGAACTCCAGCCTCTGGCTGCCGCTGTGAGGAAGGAGCCGGGCGAATGGCAAATGGAGCCTTCCTGCAGCGCGGGACGAATGGCCGGTAAGGTGGGCTGGAGGAGTTCCGCCCCGTTCCGGCCCACTTTAACCCCTTTGCTGGTAATATCTCCCCATCCGGTCAAAATGCCAAAATGTTATGGTTCTGAGCAACTACACAGTAATAATAGCACATCAATAATGTGAAGCTTCTATAAAACTAGACGTAAAGATTGTGGCTTCAAACATACTCTTCTATGTGATGTAAACAAAAATGGTGATATATCTCCAAGGCGCAACAATTCAGCCCTCCTATACTATACCTAATGGATCCATTAATCTTCAAATAACACAAGATAATATAAAAAGGAAGAGTGTCTAGGCACTCAAACAAATCTTCAATACATATATTAGTGCAAAAATAGAAATAAATGCCCTATCAAAATACATTTCTCATCAAAAAGATGTGTCCAATAAGATGACAGAAGGTACATATCATAGCATCTGATATTCTCCATAAGTGCATAAAAAAAATAAACACAATAGTATAATGCCTTCAAAAATATTGATACCATGAGTAATAAAAAGATGGTGTGAATTGAATTCCAAAAACCTCTACACAGTGAGAAAAGGTAGAAAGAAATCCAAAGGGTATTTTACTAAAAGTCGATTTTGGTACATTTGTGTTTCAGGGTCTAAATCACACATTAACTAACAGATGATTTTTGACATTTGTTTTTAAACAATGTCGACAAAATCAACTCTAAGTAAATGTGACTTAGACCTTGAAACAATAATTGACCAAAAATCGACCCAAATTGACTTTCAGTAAATATACCCCTAAATCACACATTTACTAACATGATTTTTGATATTGTTTGAAAAAATTATGACAAATGTAATGTAAATATGTTTGACAAACAGAAGCGCAAACCTGTCCACCACCATATAACTGAACCTAAGGATGACACTTAAGCACAATTTACTTCGCTTTATTCATTTCTGAATTTCTCAATAACAAACTTAAAATTAGGGGTCCCGTGAAAACAATGCTGATACAAAAAGGTTTGTAAACCACTGCCTTAGGGTAATATCCTTACAATAGTAAAAACAAAGACCAGCATGTTGCAAGTTTTTTGTACATACATAATCATATGTATGTACAAGTCGTCCCAGCAGACGTCTTCCACTAGATGGCTTCCTTCCTCACAGTTATATACAATAAATGCAAAAGATCCCAAATGTGCATTACTTAAAATCAAGCTATTTTAATAAACAAATGGCTAAAATAAAAACAACAATCAGAATCCACAAGTGTTAGCAGTTACTTCCTACTGAACAAAGGTGTAAACAGGCATATCAAATAACCTCAAACGAAAGGAGATCAACCCGGCATACCATCCATCAAGTTCTAGATATGTATTCACAGCATATCTAGGAAGCCAATCAGCAAAAAGTCACAACTCTCCAACGTGTTTTCGACATGTAATGTCTTTTTCAAGGTAAGTGTGTGGATAAAGAATCTCCGTTTTAAATATCATAAGCAACCAATCCAGTTTGCATCAACCTTCCATTCGCATAAACAGCCATAAAATAGATGACAATCTTACTTCAAATATGAAAGGTAAATTTATCATAGATTTCAGACCTATACTATGTAGTAGCCCATTTTTTCAATATAATCCCTTTTTGGTAAATAAAATTATGTACACTGTTATTCTTGTTAATTGAATAAAAAAAAGTCCATCTCAAATCTTGGCAGTACACTTTCTATTCATAATAAAAATAGACATAATCATAAAACACTGACCAGGTAACCAGTCTAATGGAGCATACACACGGCCAGATTTGTCAGACTTGTCAGATTTGTCAGATGAACAACTGAACGACTGAACGATTTGAACGATTTTACCAAAGTTTTGAACAATTTGAACGATTGAACGATTTTTGACTGCATTAAAATGAATGGAATCGTCCAAGTCTGACTGCAAACCCATCAGATGTCAGATATCGTTATCTGACAAACGGGAACGCGCATTGTTGATCGTCCATCGTTCAGGCATGTCAGATATGAACGATTTTCCTTCAGATATGAACGACTGAACGATTTTTAAATCGTTATCGTTCATATCTGAAGGAAAAATCTGACCGTGTGTATGCACCATTACAGTCACTCTAGATGACTTCTCATCATATATAAAATCTGAAAGCTAAACTGGAAAGTGCAATTTCTGGAATAAAAACTTAAATAAAGGAGAAACTATTGTAAATAAAGTTAATTAACGCTCAGAAATAACACCCATAATAGCATAAATCAAGTAAATATATCACAGATGTGCCATAAAATACAAAAAAAAAACATGGTTTAACCCATGAGGGATCAAAGTGTGCAAATAGTGAACCTATCTCATTTCATACCTTGCTATATTTTTGTCTCTGTTATTACTCCACCAATTTCCTTGAATTACTGATATTCCCTCAAACATGTTATACATTTTTAAGAACGATTATGTTTTGTTTTGTTTTTTTACAATGCATAGAGAATGACTGTAGTGTATTTTAATTAGGGGTGAGCGGGTTCGGATTTCTGAAATCCGAACCCCCCCGATCCGAGGCCGATCCGAGTCAGGCTCGACTTTTCCCGCCAGACTCGGATCTGAAATCGAGGCAAAACGTCATCATCCCGCCTTCCGGGTCTCGCGGGTTTTGGATCCTATATAAGGTACCCGTGTCGGCGCCATTTTCTCACTCGGCTGTGGACAGTGAAGAGGGAGGGTGGGAGTTAGGGCTGGCTGGGCTGTGTAGTGTAGTGTTGTGCTGCTGGTGTCCATACGGGGCTGTGTCCACTCCTTCAAAGTCCATAGGGGCTGGCTGGACTGTGTTGTGCAGTCAGTTGTCCATAGGGGCTGTGTCCACTACAAAGTCCTGTGCAGTGTCCCAGTCCTAAAGGGGTGCTGTAGTGTTGTCCAGAGGGTGCTCTGTCCATCAGGGGTGCTCCCTCCAAGTGCAAAAAAAAATAATATTTTTTCTGTGTTTGTGAATTGTGTGCACTGTGGCTGCACGTGCATCAACAAAGGAGCAGCGCCAAGCGTGCGCCTGTGTCCCATAAGTAAAGGGCCTGGTGGCTTGTCCGTTAAAGGGTGCTGTAACCCCCAAAGTACACTCCAAACAAAATGAAAAAATATTTTCTGTGTCTGTGAATTGTGTGCGCAGTAGCTGCACGTGCATCAACAAAGTAGTGCCAAGCGTGCGCCTGTGTCATAAGTAAAGGGCCGGCTGGCTTGATCGTTAAAGGGTGCTGTAACCCCCAAAGTACACTCCAAACAAAATAAAAAATATTTTCTGTATTTGTGAATCGTGTGCGCAGTAGCCGCACGTGCATCAACAAAGGAGCAGCGCCAAGCGTGCGCCTGTGTCCCATACATAAAGGGCCGGCTGGCTTGTCCGTTAAAGGGTACTGTAACCCCCAAAGTACACTCCAAACAAAATAAAAAAATATTTTCTGTGTTTGTGAATTGTGTGCGCAGTAGCCGCACGTGCATCAACAAAGTAGTGCCAAGCGTGCGCCTGTGTCATAATTAAAGGGCCGGCTGGCTTGACCGTTAGAGGGTGCTGTAACCCCCAAAGTACACTCCAAACAAAATAAAAAAATATTTTCTGTGTTTGTGAATTGTGTGCGCAGTAGCCGCACGTGCATCAACAAAGTAGTGCCAAGCGTGCGCCTGTGTCATAATTAAAGGGCCGGCTGGCTTGACCGTTAGAGGGTGCTGTAACCCCCAAAGTACACTCCAAACAAAATAAAAAAATATTTTCTGTGTTTGTGAATTGTGTGCGCAGTCGCCGCACGTGCATCAACAAAGTAGTGCCAAGCGTGCGCCTTTGTCATAAGTAAAGGGCCGGCTGGCTTGACCGTTAAAGGGTGCTGTAACCCCCAAAGTACACTCCAAACAAAATAAAAAAATATTTTCTGTGTTTGTGAATTGTGTGCGCAGTAGCCGCACGTGCATCAACAAAGGAGCAGCGCCAAGCGTGCGCCTGTGTCCCATAAGTAAAGAGCCGGCTGGCTCATTTCTTAAAGGCTGGTGTAACCCACAAAGTGCACTAGTCTCCAGCAAAAATAAAAATTCTGTGTTTGTGTGCGCCTTAGCCGCACGTATATATCAAATCAATATAACATAAATGGAGGACCAAACTTTCTCTGATAAAAATAAAATAGGGAAAAATCAAGAACCACTTCCTCCTAGTGCTGAAGCTGCTGCCACTAGTCATGACATAGACGATAACATGCCATCAACATCGTCTGCCAAGGCCGATGCCCAATGTCATAGTAGAGGGCACATACAATCCCAAATGACAAAGTTCAGGAAAATGACCTTAAAAAAAACATTTAAATCATCTGAAGAGAAACGTAAACTTGCCAATATGCCATTTATGACACGGAGTGGCAAGGAACGGCTAAGGTCTTTCAATATGTTCATGACTAGTGGTTCAGCTTCACATGACGATGGAAGCCCTCCTCCCGCTAAAAAAATCAAATGAGTTAAGCTGGCAAAAGCACAGCAAAGAACTGTGCATTCTAAGAAGATATCACAAATCCCCAAGGAGAGTCCAAGTGTGGTGGCGGTTGCGATGCCTGACCTTCCCAGCACTAGACGGGAAGAGGTGGCTCTTTCCACCATTTGCACGCCCCCTGCAAGTGCTGAAAGGAGCACCCACAGTCCACTTGCTGATATGCAAATTGAAGATGTCACTGTTGAAGTACAACAGGATGAGGATACTGGTGTTGCTGGCGCTGAGGAGGAAGTTGGCGAGGAGGATTCTGATGGTGATGTGGTTTGTTTAAATCAGGCTCCGGGGGAGACAGTTGTTGTCCGTGGGATGAAAAAGCCCATCACGGTCATGCCTGGGCAGAAGACCAAACATTCCACCTCTTTGGTCAGGCAATATTTCTATCCAAATCCGGACAACAACTGTCTTGCCATATGTACCGGACAACAACTGTCTTGCCATATGTACCATATGTAAAGGTGAAATAAGTAGGGGTAGGGACGTTAACCACCTAGGAACATCCTCCCTTATACGGCACCTGCAGCGCGTTCATAAAAAGTTACTGTCAAGTTCAGAAACTTTGGCTAAGACCGTAAGCAGTCCAGGGACATCTAAATCCCGTTGTCCTGTTGTATCCAAGCACCTGCAAACCACACCGTCAACTCCCTCCTCGTCAATTTCCTCCTTAGTCAGGATCGGAAGTAGTCCTGCAGGCCATGTCTCTGGCATGACTGACTCTCCTATCCGGGATTCCTCCAGAGGATCCTGCATTGCTACGCCTACTGCTGCCGCTGCTGCTGTTTGGAGTCGTTCATCATTCCAGAGAGGAAGTAGGAACACCACTACTTTTACTAAACAATTGACCCTCCAACAGTCCTTAGCAAGGAGGATGAAGTACGACAGCAGTCATCCTGAAGCAAAACGTATAACTGAGGCCTTGACTGCTATGTTGGTGTTAGACGTGCGTCCGGTATCCGCCATTAGTGCAGTGGGATTTAGACAATTGCTGGAGGTAGTGTGTCCCCGGTTCCAAATCCCGTCTAGATTCCACTTCACTAGGCAGGCGATACCGGGACTGTACAGAAATGTCAGAAAAAGTGTCCTCAGTGTCCTGAAAAATGCGGTTGTACCCAATGTCCACTTAACCACGGACATGTGGACAAGTGGAACAGGGCAGACTAAGGACTATATGACTGTGACAGCCCACTGGGTAGATTTATCACCTTACACAGCAACAACAGCAGCGTCACCAGTAGCAGCATCTCAGAAACGCCAGCTCGGTCCAAGGCAGGCTACGCTGTGTATCACCGGTTTCAGTAAGAGACACACCGCCGACAACCTCTTAGAGAAACTGAGGGAAATCATCGCCCAGTGGCTTACCCCACTTAGACTCTCCTGGGGATTTGTGATATCTGACAACGCCACCAATATTGTGCGGGCATTACATCTGGGCAAATTCCAGCACGTCCCATGTTTTGCTCACACAATAAACTTGGTGGTGCAGAATTTTCGGAAAAGCGACAGGATCGTGCAGGAGACGCTTTGGGTGGCCCGAAAAATTTCTGGCCACTTTCGTCATTCAGCGACTGCGTGCCGAAGACTAAAGCGCCAGCAAACACTCTTGAACCTGCCCCGCCATCACCTGAAGCAAGAGGTTGTGACGCGGTGGAACTCAACCCTCTATATGCTTCAGAGGATAGAGGAGCAGCAAAAGGCCATTCAAGCCTATACATCCACCTATGACATAGGCAAAAGAGGGGGTATGCACTGGACTCAAGCGCAGTGGAGAATGATTTCCGTGTTGTGCAAGGTTCTCCAGCCCTTCGAACTTGCCACACGTGAAGTCAGTTCAGACACTGCCAGCTTGAGTCAGGTCATTCCCCTCATCAGGCTTTTACAGAAGCAGCTGGAGAAAGTGAAGGAGGAGCTAAGACGGAGCGATTCCGCTCGGCATGTGGGACTTGTGGATGAAGCCCTTCATTTGCTTTGCCAGGATCCCAGGGTGGTCAATCTGTTGAAATCAGACCACTACATTTTGGCCACCGTGCTCGATCCTAGGTTTAAAGCCTATGTGGTGTCTCTCTTTCCAGCTGACACAAGCCTGCAGAGGTGCAAAGACCTGCTGGTGAAAACACTGTCAGCTGAAGCGGAACGTGACACGTCAACAGCTCCTTCTTCATTTTCTCCCGCAACTGGGGCTGCCAGGAAAAAACTTAGGTATCCTAAGCAACCCGCTGGCGGTGATGCAGGGCAGGCAGGACCAAGTTTGGACATCTGGTCCGGACTGAAGGACCTGGCAACAATTTCTGACATGTCTACTGTCACTACATATGATACTGTCACCATTGACAGAATGGTGGAGGATTACATCGGTGACAGCATCCAAGTAGGCATGTCAGACAGTCCATACCTGTACTGGCAGGAAAAAGAGGCAATTTGGAGGCCCCTGTGCAAACTGGCTCTATTTTACCTGAGTTGCCCCCCCTCCAGTGTGTACTCCGAAAGAGTGTTTAGTGCAGCCGGGAACCTTGTCAGCGAAAGGCTTAGGAGGTTGCTTCCACAAAATGTGGAGAAGATGATGTTCATAAAAATGAATTATCAACTCTTCCAGGGAGACCAGCCTCCAGAACGTACAGAGGGACCTGTGGTGGTGGATTCCAGTGGGGACGAGTTAATACTCTGTGAGGATGAGGATGTACACAACACTGAAGAGGGTGAGGAATCCGTGGATGAGGAGGATGAGGACGACATCTTGCCTCCGTAGAGCCAGTTTGTGCAGGGACAGATTAATTGCCAGCTTGTTTTGTGGGGGCCCAAACGAACCAATCATTTCAGCCACAGTTGTGTGGCAGACCCTGGCGCTGAAATGATTGGTTTGTTAAAGTGTGCATGTCCTGTTTATACAACATAGGGGTGGGTGGGAGGGCCCAAGGACAATTCCATCTTGCACCTCTTTTTTTTCTTTGCATTATGTACAGTTTGGGGCCTAGTTTTTCAAACTGCCATCCTGTCTGCCACTGCAGTATCACTCCTAGATGGGTCACGTGTTTGTGCCGCCCACTCGTGTCGCTTAGCATAGTCATCCAGCTATCTCGGTGCAACCTTTTGGACATAAAAACACTATTGTGAGGTGTTCAGAATAGACTGAAAATTAGTGGAAATTAAGGTTATTGAGGTTAATAATAGCATAGGAGCAGAAAAACCCACAAATTCTGTGATTTTAGCTGTTTTTATGTTTTTTTTCAAAAAAATACAGATCCAAAACACAAAACCCAGAACCCAAAACACGGAAGGGTGGTTTTGGCAAAACCAATCCAGATCCAAAACACAAAACATAATATTGCTAATATGTTCAGTTAACAAACTTTGAGTTATCTGTTGGTTATACCCACACAAAACATCCCACATGCACACTCAATAAACTACAGTAGCATTGTCCATTAGCTAAAAATTCAATAGACTTGATTCAGTGCACCTCTTCCGTCTTTTTGTCATTCCTGATGACATATTTTGGAAGGAATTACACTATTGTGTTTGTTTTGTTTATTTTTTATTTGCTTATGGAGAATACTAGATGCTAAGGGGTTAATTTACTAACAATCGAGATAGGTCGAGATAACCATCTCGGGTGATTTATTGATTTTTTCCCTGCTTGCAAATTTACTAAAGGCAAAGTCGGGTGAGTTAGAGAGATTTCTCTCATCTCACTCGTAAAACTCGGGTGAGATAGCAATCTCAAATGTTATCACCATCGGGCCAAAAACATACATCCCTCAAATTTACCAAAAATCGGGATGAAACGAGTTAGAACATTCCTATATATCATTTTGTGATTTTAAAACTCAATCCCTGTTTGAAGGGTATTTCTCTGCTATACTGTTGAATAAACAGTCAATATATTAATTGTTACGTAGTCATCCTTTTAACCTAGTCTCCCCACTCACACCCACATGCAGTGATTGTGGACACAGATTGGCACAGGACCAGCAGACTTCAAGGTCAGGTGGTGAGAAAAGTGGAGGAGAAGGAGGCTGCGTTCACAATTATCCAGACTACGGTTCGTTTAATGCAACAATCTGCCCACAGTTTTTGCCGACCTATTTCTAACACGATAAAGTCTACATTTGCGAATACGCTGCCGACAGATGTTGTTCACCTGTGCTAAATATACCATCTACTGGTAATTAGTTCTGAATATCCAGCCTCAAGTTTTCGCCTACCAGTGTGTTATTGCGAATAGACTGTGTCATAATTATTGGGAAAGGCATATATCACTATACTATTAGAGACTTTATACTCTGCAACCAGACTTTTCATATCAAAAGGGCTCCAGTCCTCAACACCCAGCCTCAAGTTCTTGCCTACCAGTGCATTATTAAGACTGTTATATAATTATATTCAGACATAATTTTAGAGTGATAGTTGTTTATATTAGATGCCAGTACCACAGAGCGCTTGATCAATTTTTGTTATATCGGTTTAAGGAAGTGGGGATATTTCCTGAGAGAGCAGCTAGTGGTTATACACCCTTTTCCCTCCCTATGAGTGCCGACTGCTCCTATTTGTCTTCAGTTCCACTGTAAAGACAATGATGAAAAATCTAATTTTTACACTACACCTAACACTATCAACCTGCCACCCACCACCCAGGGGTGGCGGGGATAGACCCGGGCTATCAGCCTAAGCCAGGGGTGCCCTGGAGAGGGTGACCCTTTTATTGGGGGGGTCCCCAACTCCCCAGGGATCCCTGGCTTGGGCTGACTAACGGTCAGGGCTGATGCTGCGGCTGGGGGGCCTGGTGATAGGGCACCCTGGCTGTGGCATCAGTCCCACGTTAGAAAGGGTCCAGGGCTGGTTTTAAATATATACAGGGTACCTCACGTCATTTTTTTTTCCCATATATTTAAAACCAGCTCTGTCTCTACTGCCTTGTGCTGGTTGTTACATTACAGTGGATACCTGCACATTTTTTTCAATGTAATGTTAAGAGTCAGGACAGGCTGGCAAGCCCGAGGCTGGATAGTGTTTTGGGGGGGGACCTTACATCTTTTTTTCTAAAAAATTAACCCCTTTATTACAGGCCCAACACAAGCAACTTACACACACATATATCACTGATATGTGCATGCTGCTTGCTGTGGCGAGTTAAAATGCTCAAAACATACCAGCCTGGATGAAGCGACTTTTATGAAAGTGTGGTTAACTCCGATTATGAAAGTTTGCATAAAGTCACCAATCTTTAGTTTCTGGGTAAACTGGTGGGGCAGACTTTGGGTACCCCCCTGGAGTGTTTTTATGTTTGTTTGTTTTTTTTGTTTATTCCAAAGTTAAACCCCTATTTCAATTTTTTTATGTGATGTTTTTTTTTTTAGTTTCAATTTTTTTGTGCTATTTTCGTCAGGGAGGGTTTACAAAGGGTGCAGAGTGGTTGCAGCAACTCTGCACCCCCAAACTCCATTTCTCTTATTTAGTGCAGCACCTATTCATAGGTGAATCAATTTGGCAGATTACATTGCACTGTCTTTATGTAGCTGTGAGAAGTCAATGTAATTGAATCTGTGTAAAAATGCAAACGGGCCAAAAATTAACCACGGCCAAACAGTTTTTCAAAAAACAAAAATTTAAACCTTTAAAAATACGGAACTCATATTTTCATTGGAGTCTCCCTGTGGTCCCGGGTTTCATTTCAAAGCCACCAGGCCAAAAAAAAAAAAACTTTTTGCAACCACCTATTCAGTGTTGCTAAGTTTTCCCCTTTTGTTACCTAACACTTTGCGCACCTGCGAAAAGGCAGATAACTTCACATTTGATTAAATACAATCATGCAAAAAACAGGTCAGGCCCCTTTTTTGCTGTTAAATAACACTTTACAACCAAAAAAAGAATAGTCCCAAAAGTAACTAAACTAACGGCCCTAAGTTAACAAGCAAAAAGCGCTAAGCATTAACCAATAACACACTTCCTCTGACATGCCAGTTAAGCTCGGATTGTCTGGTACATTCTCCACGTTCACTTTTATTACCAACCATGCTAAAATGCATCAACAGTTATGCTTGGATAGGCACTTAATTTTAGGCATCAAAAAACCACTACAACTGTACATTGTGCATTTAATTTTTCAACATTTAACATCAAAACGGTATGTTTTGGCAAATTTTACACACAGATGAATAATACATACAAATATTTTCGACAAAATAGCAATTAAAAAAAACGGCAATTACAAACAGAAAATAAACAAATAAAACGTTTTTTTGTGGCAAAAAACCTTAACTCATTTGCCACATTTGCACATGTATATGTTTTTGGATTTTGTTGGCATAAATAGAATGCCTTAAAGTGTGGAAAAAGTATACATTTGTAAACAAACAAAAAATAATGATCCTAACTAGATTTACCGCTGCCACCATAGCCAGTTTAGGTACCACCTCTGGTACGGAGGGTGCGTCGTGGTGGTGTGGTTACCGTTGTGGCACCGTGTGAGGTTGTGCTTGTAGTGATGCTGGCTGCTGCCTCAGGTAAGCGATTGACTATTTGGTTGCCTAGATTTTGTAACATTGCCGTAAATACACGTTGTGTCGAATTTTGTTGATCAATTACTCTTATCAATTGCTCAGTAAAGCGATTCTGAGTTTCTTGTTGTTGAAGATTTGTTTGTTCAAAACGTACAGAGGGCCTGATTCAGAGCCGAACGCTCTGACCAGAGCGCTCGCTCTGAATCAGGGCCCTCCTACCTAAAAATGGAGCGGGCTCTTGGACGCTCGCATAGCTGTGGGTTACCACCCACAGCTATAGCGAGCGTCCATGATGATGGTCGCGATGGTCAAGACCATCGCGACCATCGGGCTTGCGACGAGACCCTGCGGTAGGGTCTCGCTGCCGCAAGCCCAGGAGTGATTTTGGCTCTATCAGAGCCAAAATCACTCCCACTGACATCACTACTGATGTCAGTGGGGCCGGACCCAGACGGTAGGCGTTCCCATGGGAACGCCTCCGTCTGGCAGCCACGCCCCCGTCACGCCCACCAAAGGGGACGTGCTGTCACTCAACATCGACAACATGCCCCCTTTGGTGCGAGACCCCGAGCGACAGCTTCCTCGTCGCTCGCCGGGTCTCGCGCATGCGCACGACGGAGCTCTCTCCGTCGTGCGCATGCGCATTCGGGCACCATCGACCAGCTTGCGAGCGACCTGCGCTCGCTCGCGAGTCTGAATCAGCCCCAGATTCCATTATACTGGATTGCCGGGTGATTTCCTGCCTAAGAATTTGCATACTTCGATTATGCCTGTGTCCAATTCTGGTGATTGTGGTGTTTTGACTCACATGTGTTGTCAGTAAGTCAATTTGTTGCTGCTGTAATGCAGCCATTTCAAACCAGAAGTTATCATGTGGGAGGGGCGGTGTCAGACTAGCTGGCAAGAGTATTGGAGAAGATGGTCCGAGTGGTGTGTTAGGCATTAGTGGGGTGTATGGTATTTTCGTGAGGGTTATAAATTCCTCATCTTCTTCTTCTTGTCCTTCTTGTAGGCTTTGGTCTCCCAAACATACTGGTTCTGGAATCCATGCCATATCTGTGGAATCTGCAATACAGTATTGTGTAATTTTGAGTTTTAATTTCAGGATAATTTTATCAACATTAAAAGAGGCTACAGACATGATGTTCTGTTATTGTTATTCCTTTAGAAAAACAAAAACTTGCAGACTTTAACCAGGCACCCGGCCTATTTTGTTTAAAAAATCGACTTAGCACCATAAAAGCTAGCCTGTCTTTTAACATTAAACAATGTTGAGTTTGATAAAAATAACCAGAACAATTTAAAAACACATTCTATGTCCAAACTCAGCTTATTATCTATGGCCAAACAAATGAGGTTCAATGTTACTAATGTAACATTGTGTAAACACAAAAAGCACATTGAATAAAAAACACAAGTTATGTGGACACTATAAACTGACAACATTAGTTTCCCTAAACTGCATAATTAATAAACTCAGGTTAAAAACAAATTTGAGAAAAAAGGAAACATATTTGCACCACATTGATAAGGACATATCCCTATTTGACAAGAATGTAACAATATGATGAAATTATATTTGCCAACAGACAAATAACAAAATGAAGAGACCCAAACAATATATTGTAGAGTGCAATTCTTGATTCACCCCAAAAAAATAAAACAAAATTGATTAGGTTTATGAAGGAGAAAGAATCACACACTCACCTGGTTTGGCATAATTTTCAAAGTTCAATGGTATGTTTCTGACACTGTTATTTTAAAAGCTCACAGATTTTGTATCGTAATTAAACGGTTTTTAAAACTACATTCATGGTCAAAACATTTAGAATAAAAATTTAACAATCTAAAGACAAACCTGGAAACCTATAAATAGTTTATACAAAGTTGGTTTACATACTGTTGTTGTAACTCTGGCCCGTAATCAATTTTGAGGAAAGTCAATGCAATGTAATAGGCGGAAAGTCAATGCAATGTAATAGGCGGAAAAGTATCGCCGTATTCAAAGACTTTCCGCCTAGGCGGAAAGTCAATGCAATGTAATAGGCGGAATAGTATCGCCTATGAATAGCAGGCTAAAAAAAGTGCAGAATTGGTGTTTTGATGTGCAACGTCGCGGGAACCCAAGTGCAGCCTTCAGACAGTCCCCCAAAGGTAAACTGCATCTAAAACATTTGAAAAAACACTTAAAGGACACCCCAAATCATGTGGGGGTACAAACCAAAAAAACAAGCAAACTTGACTCTGGGGGTTACACAAGTATGCTCCATAAGTTTTTGTAATTGCAGGGGCTTGCGGCAGGTGTTTTTTTCACGAATTTACCAACTTCACTTTAGCAACTTAAAATAAGCTGAACCCCATTTTCAAGTAAAACAAATTTGCAGGGTTAAGTTATTTTAAAACCAAAAAAACGGCACTATACTATTCTGCACCACTTACACAAAAACGCTACTTAGAAGCTAATGAGCCCGTTAAAAAAAGAACGAATACCTTCAGCAAGCCAAATCTGTGAGTACCATAGCTAACACCCATGTCAGAGCATCTTTTGGGGGTATTAGACTAATTGCCAACAAATAGGACAGTACTTTTCACTTATTTAATTTTCGCAGGGTCCCGTTTTCGCATACACTCAAATTGAATACGGGGATACTCGGCCACGCATGCAATACTTTTCTGCCTACAAAACACGCGATGTAGACGAAATGTCTGGGAGGCGGAAAAGTATTGCGGCACCGTACAAATTGAATACAGCTCTTTAAAAATGGATATAAATTTACGACAGGCTTTGGATTTGATATGAAAATGAAGATTTGAGGTTTATGGGTGTAGGTTATAAATTTCAAACATGCAGCCTTTATTAAGTCCCCTTAGAATAAACTGTGTTAATACAAATAAAAAATAAAAAAACAAAACAAACTCACTAGTTTGGCCAGGAGCATCTGTGTCCCTGACATAGCTTCTTCGAACCACTTCTGGAGGAATGAGAGCTTTTAGTGGCTCCTCATACTCCGCATATGAGGCGACATAAGGCGATTCACCACCAGTAGCTTGGGCAGCCTTCATTTCATCTGACATTTTAGACTTAACATGACGTTTTATGTCGGAAAAACGTTTCTTACAATGGCCCTCATCCCTCTTGGTAGGGCCAACCGCATTCACAGCTGCAACCGCACCAGACCAAATAGCAGTTTTGCGACGAGCAGAGGTGCTTGAAGCTTTAGGGCCAAATAATAGATGCTGGTGTTTCATCACTTCGGTGACAAGTACCAGGTTTTGGTCATAACTAAACCTGACATTACGACCACTTTTGGTCTTTCCCTTCTGGGCGGCTGCCACCTCACTGGTGCTCACATGGGCCTCTGCTGCAGACAGCAACTGACCCTCAATATGGCCCTGGCTCTCATGGTCCGCAGACATCACACAACAAATAATAATACAAACAACGGAGGAAAAAACAAAAAAGCAAATTAAGGACCAAAAAAAAAAAATAAGCAAAAATTAGCCAGAAACAAGTCAACAACCACAAATCTACTCACTGGCCCTCACTCTTCAAAGTCATAAAACAACAATCCACGAGGTTGCTGCGTTTACAGGGCGAATTATAAGCTTGGTCATCAATGAAACACAGGACACCTTTTAAGCCAATCAATTTTATTTAAAAACGCGTGTAAACAATGACAATGGTGCAATCTGTGTTTAAAATTAATACAATTACCAGGGACTGGACACATTAAAGCAAAACGACTGATTTAGTGGCAGCCAAAAAAAACAACACACACATCACCATCGGCCAACACGTTTAGCCTCAATCGCCTGTTGGTAAATTTGGTAAAAGAAAAGGGATTAAATCACCCAAATTTTGTCGAGGTCCAGAGAGATAAATCACTTTGAAAATCGGGACCATCTCGAATCTTAGTAAATTTACCCTTAAAAGAAGGACAGTCTGTATTCTGTTTGGATACTCCTTTCTGACGGAACATTTCTTTTGATAGGGCATGTATTCCTATTTTTAACATAAGTATGTGTTGAACATTTGTTTGACCACCTAGCAGCTTATACTCTTTCTTTTTTCCATACTCTAAGCACTACTAAGTTTAATCAAACTTGTTTAAAATGGAAAGACCTGCCTGTCTTGGAGAGCATATGCAATGTTTACCTCAATGTCAAAAGCTTCCTTTGTATACATTTAAACTACCATTTCAGCTGTAATTGAAACAATATGGAAAATGACACCGAGGTGGGAGACAATCTGTATATGATATTTTAAAGTATACAAAAGAAAAATGTGACAATACGGTAACCATTAAAAATGCATACCTCCCAACTGTCCCGATTTCACCGGGACAGTCCCATTTTACAGGAACTGTCCCGCTGTGTCACCCCGTGGGCCGCAGCGTCCCGCAGGTTGGGGAAAGATGGAGAGGACATGCTAACACCGCTGCTCTACATAGCTGAGCAGCGGTGAATGGATGACGCTCGCATGTGCGCTTCCTCCATATACATTGTGCCAACTCTTAAAGAGACTGGGGGCTGTCCAACACCTCCTGAAGTGCTGCATGATGAAAACGGGGGCATGGCTCGTGGGCACGCTATTTTATCGCAAGGCCACACTCCTTTCAGATAGGATGTGACCCTTATTTCCGGTCACGCGCAAAGGTCCCTCTTCATAAGGATGAAATGTTGGGAGGTATGAAAATACTAAATGTGTCTGGCAATTTAAAGCAGATAAAAAGTGGTCTTTACTTGAAAATATATAAATAATCCCTTTACTGCAGAGGACCCCATGCAGGGGGCACTCTCATTTGAAAAATAGGCATTCCCTCCATTATTAGTTATTTAGTTATTAATTATATAATTTACGACCACCAGACAGCAACACCCTACCAATGAAGAGATGGAGGTGGATTCCAAATATCCAGGATTCAGTAAAATTCAAATTAAGTGGCCCCCCTCATTTGAAAAATCAGAGATATGGTAAGAACTTACCCTTGTTATCTCTATTTCTACGAAGTCCTTAGAGTTCCACAGGATACCTTGGGGGGGGGGGGGGTATAGGTGATGGCTATGCCGTCTGGCACCACACAGTTAACTTTTAAGTCCCAGGATGCACCGGGACCTCCTCCCCTATACCCCGCCCCCAGGCCAAGGCACCTTCAGTTACGTACCAAGCCATAGGCTGGAGGAGGTGACAAAAAGACAGAAGGAAGTCTGGAACACATAAGATTCACACTCTCACAGAGAAGGAGATGGAAAACCGGTGACCAGAACAAAACCCATCTGAAGCACAGGTGCGACAGGGTGGGAGTCCTGTGGAACCCTGTGGACTACGTAGAAATAGAGATAACAAGAGTAAGTTCTTACCATATCTCTTATTTTCTACTGCAGGGTCCATAGAGCTCCACAGGAGACCTTGGGGAGTTCCCAAAGCAGTCTCCTTAAGGGTGGTGATGCTCCTGTGCAGAAAGGAGAATCCGCCACCCAAAGGAAGCATCCTGAGAGGCAAAGGTATCAAATGCATAATACCTCACAAAGGTATGGACAGAAGACAACGTGGCTGCCATACAAAGCTGAACAGCTGAGGCGCCACAGCGAGCTGCCCACGAGGGACCCACAGACCGAGTAGAATGAGCAGTAACAGAGGGCAGCACTGGAATGCCCTCATGAGCATAAGCCTCAGAGATCACCATGCAAATCCACCTTGCCAACGTCTGTTTGTTGGCAGGCCAGCCCTTCTTATTGAAACCGTAGAGGACAAACAAGGAGCCCAACTTCCGAAGGGAACTGGTACGGTCCACATAAATTTGGAGAGCAAGTACCACATTCAATGAGGGCTCACCTGCTGAAAGGTCTGGTGACTTAAAGGCCGGCACTATAATTTCCTCGTTAATGTGGAAACTAGACACCACTTTAGGAAGGAAACCAGGACGAGTCCTAAGAACCGCCCTGTTCTGGTGAAAAAACAGAAAGAGAGGGCGACAGGAGAGAGCCCCCAAATCTGACACCCTTCTAGCTGAAGCAATAGCCAGAAGAAATACCACCTTTGCTGTAAGCAATAGCCAGAAGAAATACCACCTTCGCTGTAAGCCATTTGAAGTCCACTGAGCCCAGAGGTTCAAATGGAGGTCCTTGGAGAGCCCTCAGAACCACAGTCAAATCCCAAGGAGCCACGGGAAGGACAAAAGGAGGCTGAATGCGAAGGACACCGTGCATAAAGGTGCGGACATCAGTAAGCGGAGCAATCCTACGCTGAAACCACACTGACAGTGTGGAAACTTGCATCTTTAAGGAGGTGAGGCGTAGACCCTGATCTAAGCCCGCCTGTAGGAAAGCCAGAACCCTGGATATCTGAAATACCTGGGGATCGTACCCTCTAGGGCGGCACCATTCAAAGTAGGTATGCCACACCCTGTGGTAAATCCTGGCCGAAGCGGGTTTCCGAGCTCCGAACATGGTGTTCACCTCGGAGCTGGAGAACCCCTTTGACCTTAGGAGAGAGGTCTCAAGAGCCATGCCTTCAAAGACAGACGACCCAGATCCGGGTAAAGGCAAGGACCCTGAGACAACAGGACCGGACGTTGAGGCAACAGCAATGGAGCGTCGATGGAAAGACTCTGTAGATCCGAGTACCAGAGACGTCTGGGCCACGCTGGAGCCACCAGCAGGATCATGCCCCTTTCTTGCTTGAACTTTCGAAGCACCCTAGGAAGAAGGGAGAACGGAGGAAACAGGTACGCAAACTAGTCCACCATACCGACAGAGCATCTACTAGAAGAGCCTCTGTATCTCTTGTTCTGGACCCATACACTAGCAGCTTGTGGTTGTGTCTGGAGGCCATGAGGTCTATTTCTGAAAGGCCCCACTTGTCCACTAGGAGCTGAAACACTTCCTGGTGAAGGGACCATTCCCCTGGATGCACATTGTGATGGCTGAGGAAGTCCGCTTCCCAGTTGAGTACTCCTGGGATGAACACTGCCGAGATGGCTGGGAGATTGCCTTTCGCCGAGTCAGAATGCGCGATACCTCTTTTAGGGCCACCTGACTTCGAGTTCCTCCTTGACGATTTATGTAAGCCACCGTGGTGGCATTGTCTGACTGATTCTACACGGGTTTTCCATGCAGAATGAGTCCTGCTTGTTCCAGCGCTCTGAACACTGCCCGAAGTTCCAATATATTCATCGGTAGGGCAGATACTGCCGACATCCACCGTCCATGAAAGACGTGTGGACCCATCACAGCACCCCAGCCCCGAAGACAGGCATCCGTCGTGAGAAGGACCCAGTCTGAGATCCAATCCCTTGTTGAGATGAGACGTCTGTAACCACCCAGTTAGAGACAGGCGCACCTCCGGAGAA
Organism: Taudactylus pleione; assembly: GCA_031769625.1. Taxonomy (NCBI): domain Eukaryota; kingdom Metazoa; phylum Chordata; class Amphibia; order Anura; family Myobatrachidae; genus Taudactylus; species Taudactylus pleione. Next base: position 4,242,991 of record JAUIMM010000154.1, on the reverse strand, counting down.
AGCACCATCATCTGTGTCTTTATCCAACGGGGTAATCCATCCCATCTGGTGAGAATCAACCTCTGCAGAGGTCTGGAATGAAACTGGGCATACTCCACCATGTCAAACGTCTACACCATGGACCCCAGTAAACGCATCGCTGAGTGAATGAACACTCGGGGACTCTGGAGACAAGTGCGTATCCTTGTCTGGATCTTCTCTTCTGTCAAGAAGATCCTTTGCTGTTGAGAGTCTGCAACACTGATAATGTCAGTTGCAGATGGCTGCAGAGTACTTCTGGATGCCCTGCCAACAGTAAAAGGTCGCAGCAGACGAACCCCCTGTAGCCGCAGGTGGGCCGCCATGACCACCATTACCTTGGTAAACACCCGCAGTGCCGTAGAGAGGCCAAACGGCAGAGCATGAAACTGGTAATGGCGGTCTAGTACAGCAAATCTTAGAAAACGTTGATGAGCTGCGACAATGGGGAAATGCAGGCAGGCATCCTGAATATCCAGAGACACCATAAAGTCCCCAGGTTCCATAGCTAATATAATGGAACGAAGGGTTTCCATCCTGAACCAGGGTACCCTTAGAAACTTGTTTAGGGACTTGAGGTTGAGAATAGGACGGTAAGAACTGTTTGGTTTCTGTACCAGGAAGAGGTTGGAATAATAACCCGTTCCCCTTTGGGGGAGCTGGACAGGCACTGACTCCTTCTTGGAGCATAGAGTGCACAACCTTCTGGATTTCCAAGGCCCTGTCTGAATGAAGGCCAGTGGTGAAAAACTGATGAGGAGGCCTACTGCGGAAGGAGAGGGCACACTCGTGAGAGACCACCTCCCTTACCCAAGTGTCTGTGGTGGTCTGACACCAGCACTGGGCATCTTGCAGAAGTCGGCCTCCCACCTTGGGATCCCCCAAGGGGAGGCCTGTCCTGTCAGGCCGAGGGTTTATCGTCAGGTCTGGCGGCCGGAAGTCTAGTGCTCCAAGCCTGTTTCTTGGGCTTATTAGCCTTTCTGGCCCCTAAGTGTTTCGGAAAGGACTGCACCTTAGGCTTACCCTGGGGACGATAGGGCTGAAAGGATGAGGTCCCTGACCCAGATGGAGCCAGAGCTGAAGGTAGACATGCAGATTTTGCTGCCACCAGCGTATCCACTATTTTGTCTAAATCAGGGCCATAGAAAGTCTGACCATTATAAGACAGACATTCTAAGCCCTTCTTGGATTCAACATCAGCTCTCCAAGAGCGAAACCACAAGGAGCGGCGTGCTGACACCTCTGCCGCGGAAATCCTAGAGGTCAGTAGGCTCACGTCCAAAGCTACTTCATTAATGTATGCAGCGGAATCTTTGAGATTGCCTACTAACATAATTTGCTCACTAGGAGCATCTGGGGAAAATATGGCTCCAAAGCATCCGCCCACTGTTCCATGGCTTGAGCCACCCAACAGACTGCCATAACCGGTCTGGAGGCTCCTCCGGTGAGGGAGTAAGTAGACTTAAGACACACCTCCACCTTACGGTCCGTAGCATCAGTGAGAGATGACATGGATGGCATAGATAAGGTCGAACTCTTCACTAAGCGAGTCACATGAGAATCCACCTGAGGAGGAGACTCCCATTTGGTAAAATAGTTCTCTGCAAAGGGGTATGCATAAGCCAGACGCTTTTGAGGGTGAAACCGTTTCCCCGGAAACTTCCATGCCTACTCTAAATTGTCCACTAATTGGCGAGATAGGGGAAAAACAGCAGCTGTACCTTTAATATCCTTGAAGTAAGCATATGTAGGTGTAGCCGCAGGAAGGCCGTCGTCTGTAATGAGCATTGCCGTACGGACAGTCCGTATGAGGCCTGGAATAAATATCTTAGACTTAGCCTCAACCTCTTTTGGAGGGGGCCCAGAATCAGATAAATCCAGAAGTTCACCCTCATCATCAGCATCATACTGAGTGATCAGGGGTGACAATAACGGTCTCTTGTAACCTATCCATTAGTTTCTGTACCGTAGTGGACAGTGAGTTTACCCAGACAGGTTCTGCCTGGGAAAGTGTCTGCTGAGGGGAACACTGTGCCACCATCTGTCCTGGGACCCCTAGTATGGGGGATGGGACTACTGCCTGCTGCGTGAACCCCAACTGAGGGAACGCGGGGGAGGGCAGACAACCGACCCACTAAGGCATTCAAGGCCTGTGCAAAACAAGCCCAGGGAGGTTCCTGTGTCAATATAGGCACAGCAAGGGTACAGGTAAGGGCATAACAAGCTGTACATAAGCGATCCTTAAGTACATCTCCTTCTCCAATACATACCTTACATCTGGAGCTTGTAGGTAGGAGAGGAGCACTAGACTGCAGTGAATCATCACTCCCAGACATTATGAAAACCAATGTGATCCACCACACAGCAAGCACTTCTCATTGTGAGGTAAATTCCCACCCTGACAGTACTGGTACCATGAGGGCTGAAGGGAGGAGAAATAGAGATAGTGAAATGGCTGACAGAAAGAAATCAGACACACAGCGCTACTATAAATCACACACTATGCAGAATAACTACCTGCACAATGGCACTACCATCAACTACAAGACCTAAAGCCTAGTAGGAATAGTTCTACATACACTGACCTTCTGGAGGAGAGGTATGCAGGGGGACCCAGGCACCACACCACATTGGGACCAGTGTTTGCTCAAAAAAAGATGGCCACCAGAGAGCTCAGAGGAGGCGGGCCCGGGGGAGGATCGCTGTTACAGCCCGCTTAATCCAAAGAGAAAATGGCGCTGTGTGCAGTGGGGGGGGAGAGTTCTCCTGTGCTGTACAGGGAAAGCGCTCCCCCCTGGCATACATTTGACCCCCTGGATGCTGGCGCGCATTCCGCAGCACTCCAGCCCCATATCCTGGGGGTCCAGTGGTAGCACAGGCTCTTGCCTGGCTCCACTTGCAGCTGTCCCCAGGGAGCCCCCAGCCCTGGGAACAAAAACGAACTTTGCATCAGCGGGCGCCTACTGCAGACGCCCGCTGCTTAACTGAATGTCCCCCGTGAAGTCCGGCCACAGTCCAAGACCCCCAGGGGTTCCCGCTAGCTGGAACCCCCAGGAGCCCGCCGAGTTCCCCGGATCAGTACCGGTGGTCGGTGCTGGCAGGGTTTCGGAGTAGCAGCACAGATGTCCACTGGACTGTCCACTCTGACTACTCTTACAGTTCTTCAGGGGCTGTTCAGCAGCCCCACTGTGCAGTGAACTGACTCTGGCCGGGCTACGAAACCGGAGGATGCCTTAGCCTGAGGTGGGGTATAAGAGAGGAGGTCACGGTGCATCCTGGGACTAAAAAGTTAACTGTGTGGTGCACAACGGCAGAGCCATCGCCTATGCCCCCCAAGGTATCCTGTGGATACCCATTGGACCCTGCAGTAGAAAGTACTATTTTTCAAATGAGGGTGCCTCTTAGTAGTTATTGATTGATGATCAAACAAAACAATAACACCCTCCACTACAGGAAACATTACACAATATTTTTCAGTGATGGGGGATTGCACCAGAAGCACCTCATACTGGAAAATGGCATAGGGTTAGGGGGGGAGGGATAGGGTTAGGGGGGGTAGACGAGAGGGTTAGGTTACTTACGTGCCGCTGTCGGTATTCCCTCCCTTCGGGCAGCCATCAGCATTTCAATCCCATTCCGATCACAACACCGTACCCTTTACTACAGAACCCATATTTTCCAGAGAAGGGAAGGGCACATAGAGTCTAGAATAGAGACACTCAATAGATTGACAACAGTTGGTAGACAGACAATAGGTTGACAGGGACTAAAGGTCGACAGGTACAAATGGTTGACATATATGGTCGACAGGGACAAACGGTCGCATTTGTTTTTTATTTCAGCCTATTCTTTTCCCTAACCCTCTTCCCTAGTGCCTAACCCTAACCTTCCCCCAAGAATTTAAACCTAACCCTAGCCTAATGCTGGCCATACACTAGTACGACCAGCATAAGATGAGATTCATCTTACGATTTCCCTTGAACTCCCCGGCAGCTCCGGCCGCACGATTGACACACACTGTACATACAATCTCACGATACAATTGATCTGCAGTTTAGGAGGGAAGGTCATTGAAAGAACACACAACTCTTCAAAATGTAACTCAAATGACGCCGGTCGGACACATGATGCATCGCATGCACAAATACACGGCACGATCTGCATAAGATTACAATAGATAATATGGGATGCACATCTGATCATACGATATGTTTTAAGAGCAGCGGGAGCGTGCATCGGATCGGATCCTACCTAAATACTACATGATTTTGACACAATTCATCGTACGATGCGTCTAAAATCGGGCAATCGGCCCAAAATCGTGCTAGTGTATGGAAAGCATTAATCTAACCCTCCCCCAGTGCCTAACACTATTTCCGCAGTCTAACCCTAACCCTCCGGCAAGTGCCAAACCACAACCTTAAAAATGTTGAAAAAACGTGTCGACCATTTGTCCCTGACGACCATTTGTCAGTTGACCTTTTTCCCGTCAACCATCTGGTGTCGACCTATTGAGTGTCTATATAGACACTGTTGATATTTAATCCGTATACCAACCCAATCTTGACTCAGGACACCCTCATTTTTGAGAGCCAATTGCCCTTTTTCAAACAAATTACACTTGAGTTTGTACGTGCCAGTATGGGAATGTAGAACACTTTTAGTGCACTCCCCCATCTCTGGAGATTGAGTTTATCCACTAATAGTAGGGGTGAGCGGGTTCGGATTTCTGAAATCCGAACCCCCCCGAGCCCCCGCGATCCGAGGCAGATCCGAGTCAGGCTCGACTTTTCCCGCCTGACTCGGATCTGAAATCGAGGCAAAACGTCATCATCCCGCCTTCCGAGTCTCGCGGGTTTTGGAACCTATATAAGGTACCCGCGTCAGCGCCATTTTCTCACTCGGCTGTGGACAGTGAACAGGGAGGGTGGGAGTTAGGGCTGGCTGGGCTGTGTAGTGTAGTGCAGAGTAGTGTTGTGCTGTGCTGTGCTGCGCTGTGCTGCTGTTGTCCACTACTTCAAAGTCCATAGGGGCTGGCTGTGTTGTGCTGTGCTGCTGTTGTTAATAGGGGCTGTGTCCACTACTTCAAAGTCCATAGGGGCTGGCTGGACTGTGTTGTGCAGTCAGTTCTCCATAGGGGCTGTGTCCACTCCAAAGTCCTGTGCAGTGTCCCAGTCCTAAAGGGGTGCTGTAGTGTTGTCCAGGGGGTGCTCTATCCATCAGGGGTGCTCCCCCCAAGTGCTAAAAAAATAATATTTTTTGTGTGTTTGTGAATTGTGTGCGCAGTAGCCGCACGTGCATCAACAAAGAAGTGCCAAGCGTGCGCCTGTGTCATAAGTAAAGGGCCGGCTGGCTTGACCGTTAAAGGGTGCTGTAACCCCCAAAGTACACTCCAGTCCAAACCAAAAAAAAAATTATTTTCTGTGTTTGTGAATTGTGTGCGCAGTAGCCGCACGTGCATCAACAAAGTAGTGCCAAGCGTGCGCCTGTGTCATAAGTAAAGGGCCGGCTGGCTTGACCGTTAAAGGGTGCTGTAACCCCCAAAGTACACTCCAGTCCAAACCAAAAAAAAAATTATTTTCTGTGTTTGTGAATTGTGTGCGCAGTAGCCGCACGTGCATCAACAAAGTAGTGCCAAGCGTGCGCCTGTGTCATAAGTAAATGGCCGGCTGGCTTGACCGTTAAAGGGTGCTGTAACCCCCAAAGTACATTCCAGTCCAAACCAAAAAAATATATATTTTCTGTGTTTGTGAATTGTGTGCGCAGTAGCTGCACGTGCATCAACAAAGTAGTGCCAAGCGTGCGCCTGTGTCATAAGTAAAGGGCCGGCTGGCTTGACCGTTAAAGGGTGCTGTAACCCCCAAAGTACACTCCAGTCCAAACCAAAAAAATATATATTTTCTGTGTTTGTGAATTGTGTGCGCAGTAGCCGCACGTGCATCAACAAAGTAGTGCCAAGCGTGCGCCTGTGTCATAAGTAAAGGGCCGGCTGGCTTGACCGTTAAAGGGTGCTGTAACCCCCAAAGTACACTCCAGTCCAAACCCAAAAAAAAATTATTTTCTCTGTTTGTGAATTGTGTGCGCAGTAGCCGCACGTGCATCAACAAAGTAGTGCCAAGCGTGCGCCTGTGTCATAAGTAAAGGGCCGGCTGGCTTGACCGTTAAAGGGTGCTGTAACCCCCAAAGTACACTCCAGTCCAAACCAAAAAAAAAATTATTTTCTGTGTTTGTGAATTGTGTGCGCAGTAGCCGCACGTGCATCAACAAAGTAGTGCCAAGCGTGCGCCTGTGTCATAAGTAAAGGGCCGGCTGGCTTGACCGTTAAAGGGTGCTGTAACCCCCAAAGTACACTCCAGTCCAAACCAAAAAAAAAATTATTTTCTGTGTTTGTGAATTGTGTGCGCAGTAGCCGCACGTGCATCAACAAAGTAGTGCCAAGCGTGCGCCTGTGTCATAAGTAAAGGGCCGGCTGGCTTGACCGTTAAAGGGTGCTGTAACCCCCAAAGTACACTCCTGTCCAAACCAAAAAAATATATATTTTCTGTGTTTGTGAATTGTGTGCGCAGTAGCCGCACGTGCATCAACAAAGTAGTGCCAAGCGTGCGCCTGTGTCATAAGTAAAGGGCCGGCTGGCTTGACCATTAAAGGGTGCTGTAACCTCCAAAGTACACTCCAGTCCAAACCAAAAAAATATATATTTTCTGTGTTTGTGAATTGTGTGCGCAGTAGCTGCACGTGCATCTACAAAGTAGTGCCAAGCGTGCGCCTGTGTCATAAGTAAAGGGCCGGCTGGCTTGACCGTTAAAGGGTGCTGTAACCCCCAAAGTACACTCCAGTCCAAACCAAAAAAAAAATTATTTTCTGTGTTTGTGAATTGTGTGCGCAGTAGCCGCACGTGCATCAACGAAGGAGCAGCGCCAAGCGTGCGCCTGTGTCCCATAAGTAAAGAGCCGGCTGGCTCATTTCTTAAAGGCTGGTGTAACCCACAAAGTGCACTACTCTCCAGCAAAAATAAAGAAATATTTTCTGTGTTTAGCCGCACGTATATATCAAATCGATATAACATAAATGGAGGACCAAACTTTCTCCGATAAAAATAAAATAGAGAAAGATCAAGAACCACTTCCTCCTAGTGCTGAAGCTGCTGCCACTAGTCATGACATAGACGATAACATGCCATCAACGTCGTCTGCCAAGGCCGATGCCCAATGTCATAATAGAGGGCACATACAATCCCAAATGACAAAGTTCAGGAAAATGAACTTGAAAAAAACATTTAAATCAGCTGAAGAGAAATGTAAAGTTGCCAATATGCCATTTACGACACGGAGTGGCAAGGAACAGCTAAGGTCGATCCCTAGTATGTTCATGACTAGTGGTTCAGCTTCACATGACGATGGAAGCCCTCCTCCCACTAAAAAAATCAAAAGAGTTAAGCTGGCAAAAGCACAGCGAAGAACTGTGCTTTCTAAGAAGATATCACAAATCCCCAAGGAGAGTCCAAGTGTGGTGGTGGTTGCGATGCCTGACCTTCCCAGCACTGGACGGGAAGAGGTGGCTCTTTCCACCATTTGCACGCCCCCTGCAAGTGCTGAAAGGAGCACCCACAGTCCACTTGCTGATATGCAAATTGAAGATGTCACTGTTGAAGTACAACAGGATGAGGATACTGGTGTAGCTGGCGCTGAGGAGGAAGTTGGCGAGGAGGATTCTGATGGTGATGTGGTTTGTTTAAATCAGGCTCCGGGGGAGACAGTTGTTGTCCGTGGGATGAAAAAGCCCATCACGGTCATGCCTGGGCAGAAGACCAAACATTCCACCTCTTTGGTCTGGCAATATTTCTATCCAAATCCGGACAACAACTGTCTTGCCATATGTACCTTATGTAAAGGTGGAATAAGTAGGGGTAGGGACATTAACCACCTAGGAACATCCTCCCTTATACGGCACCTGAAGCGCGTTCATAATAAGTTACTGTCAAGTTCAGAAACTTTGGCTAAGACCGTAAGCAGTCCAGGGACACCTAAATCCCGTTGTCCTGTTGTATCCAAGCGCCTGCAAACCACACCGTCAACTCCCTCCTTGTCAATTTCCTCCTTAGTCAGGATCGGAAGTAGTCCTGCAGGCCATGTCACTGGCATGACTGACTCTCCTATCCCGGATTCCTCCGGAGGATCCTGCATTGCTACGCCTCCTGCTGCCGCTGCTGCTGTTGCTGCTGCTGGGAGTCGTTCATCATCCCAGAGAGGAAGTAGGAACACCACTACTTTTACTAAACAATTGACCCTCCAACGTCCTTAGCGAGGAGGATGAAGTACGACAGCAGTCATCCTGAAGCAAAACGTATAACTGAGGCCTTGACTGCTATGTTGGTGTTAGACGTGCGTCCGGTATCCGCCATTAGTGCAGTGGGATTTAGACAATTGCTGGAGGTAGTGTGTCCCCGGTTCCAAATCCCGTCTAGATTCCACTTCACTAGGCAGGCGATACCGAGACTGTACAGAAACGTCAGAAAAAGTGTCCTCAGTGTCCTGAAAAATGCCGTTGTACCCAATGTCCACTTAACCACGGACATGTGGACAAGTGGAACAGGGCAGACTAAGGACTATATGACTGTGACAGCCCACTGGGTAGATGTATCACCTTACGCAGCAACAGCAGCGTCACCAGTCGCAGCATCTCAGAAACGCCAGCTCGTTCCAAGGCAGGCTACGCTGTGTATCACCGGTTTACAGTAAGAGACACACCGCCGACAACCTCTTAGAGAAACTGAGGGAAATCATCGCCCAGTGGCTTACCCCACTTAGACTCTCCTGGGGATTTGTGATATCTGACAACGCCACCAATATTGTGCGGGCATTACATCTGGGCAAATTCCAGCACGTCCCATGTTTTGCTCACACAATAAACTTGGTGGTGCAGAATTTTCTGAAAAGCGACAGGGGCGTGCAGGAGATGCTTTGGGTGGCCCGAAAAATTTCTGGCCACTTTCGCCATTCAGCGACTGCGTGCCGAAGACTGGAGCGCCAGCAAACACTCTTGAACCTGCCCCGCCATCACCTGAAGCAAGAGGTTGTGACGCGGTGGAACTCAACCCTCTATATGCTTCAGAGGATGGAGGAGCAGCAAAAGGCCATTCAAGCCTATACATCCACCTATGACATAGGCAAAGGAGGGGGTATGCACCTGATTCAAGCGCAGTGGAGAATGATTTCCGTGTTGTGCAAGGTTCTCCAGCCCTTCGAACTTGCCACACGTGAAGTCAGTTCAGACACTGCCAGCTTGAGTCAGGTCATTCCCCTCATCAGGCTTTTGCAGAAGCAGCTGGAGAAAGTGAAGGAGGAGCTAAGACGGAGCGATTCCGCTCGGCATGTGGGACTTGTGGATGAAGCCCTTCATTCGCTTTGCCAGGATTCCAGGGTGGTCAATCTGTTGAAATCAGACCACTACATTTTGGCCACCGTGCTCGATCCTAGGTTTAAAGCCTATGTGGTGTCTCTCTTTCCGGCCGACACAAGCCTGCAGAGGTGCAAAGACCTGCTGGTGAACACACTGTCAGCTGAAGCGGAACGTGACACGTCAACGGCTCCTTCTTCATTTTCTCCCGCAACTGGGGCTGCCAGGAAAAAACTTAGGTATCCTAAGCAACCCGCTGGCGGTGATGCAGGGCAGGCAGGACCAAGTTTGGACATCTGGTCCGGACTGAAGGACCTGGCAACAATTTCTGACATGTCTACTGTCACTGCATATGATACTGTCACCATTGACAGAATGGTGGAGGATTACATCGGTGACAGCATCCAAGTAGGCATGTCAGAAAGTCCATACCAGTACTGGCAGGAAAAAGAGGCAATTTGGAGGCCCCTGTACAAACTGGCTCTATTTTACCTGAGTTGCCCCCCCTCCAGTGTGTACTCCGAAAGAGTGTTTAGTGCAGCCGGGAACCTTGTCAGCGAAAGGCGTAGGAGGTTGCTTCCACAGAATGTGGAGAAGATGATGTTCATCAAAATGAATTATCAGCTCTTCCAGGGAGACCAGCCTCCAGAACGTACAGAGGGACCTGTGGTGGTGGATTCAAGTGGGAACGAGTTAATACTTTGTGAGGATGAGGATGTACACACTGAAGAGGGTGAGGAATCAGTGGATGAGGAGGATGAGGATGACATCTTGCCTCCGTAGAGCCAGTTTGTGCAGGGACAGATTAATTGCCAGCTTGTTTTGTGGGGGCCCAAACGAACCAATCATTTCAGCCACAGTTGTGTGGCAGACCCTGGCGCTGAAGTGATTGGTTTGTTAAAGTGTGCATGTCCTGTTTATACAACATAAGGGTGGGTGGGAGGGCCCAAGGACAATTCCATCTTGCACCTCTTTTTTTCTTTGCATTATGTACAGTTTGGGGCCTAGTTTTTCAAACTGCCATCCTGTCTGCCACTGCAGTATCACGCCTAGATGGGTCACGTGTTTGTGCCGCCCACTCGTGTCGCTTAGCATAGCCATCCAGCTACCTCGGTGCAACCTTTTGGACATAAAAACACTATTGTGAGGTGTGAGGTGTTCAGAATAGACTGGAAATGAGTGGAAATTAAGGTTATTGAGGTTAATAATAGCATAGGAGCAGAAAAACCTACAAATTCTGTGATTTTAGCTGTTTTTATGCTTTTTTTAAAAAAAATACAGATCCAAAACACAAAACCCAGAACCCAAAACACGGAAGGGTGGTTTTGGCAAAACCAATCCAGATCCAAAACACGAAGAAAGATCCAGATCCAAAACCAAAACACAAAACACGAAAAGTGGCCGGTGCACACCCCTAACTAATAGTATGGCATTGTGTGGTAGATCTGGAAGCGGGTTGGCATGCAGAGACCTGGTTTACTGGAGCAATCTGGGTAGTTTTAGCAGGTTTCTTTATACAGTCCTTGATGCTCACAGCCCTACTGAATTTGTAGAGGTTTTGTTTCTGAGGACAGGAGGATAATCTGTTTATAAACCACAAATCTATAGGTCCACAAGACTGACTACCAACTACTTATATCAAGCCACTGATTTGCTGATAGCATTGTATGACTCAAGCATTCAGTCAGTCATGTCATTCCCTTCCATGTACCTGTAGTAGTCCCTCACACTGTGACTGCTAATGTGCTCTTATCATGTATAGTGGTGGGAAAATATACATATGTGTATTTCACAGATAGTATTCCTTTACAGCGCAATGCCCTTTCCTCTCCTCTCTAATCACAAATATCCATGATGAGATAATAACTAACTACCACGAGACGTTCTATATTGCAAAAATATTAAGACATCCAGAAATGGAGGAAGAAGCAACAACATCTACACAATCCTCTCTTCAATAAACTTTGTGGCACCCTCGTTAGACATTACATTAAACATCACTTCAGTGCTCAGGAGGCAGATAACATCCCCATAATGTCAAATTCTGAACCATATGGAGATAATTCTGGCAGTTGAGTACTGCACTGATGATTCTCTGACTTCAAGTGAGAATTCCAGTGAGGCATAGAAAATGAAAGATCAGACCCACCACGCCAAGTCGAAACATCTTGTGACTATGCAGGGAACAAAAGTTCTGCAGTTTTTCCATTGGCTACAGGTTTTAATGCAATGGGGGGATTACATTCCAAAGCATGCAGCCAGGTCCAGAATACATCAGTATGATACTAGAAAATGTGTCAGACTAGGGTGCGCAAAACCTGCAGCCTACCTGTTGTGCAGAAACCGAGTATCACCCTACTCAAAATACAATATAAAACAAAGGCACCCTGCACATGGGCTGGCGCTGGATATCAAAAAAGTCAAAGAATAAATATAGTGTCCACAAGAGAGCTACTTAATCCTCTTTTCCTTCTTTGCTTTATATCACATTTAGTTTGATGTTTAGATAAACTTCTTTGTAGATGTTCACAATCCCCGATGGTACTCCATATTGTAAGGACTGGAAAAAGAACACAAATAAAAACAAATGTAAGGTCCTTTAGGATGTATTTCTTAACAAAGTGATTTCTCAATTCACAGGAAAAACAGTTCTATCGATCTGTAAATAGTGTACCCCAACTTACATATGAGAAATGGGTGGAAAATCTTTCAAGGTATCTTTGTCTTCCCTCCTTGTAACGTTCCCCGATAAATAAATCACAACAACTGGAGGTGATGTACAAAGGCAAATGTACCCTACTTACAGGCAAGGAGCATTCAAGAAGCTCATCAAGGTTTCTTTGATAGGTCCTCACAACATCCTCTTGTACTGTAATGAAGAAATGATTCCTCCCCTCATAGGATATAAACCATAAAAAATGGGGGGTTTGAGGCTCACATCGACAATAAAAAGTTTAACAAACAAATAAATAATATCATACAATAACAAATAAAATTAAAAATCACAAAGACCTTGATAAAGATCTGCAGGGTAGCAGATCGAAACGCGTTGATACATGGGGACTGCTTTTTAACAGCAATGCCATGTTGACACTCTGGACATTGACTATTGACACTCTGGACATTGACTATTGACACTCTGGACATTGACTGGCTCTTTTCACACCGGTGACCTGGTGCTCTTTTCAGCACCAGGTCGTGATTTTTAATCTTATTTGTTATTGTATGATATTATTTATTTGTTTGTCACATTAAAACTTTCTTTTGCGTGGCTGTTAGCAATTTCTGAGTAAGGTCAGGGCTTGTGCAAGTGTGCATATAGGTGTTACTCGATGTTACCGACTGTTTCGCTATGTTGCTCTAGTATACGGATGTGAGTAAGGGGAAGTGGGCATCCTTATGTCAGACTGCGATCGCAATGTGAATGCAAACATTTAAATTGCACCGCTGCCCAGCAGTTGTGGGCTACATGCAAAAGCAGCCAGTATTTACCCTGCATGCAAAAACAAGAAATATATTTGCACCAGAACCGTAACTAGACTTTTTGGTGCCCTGTGCCAGAAAAAGCATTGGCGCCCCCCTCATTTTTCAAAGGGACATAATGCACCCAAAAAAAGGGCCATGGCTTCATGAGGAAGGGCCAGGGAAGAGATAGGAGAGGCCCTTCCCCATGAAGCCATAGCCCTTTTTTGAGATAGGAGAGGCCAGGAGATGCTGGGGATGAAATAAGAGGAAGCTACAAGCAAGATTGATAATAAAGAGAAATTTGACAGACCCAAACAGCGCCCCCTGACCTGTGGCCTGTGGTGCCCTGTGCGATGGCACCGGCCGCAATACCCTAGCTACGGCCCTGATTTGCACCCCTGGCATTGCAACAGGGTTTGTTTCCAGATACAAAGTTACTTGCTTTTTTTGCTTCCACCTCAGAATCAGGCCCTTAACCCCTTAACTGGCGACATCGCAGCCAGAAGTGCTTCAGCTGGCAAGGTCCATCACATGTAACTGCGCCGCCCCGCTGCCTCTCCGGCTTTTGCAGAGGAGATCCGTTACGGATAAATATTAAATAGAAATATTTAAATATATTATAATAAATATAATAAAATCGTCAGTTAAGTGGTTAATGTCAAGATTTCAGGAGGTTTACTGTACATCACAGCATATTACTGTGGATGAGTCCTTGCTCTTGTTAAAGGGCCATAAGTTTTTTTAAACACTGCCTTACCTCCAAGAGACCACAATATGGCATTAAGCTGTGGAGGAAAACTGAAACAAAATGTTTCTTAGACTACAGCCTTTACATGGAAGGGGTAACAGGACAGACCAAATGCTAGAGTCATATAATGCCACCCAACACCCACATAAGCCCTTGATTGGTATAATAACAGTGTGGTAATCCATCTGATGAAGTGAAATTTCAGGAAACAATGATAGCCAGTATGCTCTCCCAATATTACCCAGCTGAGATGGTCAAGAATGTGGATCACTTGAGAGGCTGCCACTTCAGGGATATCCCATCTTCAACAGAGAAAAAAACTAATCCAACAAAAAGTAACCAGCTACCTATTACTGTCCAGAATGCCCCATCATACCAGGATTAAGCCTGCCAATCTGCTTTCGAATTTACCAAACAGTTTAAAACTATAAGTGGTCTGATTTTGCTACACTGATGCCTTCATCAGCTGCATGGACATTCATAATGAAAAAAAAAAGAAAATACCAAACTTTTGAGAAGACTCGCAGCTATTCAGAATATAATGACAAGCCGTGTTATACTTCCATTTTCCAAGTGTTTATGTCAGTGGTCGGGGAACGGGTAAATTACCCCACATGGGGTAAAAATGAAATTCCTGGGGGTAATGGACGGACAGCCGGGCATGCATATGAATCATTCTATAATATAGAATGATTCATATGCATGCCTGGCTGTGCCGCAGGGAGGCTCTTAGCCGGGCGCCCGCTGTGATGTTATTACCAGCGGGCACCCGGCTCCTTCCCTGCAGCGCCATGTTAGCCGGAGGCTGGAGTTCTCTTCTGAACTCCAGCTTCCGCCTCTCTCCATGCGCACTATGGGAGAGACGTCATGACGTCTCTCCCATAGTTCCGAGGAGCAGCCGGGTGGACAGAACGGCGGCGGATGCAGGAGCGGGGATTAAGGTAAGTATTTTTTTTTGTACAAGAGGCACTACAGGGGCATTATATGGGGGCACTACTACAGGGGCATTATTTGGGCGCACTACTACAGGGGTATTATATGGGGGCACTACTACAGGGGCATAACTATGGGGGCACTACTACAGGGGCACTACTACAGGGACATTATATGGGGCACTACTAAAGGGGCATTATATGGGAGCACTACTACAGGGGCATAACTATGGGGGGCACTACTACAGGGGCATTATATGGGGGCACTACTACAGGGGCACTACTACAGGGGCATTATTTGGGCGCACTACTACAGGGGTATTATATAGGGGCACTACTACAGGGGCATAACTATGGGGGCACTACTATAGGGGCTCTACTACAGGGACATTATATGGGGGCACTACTAAAGGGGCATTATATGGGAGCACTACTACAGTGGCATAACTATGGGGGGCACTACTACAGGGGCATTATATGGGGGCACTACTATATGATTTCCTTCCTTCAAATCAAGGGGGTAATGTCGACGTATCTAAATATATTTTGGGGTAAAAGGTAAAAAAGTTCCCTGACCCCTGGTTTATGAGGTAAATGTGTGAAAAAATGTGTTAATCTTCGCAATAGTGCCACCTTCTGGAAACTATTGTGTATTGCAGTTTTGGGTTATTAAAATAAACAACCTTTCATTTGAGGATCCCAAGCAGCATGGATTTACTCAGGGGAGATCATGCCAAACAAAACTTATTGACTTTTTTGACTGGGTGACAAAATGTATAGATCAAGGGGGGCCGTGGATGTAGCTTATCTAGACTTTAGTAAGGCTTTTGACACAGTCCCGCATCGCAGAATGATAAACAAACTGGAAAGCTTGGACTTGGATTCTACGACTGTTGAATGGATAAGATCTTGGTTGCAGGATAGGAAACATAGAGTTGTAGTAAATGGAGTGTATTCACGGGAGGGGAAGGTCACCAGGAGCGTGCATCGCTGGTCGTTTCCATCATTATAGTGCACGATTACTGAGCGATTGCATGATTATGATGTCGTAATCGTGCAATCACTCAGTAATATCGCCCAGTGTGTACGCACTTTAAGTCTACCTATAAAAATGGGGTACCATTCTTGTCTGTAGACCTGCCACTAGTCATAAAGGTATGACAATCCATGTTACAAGTGTACAGTATATGTAGTAAATATGTGAAAAATTTATTATTTTTGTTATAACATCAAATTCTGAAAACTACTCTGCAAGTTGGAATGCGACCAGTGCAAAAAGGTACAAAAGTGGGTTCAGCCCAGGATTGAGAAACATGACAGCAGTTAAAGGGTTAATATACATGAAGTCTATTAAAGATGGATTGATCCTTTAAATTATATTTATTTTATATTACACAGGATCTATAAACAGGACATATTTCTATATTATTAATCTGTGAAATATTAAGTAAAGTCTATAGACATGCCATTTTACACTAAAATGTCTGCATGGAGCCAGGGGTGCTATGCTGGGAAAGGGGTGCTGGATGAGGCTGGGGGTGCTGAGCTGGGAGAGAGGTGCTGGGAGAGTGGTGCTATGCTGAGAGGGAAGAGGTGCTGTACTGTGAGGTGGGCGGTGAAGAGAGCAGTATGTGGTACGGTGAGGAGGGTCAGTGGTGTAACTAGGGTTTTTGGTGCCCAGGGCAAAATGAAAAGTGGCACCCCCCCCCCAAATATGGGCATGGCCACATGCCACAAGGGACATGGCCACTGAAAAATGGTGGCATGTCAACATGACACGCCACCGTTTCTCGTCACTCTGGGAACATTCCTTTCCACCTTAATGCCCCCAATAGTAGTGCCCCTTACGGAATGCCCCCAGTAGTAGTGCCCATTAAGCAATGTCCCCAGTAGTAGTGCCCTTTATGCAGTGCCCCCAGTAGTGCCCCTTTATGCAGTGCCCCCAATAGTGCCCCTTATGCAGTGCCCCCAATAGTAGTGCCCTTTACACATAAAAGACACAGACACACACACAAACACTATACTTACCTACTGCTCGGCACTATGGGAGAGACGTCATGAAGAATGATCCGCGAACAATGCTGCGCAGTAGTACGCAGATGCGGCAACATTTTACGCAGATGCTTGGACTTGCAAAGCTGCAGGTGGGCTCTCAATACATCTCCCAGTGGCTGCAGCATTTGCATATTTCCACATTACATCTGTGTACACATTTGCAGCAGCGGCGGTGGCATTAGCATACGACTTTGAATCAGGCCCTTTGTCTCCAATCCCTCTGATTGTTAAAGTATCACACATGCTCAGTAATGCAAGCCATTCTTCACTGCAGCTGAAATATATCTGTCCATCAGCTGTGCAGCACAGAAGACGCGATATGTCTGTGTACAACGTCGTTCACAGACATATCGCTGGTACACACTGGCCGACACAATATATCTGGTCGACGGGCAACAGATATATTGGCTGATCAATTGATCGGCCAATATATCTGTCAGTGTGTACCCAGCTTTAGGTGAGCAACAATCTGAAGACAAAGGTATACTGTTTATACTGATAAAAAAAACACAGCTTTTTCTTAATTTACGTTTTTCTTTTAATCAGAGTGCTATCTGATAAAACATTTCTGTCTACATGGGGACTTTTTCATTTAGTTTTATTGCAATGCAAACTATATATCTCTCAGTGGGACCCTTGGACCATAAAAAGTTTTTCACCCTGCTTTAATGTAATAAATACGGAGAGAGGAATCTCGTATATGTGTAAAATGAGCTGGCCACTAGATGGGGCGATGTCACACCTCCTATCTCTATCTTCTAGGCTCCAGTTGTTTTTAACAAACAGAACATCCCACTCATAGCTCCCTCCATCTCTCTTGGATGCTCAGGATCACACACAGCACATTCTCCCAAACAGCTGTGTGTCTGCACCCTGAAGGATTATGTTCAGAAGAGGAAGCAATTTTTAGATGAGGGTAGGTGAGGGATTGTTGAATTGGTGAACAAAGTTCCCTCTCTTGTGTGAAGATGCTTTGGGTCCATGTCCTGTTCCTGACACTATTGAGAGTCACTGAGGGGACTGTGAAAAGCTGGGACTACTCATATACTTCAGGTAAGTCTAAATCTCTTCACAATAGTTTTACAATAAGGTAAATTGGATAGTGAAAAAGTACACATGCAGCGTGGATTATTCTTGTGCCTGTTATAAACTCCTTTTACTTGCAAATCCTAGACATTAAACAGCTGTCGTAAATTTGCATGGAACCTGGCTTCCCAGTAGGTGGCATGTAGATGTATGTTTTGATGTTTTTCTAAAGATATACATATATGATATTGTTTTAATATGTGCATTATCCATATGTAAATAACAATCTGTATGTATGAGATCCAGAAATGGTCTTGTTTACTGCGCATCATGTAATTTTAGGAATGGCAGTTAAAACAAATTTGTCTTCCAAACAAACAGGGCTGATATGGTCACAACATGATACAGATGGAAATATTTACTTATTCACTCCCTAGAGAACAAAAGTGATTTTATGAGGTTAAAATAGAGAGAAATGGGATAAAAAAAATAAGATGAAATCAACGTGTCTGGAAAATAAGTGCATAATGTCAAAAACACTAAACTGTAACTTTTTTTGTCCATTATATTTAGAGTATAAACAATTTTGATGATAAACACACATTTGCTCTGCAGTTACTGAATGTGTTTACGTGCATTTACATATAATAAAAAAAAATTATGTGTACTAAACTGTTGATAATTAATTTTTCTCTGTATATTTTAGTAAATATATTTTAGTGAAGCGTAGCACATCAATCATTAACCACATATCGTTTTATGCATTAACCACAAAACAAAAATGTCCATACTAAAATAGGTGTGCCTATGCGATGAACATGCACCCTAAATTAAAATACGTAAACCGGAAATAATATGCTCTGAAATATGGGTCTGCAGTTGTTAATGAAAAAACTCTTATTTACAGGTTTGAAAAAGTCTGTTTGGTGAATAAGGAAACGCTGTACTCTTAAATTGTCTGACAGTAAAGTGGTTAAATTGAATGTCACTACTTGCCAACACATCCCACATTAAGAGCTGGCACTGTACCTGGCAACATGTAATGCACACGCCCTTCTGAATCTCCTAAGCAAATGATGGGTTTCCCTAGTATTATCACTCATACTTTCCATACAGATTTATAATCTGACACAGACAATGCAGTTAATGACTAATGCTGGCCATACACTGCAAGATTATCAGGATGATCTGACCAAATGCTAAGGGGGTTGAAGTGATGGTCAGATAATAGCGGTACCTCCATGCACTGAACGATGTATGTGTATGATGTACAGTTTACTGCATGGAATTCGTAGAATGATGGTCGGGACAATCAAAAAATGTTTGCTAATCAAATAAAATTATCCCGAATGATGTTCTGCCATTTTCAAGCGTTGAACGATCATCATTCATGTACATATGTTAAATAATAATCGCCCAGAACTGCTGTGCATTTGCCGGATCTGAACAATGATTAAGAAAGATGCAAATTTGCAACAAGTGCTGGTGGGCGATTAGTCATTGATAATAGAAAGATAGCAATGTGACAGTAATGGATACAAACAGCCCTCTCAGTTGCCACCTGCTCCAACTAGGGGGTAGATTTACTAAAGCTTCTAAAACAGACACGTGGTGGCAGGGGCAGGGTGTGCGGTACACACGGGCCCCATGGTCCATGAGGACCCACAGCGCACACCCTGCACCCATTAACTCTTTATAATTACCTAATAGCAGAAGAAAATATGATTAACCAGTACTAAAAAAATCCAGCTAAATACCACTGGATTGGTCGGGGTAGCGTTGATCAATTCCAGCCCGATTCCTGTGAGAAAGAATAATTATAATGACTTACATAATCATCCTTTCTCGCGTGTACATCAAAGTATCTTTATCCCGTGGGTCACAAAGTAACAGGTTGCATATGGATAATATGTAACATTTACATCTGAGTTCTCCCTCATGTTCCCATAAAGGTATATTTTCTGTACCTGTTGAATTTATAGCAAAAAGGATATAATTGTATGTATTTAGAACTATTTGGTGCTACAAGACAGACACATGCACATATGCAATTTCAGCAATGTGTGTCTGTGTTGTTTGAGCACCATATATCATGTGTACCAAACAGGATACATAGAGTAGTGAAGTGTATCACTACTTTTTGTGGTACACACATATGTAGAATCCCTATTAGATTGAGGCAATAGACCTATTTGGGTCTGTTTGGAATTATACATAGACCCTCTATTAGAGACTTTCTAATAATTCTCTTTTTCCTTTTCCGGTATCTATGCCATAGCACTCATTAGGCTAATAAGCCAGTTATTGTGATTATCAAAGAATATATTCTTTAAGGTGCCTACATTAAATTGCTATTTTTCGCCAGTGCATTGTCACCCATGCATATGTAATTGTTTATGTATGTAAGAATATGTTTTAAACAATCTTTTGTGATATTATATCTAGGATTGCATTCAATATTTTTATATGTAATAATAAAGGTTAATTTTTAATATTTTCAACAACTTATTTAATATATATTTTGAAAGAACATAAGTGTGCCCCCACAAAGGAGTTTCTGATCTATCTCTAGTTTAGATATTTTTTTCCAATAGGAGTATACATTATACTTATTTTGGGGGGCACCACCAACACACATAATTATTTCCAATTATGGATCATTGACTTAATTAGTTGGTTTATATCTTGATTAATTTTTGATTAATTTATGTGGCAGTAATCACCCTGTGCGGGATCAAATCCATTTTTTTCTGTCCTCTATACCTGGCAAGACAGTGGTAACATTGAGAACCATCGGACCCATACGCACAATAGTGGCTGACCTGACCCTCCCGCAGACCTAGCGAGACTTCCTGTTTGCAACTAGATCTCAGGCTGCGTCCGCCGCCGCAAGGGCTTAATTATACACACCCCTGAAACGGCGTCCAAACGCACAGGCACGTCTGCGTTTGCCCGACCACTTACCCGCCACCACCCACAAATGGCACTTCCTGTCAATCACTTTTCTCTGGGGCTACAGACTCCTTGCGTACGCATACTCCATCGCACTGGCCGGTTCGCACACTGCGATGCATATGCAGAGCAAAACCATCGACCGATTGTGTACACCTGCATCCGTGCGTTCCTTGCTGAATCAGGCCCTGAGTCTGCACACGGGCACCCTTCTCTCTTAAAACGCCCCTGCTTGGTGGTGTTGTCCCTGGCATCCAATCGAATTCTTGCTATCATTTTCTAGAATGCAATAGTGAAATGATAATAGAAAACATGATTAGTTGCTATAGGCAACACCACCACTTGTCTGTTTTAGAAGCTTTAGTAAACCTACCCCTTTATATTAACATGCGTGTAATATTTCTCCACACAGAGATGTATCAGTTATAGAACAGCTACGTTACTGTATAAAGACCGGACACTGTTTTAAATCTTGAATAATAACCCTAGACTGCGATCCAGCAGATTTTAATTTGTTTATGTTTCTGAAAGCATATTCAAAGCCTCTATTGTTTTAGATTTATATAGTGGTAATATAATCTGCAGGTCTAAACAACAAGATAACTTTACTCAGGCACATCAGACCGTGCCATGGTAGGGCTTACAGTCCAGTTTCCTACTCCACAGAAGGCAACCAACGTGGGAATTGTTCGTTGAAATATGGAAGGAAACTATAAAACCTATAGGAAATCCATGCAAGCACCGTAAGAATATAGGTCTCAATGCTGATAACACCCTGTTTAAATTAAACCAAAGATTGAGACCTGCTAAGCAGTCATGCTAACCGCTTTGACCTCATGGCCCAGATGTAATAGGCTCAAATTCTGCTGGTCCCAGCATTATTCCGCCATTATAGTCTCTAAATTTAAAGTGGCAATTAATTTTAAGGCAAAACCAGGTTGTTTTTACCGTAAAAAAATAATTGCTGCTTTAAAATTACTGTCTAGGTTGCCAAACTCGTACTTGGAGCAGCAAATTGAGGCCTTTTCATTTGGCCCCTGTGTGAAATACAGCAAATGTTGGTGTGCAGAATACAGGATTTATGAATAACCTTATATAATACCCCATGTGAAGGAAAAAGGTTTTCCAATATGAGCTCAGTGTTGTTATAGCCTAAAATACACATAAAGGCACTCAATTTGTGGTGGGCTTATTATAAGGCAGTGCACATCAGTACCTATTATAACAAACTACAGCTTTCAAATATTACTAGCCATAACCAGTTTAAATTAGAAACCTACAAAACCATACCACTGAAAAAGCCAGGTATTCACTAATATGAGTAAATGTAATGTATACTTGCCTACACTCCCGGAAGTCGCGGGAGACTCCCCAATTTTCGGGTAGCCCCGGCACCCCCGAAAGTGTAGGCAGATCTCCCGCATCCCACCCACTTTCTAGTGAAGTGGGCAGGATGGGGAGATATTACTAGGAATTCACGGGTCCGGGCTCCATCAGCTGTTCAGCAGTGCACTGTAGTACTGCACTGTGGGAGAGACATCATGAAGTGTTACCCTCTTTGCTGTGCATGAGGCTGAGTCGTGGGGGCGGAGCTCCGGAGGTTGCAGACTGCATAGAAGCCGGGCGCAGTGCTGTTAAGTGCAGCGGCGACCGGTTCCACCCTAGAGTATCCTGCGCTCTGTGCGGCGGCATCGGCAGCACCACCATAGTTATGGCCCTGACGCAGATTCCTGCATTGCGCAGGCTGTAACATTTACCACATAAGCTTTATACATTGTTCTGCTAAGTTTAATGGCAAAATCTACCATTAAAGAAATTATGAGGAATGGATAAGGTGAACACTGAAACAGTATATATAACTCTGCAGTGTCTTACAAGGGGGTTAGATTCTCCACCAGCAAAGATAGTTATATGTTAGATATCCAATGGACCAGCAAATATTACACTTCTATGAAAGTATTAGGTGTCTTTAGTGTACTGGCGGTGTACCAGGAAGTCAGTAATGTTCAATGTGCAAACATTAAAAAAGATGGAGGGACAACTGAATGAATATTCAGGTTAACCCCCCCCCTCCTTCCTGCGTGTCTGATTGGACCCATATGGGTTAGAAGGCAGTAACATTTTGGAGATGTCTATATTAGGGCATGAAGTGAACAAACCCTAGCGGATGAAACTTTTATTAAAATATATATTTTTGCCGCTTCCCATTCTGGGACAATATATCTGCTATTTAGTTTAGCATATTTGTCCCAATTTATAAAGGCAGTTAGTTTGGATAATTTACTTGAGTATAACACTACTACTCATTTGTGGTATACATTGCCAGGGCCGTAGCTAGGGTAGTGCGGCCGGTGCCATCGCACAGGGCACCACAGGTCAGGGGGAGCTGTTTGGGCCTGTCAAATTTCAGTTTATTATCATTCTTGCTTGTAGCTTCCTCTTATTTCATCCCCAGCATCTCCTGGTCTCTCCTATCTCTTCCCTGGCCCTTCCCTATGAAGCATAGCCCTTTTTTGGCTGCATTATGTCCCTTTAAAAAAATGAGGGGGGCGCCAATGCTCTTTCTGGCACAGGGCACCAGAAAGTCTAGTTACGGCTCTGTACATTGCCTTAATATTCTTTATAGCAGCAACAATCACCTAGTAATGTCCTTTTTAGTACTCTGGTGACTATTCTAGTCCCCCATACTTTTTTTTTCGTTTTCACTTTTTTGCAAGGTTTATACAAATATAATTTTAATGACAGAAAATGAAAAGTAAAATTTTATACTGTATTTTTACTGTAAGGCTGGGTACACACCTAAAGATATTCTGTCTAACCATCCAACTAGTTAATTGGTTGGAATGAAAATCTGGAAAGGTATGAAAGCAAATGACAATCAGCAATTTGCTCCCAAACGCCGGAAAATGGACAAAAACTGTTATTTGAACAAATTGTTTAGATCAAACATTTAACAAACTTGTCTAACGACCATTTTCATCTGTTTTCTGGCATTTAGGAGCAAATTGCTGATCATCATTTACTCCCATGCGTTACCAGATATTCATTCCAACCAATCAACTAGTTGGATGGTTGGACAGAAAATCTTTAGGTGTGTACCCAGCTTAAGAGTGCGCCAAAAAAGGAGTTTTCTTTCCTTCTCTTTTCATGTATTAGAATCTGCCAAGTACTTGGGAAAAATTGTTATATTGTGTGCTTTTATATAGAAACAAATCCCACTGTACTGAGACATTATGTTGTATATAATGCAATGTAAGTTTAGCATATGAAATAAAGCAGGATGTTTTTTTGTGCCGAACAAACTAGATGGATAATGAGTCAGGCATCTGGTATACTCGGGAATGACAATTTTCATCCTGTGTAATATTTATAGTAACCATAATTAGAGGCACATGATTGATGGCATCCTAATTACACTGAGGAGCCAAAGGAGACTGAATGCTTGTGGGATGTGTTATTTTTATAAATCAAATCTATGTCATAATTTGACATGCTTGATGGAAATTGGACTTTTAATAAATATATATCATCCAGCAGTCAAATTTAGATTCCATTATTAAATAAATAGTATTATATTTTCATGGATACTACAATTGTACTGTTGAACTGAGAAAAGTACATGAAAGTTGCTATGTGAATAATTTTGTACATGCCAGTTAGCCAAAGCCCGGAATTACATGTACTCCCTTTCAGGCACAGCCACGCAGGAGATAGGTGCTAGTTGGCCATAGCAAGCTATAAGATGTAAAAAAATAAGATGTAAAAAAAAATAAAAAATGTATGTTTACATATGGTTATTCTCAGCCTGCTAGTTGCATGTCTCAGCTTAGTTTGAACCTCAGAACAGAGCAAAAAGTACTCCACACAAATCAGATCTTTAGAATACCTTACCATATTGAAGAATAGTTACGCAATCTCAACAGACCACACACTCATACTTTGCAGGTCTCAGTCATTTCAGGACCAGAAGATGGGATAACCGTATAATGAGACTACCACGCGACATTAGCAATGGGCAGAATCGGAGTGGAACACGTGTCAGTCAGGACTTTGGAGGTGACAGCCTGTCTATTGATACTCTTCCAGATAACCAGACACAGATACTAGTGAGTACTAGAAATCTATGGATTATTATTTATTTGTTAATTGTGCATAATATGAATCTGGAATGCTTCTTAATGTCTGATTTCTATGTTCAGTTATCTCTTGAATTTCTATGGATATATTAATACCACAGCTATGCAATTTGAGATATAAAATATAATTTAAAAATATTCTCCAACAGAATTGTTTGGATGATAAAGTTATTATAAAAAGTATAGATAGGGGTCAATGTAATATCCTCCGACCTGCAGACATTAACGAGTTTCCAGCCAGTCTAGATGTTTTAAAGGGGCAAACATTTAAAAGGCAAAACCAGCTTAGTTGCCCTACAACATTAAATCGTTCCGAGGCCCCTAGGAGCAGGGGTGTATGGTTGTAAGAAAATAGATCACTTAAGCGTCTAGGTATAAGAATACCAAGGTATTTGAGGTAGGAAGCCTGCCATTTAAAGGGAAATAAAGAACTAAGTGCTGTCACAGTCTGTTCTGAAACGGTGACATTTAAGGCAACATATTTGCTGTAATTAATTTTCAAATTTGACAGCTGTCTGAAGCACTGAAGTTCATGCATTGAGTTATGGAGAGAAGTAATAGGGTTCATGACTACCGCAGCAGTTCATCCGCAAAGAGGGCAAGGTGATAGTCCCGCGAGCCCACCTGAAGGTCAATAATGTTCGGATTGGCTCGAATCGCTCTCGCCAGGGCCTCCATGCAAAGCACAAAGACCAATGGTGAGATAGGTCACCAGAACTTTTGCCGGAGGGGGTGGCATTAATGGCATCAGATAATTCTGCTCCCATGAACAGGGAGTCGAGCGTCTGTGACACGGCTTCAGAGAGAGTAGGGAAAGCTATATCTTCCAGATAATTCTGGATCTCCAATTCCCAGTCTACAACATCCGTGCCCAAACGTGACGAGTTTAGATTGTACAGCCCAGAGTAGAAAGCCTGAAAGACCATTGCAATATCCCTGTCTGTATGACGAAGATTACTCTATGATCCTCTGTATGCTAGAGATAATTCAAGTACCTCTGGGCCCTAAATGCCTTTGCTAGCATTTTACCTGGCCTGTTACCCCAGCGATAGTACGTATGATGGGCATCTCCAAAACCCTCTCCTAACACAATCATTTAAAAGGTTATTAAGATCAGCTCTAGCTCTTTGGAGTTTCACCAGTGTATCAGAGGCCAAAGTTCTTTTATGGGTAAGTTCTAATACCCGAATTTTGGATAGTAGGGCATCCCTGCATTCAGTTTTCTTTTTCTTTTATTATTATTAGATAGGACCCCAGCTGAATGCACTACACCCCTGATAACACCTTTGTGGACCTCCCAAACTAATGGGCCTATTCATTATTACTTACAATTCTCAGGAGATAATTAGGTTTAGAACTCGCATGGAGTTCTACCTAATTATCAGAGGAATTCATCATTCCTCCTATCCATAAGTATCTATTCCGAAAAGCTGTCATTTTTGCGATGACAGCTTTTCGGAAAATAGATACTTTTCCCTACCTGCATCCACTGCTATCCTCTTCACAGCTCTGCACTGCCAGTGATCAGTCCTCCGGTGGCGTGTCCAGCTCTCCCCCGATGCTTCATCCAGGATATGTCCACGCACACCCTCCCAGGTTTGCCTGGCTGTTATTTACCGAGCTGCAGCCACTGGTCTGTCCATGCCCGGACCCCTGCCCCCCCGCCCAGATATTACTTATATGCTATGGCTCTGTGCTTTAAACTGCATCTGTTACACAACGCAGAGCCGCGACCAGTGCAGACACAGATTCTGACAGCCGGCCGCGGCTCCGTGCTGTGTAAGAGGTGCAGTTTAAAGCTGTGCATCGGGGGATGGATGCTGTCGGCAGAAGCTGGGCAGAGGGGGCTGTAAAACTTTTTTTTTTTACAATATATGTTCTACCCGCCGCCTGTTGCTGCTGCAGATGGGAAGCATCTCCGCTTTGTAGAAACTGCAGCCACAAGACTTCCCACCTGGAAGCTAGCAACTGCAAGATCTTACCCCGGTGGTGCGTTTGGCTCCCCCCGCTGCCCGTTCCATCCAGTATCTGCCAGCGGTGGCTCCGGCTCCCTCCTCCCATACAACTTGTGCCCCCGCACCAAGTGGACCCCCTTGACCACATCTGCCTGACTTTCATATATATGCTGAAGCCGCTGGTCTGCCCAGCTGGAGGGATCTCTCACCTGGCAGCGGATCCGGCCCCCCTCCCCCGCATCCTCTGTTCCCCGATTCTGCCCTGCTGTATAATGATGCAGGAAGAATGGACTGTAACAAGCGGCTTTAAGGGGGCAAAGATGTGGACGCGTCCAGCGGGGGGATGCAGTGTCTGCACCAGATGCGGGCGGCTTCGTGCTGTGTGCCAGGTGCCGTTTGGAGCTGGGCACCGGGGGATGGAGGCTGCGGGCAGGAGCTGGGCTCAGGAGGGCTGTAGTCTCTGGCCACTGAGCTGGGGGCAGCGAGGAGACAGTGGAAAGGGATCTGAAAAAAAAAGATCCCTTTAACGCACAAGCTGTAGTGTAAAATCCAGCTTATAATGCAATTCAGGAGCTGTACGACATATGAGAATAGCGTAAAGTTAAACAGTCAATTTTCGGAAGTTGATGAATAGCATAATTTCTACATCCCCATACTAAAGTAATGGGAGTGTGGAAATTATCGTGGCAGGACTGTAACCAGGAGATATCAGTTATTTATAATATGATGAATAGGCCCGTAAGACTAGTGAAATATCGTCAGTGACATTGTGGGATATGTAGTCTCCCAGGGCTTCCCCAATCTGAGCTTTACAATAGGAGTCTTGGAGGAACTAGTGGTTGAATTTCCAATTCCTGTAGTGCGGTGGGGGTAGGGGCACAGAGATATAAGGTTAGAGATATGGGGGTATGGTCAGAACCGGTAATCTGCCAGATAGTGGCCTTTGTCCCAGGAGTGGGAGTGACTAACATAGAAGTAATCTATGCGGAGTAAGAACCATGTGGGGGGGGGGGGGGAGTAGAAGGTGTAGTCCCTCTCTGCTGGATGTAGGAGCCTCCAAGTATTTATTAGCTGAAAATCGTGCAAGGCCAGTCTAAATTTGCTAGCCTCCCCAAGAGAGGAGCTTAGGGCCCCAGAGGAGGTATCAAGAGAAGGCTCCAAAGTCCAATTGAAATGCCCAGCAACCACTAAGATGACTTGAGTTGGTCCAAGGATTTGTGTAGAAAGTTAAACTGATCTTGATTGGGCACATATAGTTTTGTTTGGCGATGGTGACCTTAACCAGTAAGCCCCTACTATCTCCAAAAG